>OZ038386.1:41304884-41363734 GCA_964036045.1 Eutreptiella sp. 'Long Island Sound 2002'
CGTCCGGCTCTGAAAAAGCGCGCGGCTCGGCGGCGCGGTCCGGCTCTCTAAAAAAAGCGCGCGGCGCGGCGGCGCGTCCGGCTCTCTGGGAAAACGCGCGCGCACGGCGGCGCGTCCGGCTCTCTGGGAAAACGCGCGCGGCGCAGAGGCGCGTCCGGCTCTGAAAAAGCGCGCGGCGCGGCGGCGCGTCCGGCACTCTAAAAAAGCGCGCGGCGCGGCGGTGCGTCCGGCTCTCTGCAAAAGAGCGCGCGCTGCGGTGGCGGAGGGGGGGGGGTGGGGCGTGACAGACGTTTGGGGGGGGGGGGGGGGGGGGGCTGACAGACCGTTGGAAGGGGGGGGGGGGCTGATAGACCGTAGAAGGGGGGGGGGGGAGGACGACGGACGTGGGGGGGGGGGGCGTGAGAGACCGTTGGGGGGGGGGGGGGGGCACAACCCGTTGGAGACCGCGGCAGCGCGTCCGGCTCTCTGAAAAAGCGCGGGGCGCGGCGGCGCGTCCGGCTCTCTGAAAAAGCGCGCGGCGCGGCGGCGCGTCTGGCTCCCTGAAAAAGCGAGCGGCGTGGCGGCGCGTCCGGCTCTCTGAAAAAGCGCGCGGCGCAGCGGCGCGTCCGGCTCTCTGAAAAAGCGCGCGGCGCGGCGGCGCGTCCGGCCCTCTGAAAAAGCGCGCGGCGCGGCGGCGCGTCCGGCTCTTCAAAAGCGCGCGGTGCGGCGGCGCGTCCGGCTCTCTAAAAAAGCGCGCGGCGCGGCGGCGCGTCCGGCTCTCTGCAAAAGCGCGCGGCGCGGCGGCGCGTCCGGCTCTGAAAAAGCGCGCGGCGCGGCGGCGCGTCCGGCTCTCTAAAAAAGCGCGCGCGCGGCGGCGCGTCCGGCTCTCTGAAAAAGCGCGCGGGCGCGGCGGCGCGTCCGGCTCTCTGAAAAGCGCGCGGCGCGGCGGCGCGTCCGGCTCTCTGAAAAAGCGCGCGGCGCGGCGGCGCGTCCGGCACTCTGAAAAAGCGCGCGGCGCGGCGGCGCGTCCGGCTCTCTAAAAAGCGCGCGCGCGGCGGCGCGTCCGGCTCTCTGCAAAAGCGCGCGGCGCGGCGGCGCGTCCGGCTCTGAAAAAGCGCGCGGCGCGGCGGCGCGTTCAGCTCTTAAAAGCGCGCGGCGCGGCGCCGCGTCCGGCGATCCTAAAAAAGCGCGCGGCGCGGCGGCGCGTCCGGCTCTCTGAAAAAGCGCGCGGCGCGGCGGCGCGCCCGGCTCCGAAAAAGCGCGCGGCGCGGCGGCGCATCCGGCTCTCTAAAAAAGCGCGCGGCGCGGCGGCGCATCCGGCTCTCTGCAAAAGCGCGCGGCGCGCGGCGCGTCCGGCTCTTCAAATGCGCGCGGCGCGGCGGCGGGTCCGGCTCTTGAAAAGCACGCGGCGCGGCGGCGCGCCGGCTCTCTGAAAAAGCGCGCGGCGCGGCGGCCCGTCCGGCTCTTAAAAAGCGCGCGGCGCGCGGCGCGTCCGGCTCTCTAAAAAAGCGCGCGGCGCGGGCGGGGGGGGGGGGGGGGGGGGGGCTGACAGACGTTTGGGGGGGGGCTGACAGACCGTTGGAAGGGGGGGGGGCGTGTCAGACCGTTGTTGGGGGGGGGGGCGTGTTCAGACCGTTGGAGGGGGGGGGGGCGTGACAGACCGTTGGAGTCCGCTCTTGAAAAGCGCGCGGCGCGGCGGCGCGTCCGGCTCTCTGCAAAAGCGCGCGGTGCGGGTGGCGGGGAGGGGGGGGGAGGGGAGGGGGGGGGGGGGGATGATAGACCGTTGGAGGGGGGGGGGGGGGAGGGCTGACAGACCTGGGGTTGGGAGGGCGTGACAGACCATTGGGGCAGGGGGGGGGGGGGAGGGGGGGGCAAAAGCGCGCGGCGCGGCGGCGCGTCCGGCTCTCTGAAAAAGCGCGCGGCGCGGCGGCGCGGTCCGGCTCTCTGAAAAAGCGCGCGCGCGGAGGCGCGTCCGGCTCTGAAAAAGCGCGCGGCGCGGCGCGCGTCCGGCTCTCTAAAAAAGCGCGCGGCGCGGCGGCGCGTCCGGCTCTTGAAAAGCGCGCGGCACGGCGGCGCGTCCGGCTCTCTGAAAAAGCGCGCGGCGCGGGGGCGCGTCCGGCTCTGAAAAAGCGCGCGGCGCGGCGGTGCGTCCGGCTCTCTAAAAAAGCGCGCGGCGCGTCCGGCTCTCCGCAAAAGGCGCGGCGCGGCGGCGTGTCCGGCTCTTAAAATGCGCGCGGCGCGGCGGGCGCGCGGCTCTCTGAAAAAGCGCGCGGCGCAGAGGCGCGTCCGGCTCTGAAAAAGCGCGCGGCGCGGCGGCGCGTCCGGCTCTCTGCAAAAGCGCGCGGTGCGGTGGCGGAGGGCGGGGGGGGAGTGACAGACGTTGGGGGGGGGGGGGGGGGGGGGGGGGGCTGGAAGACCGTGGAAGGGGGGGGGGGTGACAGACGTTCGCGGGGGGGGGGGGTTGGGGGGGCTTCACAGACCATTGGGGGGGGGGGGGGGGCAGACCGTTAGAGGGGGGGGGCGTGACAGACCGTTGGAGGGTTGGGGGGGGGGGGCACAACCCGTTGGAGACTGCGGCAGCGCGTCCGGCTCTCTGAAAAAGCGCGGGGCGCGGCGGCGCGTCCGGCTCTCTGAAAAAGCGCGCGGCGCGGGCGCGCGTCCGGCTCTCTGAAAAAGCGCGCGGCGTGGCGGCGCGTCCGGGTCTCTGAAAAAGCGCGCGGCGCGGCGGCGCGTCCGGCTCTCTGAAAAAGCGCGCGCGCATCCGGCACTGTGAAAAAGCGCGCGGCGCGGCGGCGCGTCCGGCTCTCTGAAAAAGCGCGCGGCGCGGCGGCGCGTCCGGCTCTCTGAAAAAGCGCGCGGCGCGGCAGGGCGCCCGGCACTCTGAAAAAGCGCGCGGCGCGGCGGCGCGTCCGGCTCTCCGAAAAAGCGCGCGGCGCGGCGGCGCGTCCGGCTCTTAAAAAGCGCGCGGTGCGGCGGCGCGTCCAGCTCTCTAAAAAAGCGCGCGGCGCGGCGGCGCGTCCAGCTCTCTGCAAAAGCGCGCTGCGCGCGGCGTGTCCGGCTCTCTGAAAAGCGCGCGGCGCAGAGGCGCGTCCGGCTCTGAAAAAGCGCGCGGCTCGGCGGCGCGTCCCGGGCTCTCTAAAAAGCGCGCGGCGCGGCGGCGCGTCCGGCTCTCTGCAAAAGGCGCGCGGCGCGGCGGCGTCCGGCTCTTAAAATGCGCGCTGCGCGGCGGCGCGTCCGGCTCTCTGAAAAAGCGCGCGGCGCAGAGGCGCGTCCGGCTCTCTGAAAAAGCGCGCGGCGCAGAGGCGCGTCCGGCTCTGAAAAAGCGCGCGGCGCGGCGGCCCGTCCGGCTCTTAAAAAGCGCGCGGCGCGGCGGCGCGTCCGGCTCTCTAAAAAAGCGCGCGGCGCGGTGGCGGGGGGGGGGGGGGGGGGGGGGGCTGACAGACGTTTGGGGGGGGGCTGACAGACCGTTGGAAGGGGGGGGGGGGCGTGTCAGACCGTTGTTGGGGGGGGGGGGGGCGTGTCAGACCCTTTGGAGGGGGGGGGGGGCGTGACAGACCGTTGGAGTCCGGCTCTTGAAAAGCGCGCGGCGCGGCGGCGCGTCCCGGCTCTCTGCAAAAGCGCGCGGTGCGGTGGCGGGGAGGGGGGGGGGGGGGGAGGGAGGGGGGGGGATGATAGACCGTTGGAGGGGGGGGGGGGAGGGCTGACAGACCTGGGGTTGGGAGGGCGTGACAGACCATTGGGGCAGGGGGGGGGGGGGGAGGGGGGGCAAAAGCGCGCGGCGCGGCGGCGCGTCCGGCTCTCTGAAAAAGCGCGCGGCGCGGCGGCGCGTCCGGCTCTCTGAAAAAGCGCGCGGCGCGGAGGCGCGTCCGGCTCTGAAAAAGCGCGCGGCGCGGCGGCGCGTCCGGCTCTCTAAAAAAGCGCGCGGCGCGGCGGCGCGTCCGGCTCTTGAAAAGCGCGCTGCACGGCGGCGCGTCCGGCTCTCTGAAAAAGCGCGCGGCGCGGGGGCGCGTCCGGCTCTGAAAAAGCGCGCGGCGCGGCGGTGCGTCCGGCTCTCTAAAAAAGCGCGCGGCGCGTCCGGCTCTCCGCAAAAGCGCGCGGCGCGGCGGCGTGGCCGGCTCTTAAAATGCGCGCGGCGCGCGCGCGCGCGGCTCTCTGAAAAAGCGCGCGGCGCAGAGGCGCGTCCGGCTCTGAAAAAGCGCGCGGCGCGGCGGCGCGTCCGGCTCTCTGCAAAAGCGCGCGGTGCGGTGGCGGAGGGCGGGGGGGAGTGACAGACGTTGGGGGGGGGGGGGGGCTGGAAGACCGTTGGAAGGGGGGGGGGGGGTGACAGACGTTCGCGGGGGGGGGTTGGGGGGGCTTCACAGACCATTGGGGGGGGGGGGGGGCAGACCGTTAGAGGGGGGGGGCGTGACAGACCGTGGGAGGGGTTGGGGGGGGGGGGCACAACCCGTTGGAGACCGCGGCAGCGCGTCCGGCTCTCTGAAAAAGCGCGGGGCGCGGCGGCGCGTCCGGCTCTCTGAAAAAGCGCGCGGCGCGGCGGCGCGTCCGGCTCTCTGAAAAAGCGCGCGGCGTGGCGGCGCGTCCGGGTCTCTGAAAAAGCGCGCGGCGCGGCGGCGCGTCCGGCTCTCTGAAAAAGCGCGCGGCGCATCCGGCACTGTGAAAAAGCGCGCGGCGCGGCGGCGCGTCCGGCTCTCTGAAAAAGCGCGCGGCGCGGCGGCGCGTCCGGCTCTCTGAAAAAGCGCGCGGCGCGGCAGGGCGCCCGGCACTCTGAAAAAGCGCGCGGCGCGGCGGCGCGTCCGGCTCTCCGAAAAAGCGCGCGGCGCGGCGGCGCGTCCGGCTCTTAAAAAGCGCGCGTGCGGCGGCGCGTCCAGCTCTCTAAAAAAGCGCGCGGCGCGGCGGCGCGTCCAGCTCTCTGCAAAAGCGCGCTGCGCGGCGGCGTGTCCGGCTCTCTGAATAAGCGCGCGGCGCAGAGGCGCGTCCGGCTCTGAAAAAGCGCGCGGCTCGGCGGCGCGTCCGGCTCTCTAAAAAAGCGCGCGGCGCGGCGGCGCGTCCGGCTCTCTGCAAAAGCGCGCGGCGCGGCGGCGCGTCCGGCTCTTAAAATGCGCGCTGCGCGGCGGCGCGTCCGGCTCTCTGAAAAAGCGCGCGGCGCAGAGGCGCGTCCGGCTCTCTGAAAAAGCGCGCGGCGCAGAGGCGCGTCCGGCTCTGAAAAAGCGCGCGGCGCGGCGGCGCGTCCGGCACTCTAAAAAAGCGCGCGGCGCGGCGGCGCGTCCGGCTCTCTGCAAAAGCGCGCGTCGCGGTGGCGGAGGGGGGGGGGGGGGGGGGGGGGCGTGACAGACGTTTGGGGGGGGGGGGGGGGGCTGACAGACCGTTGGTAGGGGGGGGGGGCTGATAGACCGTAGAAGGGGGGGGGGGGAGGACGACGGACGTTGGGGGGGGGAGCGTGACAGACCGTTGGGGGGGGGGGGGGGGGCACAACCCGTTGGAGACCGCGGCAGCGCGTCCGGCTCTCTGAAAAAGCGCGGGGCGCGGCGGCGCGTCCGGCTCTCTGAAAAAGCGCGAGGGGTGGCGGCGCGTCCGGCTCTCCGAAAAAGCGCGCGGCGTGGCGGCGCGTCCGGCTCTCTGAAAAAGCTCGCGGCGCGGCCGCGCGTCCGGCTCTCTGCAAAAGCGCGCGGCGCGGCGGCGCGTCCGGCTCTTAAAAAAGCGCGCGGCCCGGCGGCGCGTCCGGCTCTCTAAAAAAGCGGGCGGCGCGGCGGCGCGTCCGGCTCTCTGAAAAAGCGCGCGGCGCGGCGGCGCGTCCGGCTCTCTGAAAAAGCGCGCGGCGCGGCGGCGCGTCCGGCTCTCTGAAAAAGCGCGCGGCGCGGCAGCGCGTCCGGCACTCTGAAAAAGCGCGCGGCGCGGCGGCGCGTCCGGCTCTCTGAAAAAGCGCGCGGCGCGGCGGCGCGTCCGGCTCTTAAAAAGCGCGCGGTGCGGCGGCGCGTCCGGCTCTCTAAAAAAGCGCGCGGCGCGGCGGTGCGTCCGGCTCTCTGCAAAAGCGCGCGGCGCGGCGGCACGTCCGGCTCTGAAAAAGCGCGCGGCGCGGCGGCGCGTTCGGCTCTTAAAAAGCGCGCGGCGCGGCGGCGCGTCCGGCGATCTAAAAAAGCGCGCGGTGCGGCGGCGCGTCCGGCTCTCTGAAAAAGCGCGCGGCGCGGCGGCGCGTCCGGCTCTGAAAAAGCGCGCGGCGCGGCGGCGCATCCGGCTCTCTAAAAAAGCGCGCGGCGCGGCGGCGCATCCGGCTCTCTGCAAAACCGCGCGGCGCGGCGGCGCGTCCGGCTCTTCAAATGCGCGCGGCGCGGCGGCGGGTCCGGCTCTTGAAAAGCGCGCGGCGCGGCGGCGCGTCCGGCTCTCTGAAAAAGCGCGCGGCGCGGCGGCGCGTCCGGCTCTTGAAAAGCGCGCGGCGCGGCGGCGCGTCCGGCTCTCTGAAAAAGCGCGCGGCGCGGAGGCTCGTCCGGCTGTGAAAAAGCGCGCGGCGCGGCATCGCGTCCGGCTCTCTAAAAAAGCGCGCGGCGCGGCGGCGCGTCCGGCTCTCTGCAAAAGCGCGCTGCGCGGCGGCGTGTCCGGCTCTCTGAATAAGCGCGCGGCGCAGAGGCGCGTCCGGCTCTGAAAAAGCGCGCGGCTCGGCGGCGCGTCCGGCTCTCTAAAAAAGCGCGCGGCGCGGCGGCGCGTCCGGCTCTCTGGGAAAACGCGCGCGGCACGGCGGCGCGTCCGGCTCTTAAAATGCGCGCGGCGCGGCGGCGCGTCCGGCTCTCCGAAAAAGCGCGCGGCGCAGAGGCGCGTCCGGCTCTGAAAAAGCGCGCGGCGCGGCGGCGCGTCCGGCACTCTAAAAAAGCGCGCGGCGCGGCGGCGCGTCCGGCTCTCTGCAAAAGAGCGCGCGCTGCGGTGGCGGAGGGGGGGGGGGGGGGGTGGGGCGTGACAGACGTTTGGGGGGGGGGGGGGGGGGGGGCTGACAGACCGTTGGAAGGGGGGGGGGGGCTGATAGACCGTAGAAGGGGGGGGGGGAGGACGACGGACGTGGGGGGGGGGGGCGTGAGAGACCGTTGGGGGGGGGGGGGCCACAACCCGTTGGAGACCGCGGCAGCGCGTCCGGCTCTCTGAAAAAGCACGGGGCGCGGCGGCGCGTCCGGCTCTCTGAAAAAGCGCGCGGCGCGGCGGCGCGTCTGGCTCCCTGAAAAAGCGAGCGGCGTGGCGGCGCGTCCGGCTCTCTGAAAAAGCGCGCGGCGCAGCGGCGCGTCCGGCTCTCTGAAAAAGCGCGCGGCGCGGCGGCGCGTCCGGCCCTCTGAAAAAGCGCGCGGCGCGGCGGCGCGTCCGGCTCTTAAAAAGCGCGCGGTGCGGCGGCGCGTCCGGCTCTCTAAAAAAGCGCGCGGCGCGGCGGCGCGTCCGGCTCTCTGCAAAAGCGCGCGGCGCGGCGGCGCGTCCGGCTCTGAAAAAGCGCGCGGCGCGGCGGCGCGTCCGGCTCTCTAAAAAAGCGCGCGGCGCGGCGGCGCGTCCGGCTCTCTGAAAAAGCGCGCGGCGCGGCGGCGCGTCCGGCTCTCTGAAAAGCGCGCGGCGCGGCGGCGCGTCCGGCTCTCTGAAAAAGCGCGCGGCGCGGCGGCGCGTCCGGCACTCTGAAAAAGCGCGCGGCGCGGCGGCGCGTCCGGCTCTCTAAAAAAGCGCGCGGCGCGGCGGCGCGTCCGGCTCTCTGCAAAAGCGCGCGGCGCGGCGGCGCGTCCGGCTCTGAAAAAGCGCGCGGCGCGGCGGCGCGTTCGGCTCTTAAAAAGCGCGCGGCGCGGCGCCGCGTCCGGCGATCTAACAAAGCGCGCGGCGCGGCGGCGCGTCCGGCTCTCTGAAAAAGCGCGCGGCGCGGCGGCGCGTCCGGCTCCGAAAAAGCGCGCGGCGCGGCGGCGCATCCGGCTCTCTAAAAAAGCGCGCGGCGCGGCGGCGCATCCGGCTCTCTGCAAAAGCGCGCGGCGCGGCGGCGCGTCCGGCTCTTCAAATGCGCGCGGCGCGGCGGCGTGTCCGGCTCTTAAAATGCGCGCGGCGCGGCGGCGCGCGCGGCTCTCTGAAAAGCGCGCGGCGCAGAGGCGCGTCCGGCTCTGAAAAAGCGCGCGGCGCGGCGGCGCGTCCGGCTCTCTGCAAAAGCGCGCGGTGCGGTGGCGGAGGGGCGGGGGGGCGTGACAGACGTTGGGGGGGGGGGGGGGGGGGGGGGGGGCTGGAAGACCGTTGGAAGGGGGGGGGGGGTGACAGACGTTCGCGGGGGGGGGTTGGGGGGCTTCACAGACCATTGGGGGGGGGGGGGGGACAGACCGTTAGAGGGGGGGGGGCGTGACAGACCGTTGGAGGGGTTGGGGGGGGGGGGGCACAACCCGTTGGAGACCGCGGCAGCGCGTCCGGCTCTCTGAAAAAGCGCGGGGCGCGGCGGCGCGTCCGGCTCTCTGAAAAAGCGCGCGGCGCGGCGGCGCGTCCGGCTCTCTGAAAAAGCGCGCGGCGTGGCGGCGCGTCCGGGTCTCTGAAAAAGCGCGCGGCGCGGCGGCGCGTCCGGCTCTCTGAAAAAGCGCGCGGCGCATCCGGCACTGTGAAAAAGCGCGCGGCGCGGCGGCGCGTCCGGCTCTCTGAAAAAGCGCGCGGCGCGGCGGCGCGTCCGGCTCTTAAAAAAGCGCGCGGTGCGGCGGCGCGTCCGGCTCTCTAAAAAAGCGCGCGGCGCGGCGGCGCGTCCGGCTCTCTGAAAAAGCGCGCGGCGCGGCTGCGCGTCCGGCTCTTAAAAAGCGCGCGGCGCGGCGGCGCGTCCGGCTCTCTAAAAAAACGCGCGGCGCGGCGGCGCGTCCGGGTCTCTGCAAAAGCGCGCGGCGCGGCGGCGCGCCCGGCTCTTCAAATGCGCGCGGCGCGGCGGCGCGTCCGGCTCTCAAAAAAAGCGCGCGGCGCGGCGGCGCATCCGGCTCTCTGCAAAAGCGCGCGGCGCGGCGGCGCGTCCGGCTCTTCAAATGCGCGCGGCGCGGCGGCGCGTCCGGCTCTTGAAAAGCGCGCGGCGCGGCGGCGCGTCCGGCTCTCTGAAAAAGCGCGCGGCGCGGCGGCGCGGCGGCGCGTCCGGCTCTCTGAAAAAGCGCGCGGCGCGGCGGCGCGTCCGGCTCTCTCAAAAAAGCGCGCGGCGCGGCGGCGCGTCCGGCTCTTAAAAAGCGCGCGGCGCGGCGGTGCGTCCGGCTCTCTGCAAAAGCGCGCGGCGCGGCGGCGGGAGGGGGGGGGGGAAGGGGGCGTGACAGACGTTGGGGGGGGGGGCTGACAGACCGTTGGAAGGGGGGGGGGGGCGTGTCAGACCGTTGTTGGGGGGGGGGGTGGCGTGACAGACCGTTGGAGTCCGGCTCTTGAAAAGCGCGCGGTGCGGTGGCGGGGAGGGGGGGGGGGAGGGGGGGGGGGGGGGAGGGCTGACAGACCTGGGGTTGGGAGGGCGTGACAGACCATTGGGGGGGGGGGGGGCAAAAGCGCGCGGCGCGGCGGCGCGTCCGGCTCTCTGAAAAAGCGCGCGGCGCGGAGGCGCGTCCGGCTTTGAAAAAGCGCGCGGCGCGGCGGCGCGTCCGGCTCTCTGAAAAAGCGCGCGGCGCGGAGGCGCGTCCGGCTCTCTGCAAAAGGGCGCGGCGCGGCGGCGCGTCCGGCTCTTAAAATGCGCGCGGCGCGGCGGCGCGTCCGGCTCTTGAAAGGCGCGCGGCGCGGCGGCGCGTCCGGCTCTCTGAAAAAGCGCGCGGCGCGGAGGCGCGTCCGGCTCTTAAAATGCGCGCGGCGCGGCGGCGCGTCCGGCTCTTAAAATGCGCGCGGCGCGGCGGCGCGTGCGGCTCTCTGAAAAAGCGCGCGGCGCGGCGGCGCGTCCGGCTCTCTGCAAAAGCGCGCGGTGCGGTGGCGGAGGGGCGTGACAGACGTTGGGGGGGGGGGCTGGAAGACCGTTGGAAGGGGGGGGGGGTGATATACGTTCGGGGGGGGGGGGGCGTGACAGACCATTGGGGGGGGGGGACAGACCGTTAGAGGGGGGGGGGCGTGACAGACCGTTGGAGGGGGGGAGGGGGGGCACAACCCGTTGGAGACCGCGGCAGCGCGTCCGGTTCTCTGAAAAAGCGCGGGGCGCGGCGGCGCGTCCGGCTCTCTGAAAAAGCGCGCGGCGCGCCGGCGCGTCCGGCTCTCTGAAAAAGCGCGCGGCGTGGCGGCGCGTCCGGCTCTCTGAAAAAGCGCGCGGCGCAGCGGCACGTCCGGCTCTCTGAAAAAGCACGCGGGGCAGCGGCGCGTCCGGTCTCTGAAAAAGCGCGCGGCGCGGCGGCGCGTCCGGCTCTCTGAAAAAGTGCGCGGCGCGTCCGGCACTCTGAAAAAGCGCGCGGCGCGGCGGCGCGTCCGGCTCTCTGAAAAAGCGCGCGGCGCGGCGGCGCGTCCGGCTCTTAAAAAGCGCGCGGCGCGGCGGCGCGTCCGCCTCTCTAAAAAAGCGCGCGGCGCGGCGGCGCGTCCGGCTCTCTGCAAAAGCGCGCGGCGCGGCGGCGCGTCCGGCTCTGAAAAAGCGCGCGGCGCGGCGGCGCGTACGGCTCTAAAAAAAGCGCGCGGCGCGGCGGCGCGTCGGGCCTTCTGAAAAAGCGCGCGACGCAGCGGCGCGTCCGGCTCTCTGCAAAAGCGCGCGGCGCGGCGGCGCGTCCGGCTCTGTGACAAAGCGCGCGGCGCGGTGGCGGGGGGGGGGGGGGGGATGGGGCTGACAGACCGTTGGAGGGGGGAGAAGGGGGGGGGGGGCGTAACAGACGTTCGGGGGGGGGGGGGGGCGTGACAGACGTGGGGTTGGGGGGGCGTGACAGACCATTGGGGCGGGGGGGGTTGACAGACCGTTAGAGGGGGGGGGGGGCGTGACAGACCGTTGGAGGGGGGGTGGGGGGGGCGTGACAGACCGTTTGGGGGGGGGGGCTGACAGACCGTAGAAGGGGGGGGGGAGGGAGGACGACGGACGTGGGGGGCGGGGCGTGACAGACCGTCGGCGGCGCGTCCGGCTCTCTAAAAAAGCGCGCGGCGCGGCGGCGCGTCCGGCTCTCTGCAAAAGCGCGCGGCGCGGCGGCGCGTCCGGCTCTTAAAATGCGCGCGGCGCGGCAGCTATGGGTATAGTAACCCAATTAGCTATCAGACTTCAGACTTCAGACTTTTATGGACCATGCCCCCCAACCCCCAGCACTCAAGCCCCCCATGATAGACCTCCCCCCCCCCCCAATATCAGACTAGTGGACAAGTGGAAAATGGGAAAATATGGAACCTCGGAAAAGGTTCAACATGGGGGAAAGCATAGTACCTCCCCCCCCCCCCGCCTGTTTCGAATCATAAAAGTGCCCCCCCCCCACTAGACACATAGGAACTTCACTTCAGGAAAATGGGGATCAAAGGGCAGTACCCCCCCCCCCACCCCCACAGAGACACGGGAACTTCACTTCAGGAAAATGGTGGGTTGGGGAAAATATGCCCGCATGTGTGCATGTCATTGTGTTTGCTCTCCTTTCGCTTGCAGCGGTAGGTAAGGTGAGTAAGCCCAGGAGGGGCCACCCCCTGGTAGAGTCATTATGTTTGAGATTGACATTGTGGTAGGTAAGGTGAGTAAGCCCAGGAGGGGCCACCCCTTGGTAGCGTCATTGCGGCTATGTATCCTGTGCATTCACATGACGCATTAAAGGGTAGGCCACGCGTGGTGCGCTCGGTAAACCCTTGTTTAGGTTACCGAGGGCCTCCGCCCTACGTTCTATAAGAGAACGGGCGGAGTTCCTTAGGCTTGCTTTCTTGGAAGGACCTGTTTTGGGACAGCGTATTATTTTCCACTCGAGGACCCGTATAATACGGCGAGGGTGGTTAGGTTCCTCAGCCCAATACAGTGCCTGCATGTGAACCTCTCAGGTGGTGTAGGTCAGGGTGATTGGTGCACTTTGATGTCTTCGACAGCACAAATTTTTGCCCAGCAAAAAGGGCGCGGATCACACCAAAGAAATGGGGAACCACCGAAGAAGACGCTGAACGACTCCGCCATGAACGACACGTACTCACGCTGCGCCGCAGTGCACTCCTTCCCTCCAAGCCCTGGCAGGGGTACGCGTAATGGCGTCCCTGTCAGGCCACAACAGCTTAGCAGCGCTGTGTGTTGCTTGCTTCTCTCACAGGAAGGCCAGTAGGGCCTACGACCTCGTTGCAAGCAGCACCAAGTAGCGTGTGCGTGTAGGAGTGGAAGGCCTGGATGACGTCATCCTTTGAAGGCTGGGTCCACAGTAGGGTGTGTAGGACCTACAGTGTGTGTGTCACTGTCCTGCCAGTTTCCTGGAATTTTAACAGGGTTTTCGGTGGACAGTGGCAGTGGTAGCCTAGGTTTTGGCCACACAGCAAACAGGCGTTTTCATGCCTCATAGCTTTTGGCCACCCCTCCCCTGTAGTAGGCAGGCAGGTAGGGAAAACCAATACCTTGGCGTTATCGCTGGGTATTCCCCCAAGCATTTTTGGTGCCAGCACAGAAATTGGGCACCTAGGGGCGGAGAGACCCGGAGTGTACCCCGTGGCACCGGTAAGACATCCGCCGGGTTCAGCAAGGGTGCAGACTTGGGTATAATTAGGACACCATTTCTGCAGCTTGCTCCAGGACCTCAGGCTAGCACACTGACACAGACATTTTGCTGTTGTTCCAATGTGATTATGTAGAACACCCTAGAGGTGTTCAGGTTGTGTGTGGTCTAGGCCTTGGTGCCTACGACCATATACCCCTTCAGTGATGATGCTGCCAACAGCTGAGAAGGGGTTTTGACATGTTTGTTTCTGCATCCGATCAGAATGTGCTCATTATGCAGAACGCATTTCGGTTACTTTGCTGATACTGAGACGGGGGTCTGCTTTGCTGATGTTTGTGTTTTGGTTGGTTTTTTTTATTTGATGGTCTGCTTTGCTGATGCTTGGTGTTTTGCTTTGTTTTTATTTTATTTGATGGGAAATGCGTGTATTGCATTGGAGACGCGTGTGCACGGGGCCTCTTCTACACATAGGGCACTCTTTTGTTACCTACCTCCCCCTTGAGGCGAGGAAGTCTGTCTTGGGTCTAGACCACTGCGTCTCTGACCCAGACATTGGAGTTGGGCCTGCCCCACCACCCGCTGCGCGCCGCAGTTTGCCATGTCGTCTAGCCCCCTTAGCGTGGCCTCTTCCGTCCCCTCCAGCCCTTCGTTCCCGGAATGTGGTTGAGGGGATCTGCCGGAGCTATTGCGGTTTAGAGACCAACCCCCCTCGCCACCGTGGGACTCTGACGCTGAGAAGTGTCTCAGCGAACTGGCCTCGCCCCAGCCTCCATTGCCAACACCGCCCCCCTCTCCCCCTTCACTAGCAACCTCTCCAACGCCAGTAAGTCCTCCACCGAGACCCCACGTTACCTCAACCCCATACCTGGTAGCCCTGGAAGCCGTGGAGGAGGCCCTGATGTGCACTGCCGTTCCACCGCCATCCCCCCCACAACCCCCCAAGTACGTACCCAAGGACCCCCCCACCCCCCCCAAACCCACTGTTCACGGGCCCTACAGTGCCAAAACATTGCAGCTCATCCGGGAGAATCACGGGGGTGGGGTTCAGTATTTCGTGGACGGGGTGCTGAACCGCCGTGCGATGTACCGGTTTGCGGTTCAGCAGCCCAAGAAAAACCCCTTGCGGGTGTGGCAGGAGGGCATGCGAATTAGTCGTTCGCATTTCCTTTCCAGGGACGAGGAGCATGCAGCAGTGGTGCTTGAAATCCTGTGTGCTACCCCAAAACCCCCCCGTATCCCCAAGCCAGCCCCACAACCTGTGCCTCGTCGGCCACTGCCCCCTCCAGCAACTGATCAGGTGGCACTGACCCAGTATAGCAGGCACCGCCGCTCCTCCCTCCTCCCATTGGCTCCCGCCCCGAAGCGGCCGTGCCCCAGCCCGCAGTACGGTTCATTGCTCCAGCGCCGTGCGTCTCAGTCCGCCCCCCCGCCGGAGAGGCCGCAGTTTGGGTCATTGCTGCCTGCGCAGGCCCCCCCGCAAGGTCCACAGACTTCGGCGAAACGTTCCAATTTCCAGCTCTTCGGCAAGTGTGCACCGGGCGTCTCTTACACATAGGGCACTCTTTTATTTCCAACCTCTCCCTTGAGGCGAGGAAGTGCGTCTTGGGTCTAGACCGTTGCGTCTCTGACCTAGACATCTGAGTTGGGCCTGCCCCAACACCCACGCGTTCATCTCTCACCCACTACGGGCCGCTAAGCCGCAGGAGTTCGCCCTCGGTCCCCGGCCACAGCGCCCCGACCAAGGTCGTCGTTCCCCTCCGTACCCACCCACTGCGGGCCGCTGAGCCGCAGGAGTTCGCCCTCGGTCCCCGGCCACAGCGCCCCGACCAGGGTCGTCGTTCCCCTCCGTACCCACCCACTGCGGGCCGCTGAGCCGCAAGAGTTCGCCCTCGGTCCCCGGCCACAGCGCCCCGACCAAGGTCGTCGTTCCCCTCCGTATCTACCCACTGCGGGCCGCCGAGCCGCAGGAGTTCGCCCTCAGTCCCCGGCCACAGCGCCCCGACCAGGGTCGTCTTTCAACCCCCAACTCACCTACTGCAGGCCTCTGAGCCGCAGGAGTTCGCTCTCGGTCCCCGGCCACAGCGCCCCGACCCAGACAACATGCCAAACGGAGGGCAAACACAGCCCCATGGCCATTGGCAAGGCAAAGGCCCTGAGCACGGCAAAGGCAAAGGCCCACAGCAAGGCAAAGGCCCACAGCATGGCAAAGGGTATGGCCTTGCCCAAGGCAAAGGACCTCAGCAAGGCAAAGGCCATGGCCCTCAGCAAGGCAAAGAGCATGGCCCTGCACAAGGCAAAGGCACACAGCAAGGCAAAGGGCATGGCCCTGCGAAAGGCAAAGGCCCCCAGCAAGGCACAGGCAAAGGCCAAGCCCATCCACAAGGCAAAGTCCATGGCCCCCCACGAGGCAAAGGTCAGCCCCCCCCACAAGGCACAGGCCAAGGCCCGCCGCAAGACAAAGGTCAGGCCCCACCACAAGGCACAGGCCAAGGCCCGCCGCAAGCAAGAGACAAGGCCCGGACCTTTGCGGAAACCCTTGCCCACGTGGACTATGACATCGACACGAACCCAACCGAGGAATTCACCACCCGTTGGGCTGATCGCGATGCCTATGTCCACATGTTACTAGATGATGAGACCCCCTTAACTGGAGTGGACCTCCGAGTCCAGGCAACCACAATGTACAGGGAACGGTGTGGGATAGAGGTTAAGTAGAGTGCTCTAAGTGTTTGTAGGGCCCTGGAAGCGAATAATTGGGAAGGGAAGCCCTGGGGGGGGAAAGCCCGACCATTTTGGACATCTCGCCCACCACATCGATGGGAAGGTTGTGTTGTTGCGTACAAACACACACAAAATAATGGATTCAAGGTTTGGCCCGGACACTGCTGTGACGTCTGCTGCAGTTTGCAGTCCGGGTATGGGAGAAGCCAAAGTGTACCATACGATCAAGGAGATGGAGGAAGCGTGTGAACAAGCATGCGTGATCGTCGTTGGTGAGGCCGAACGTGATGGGCTGCGGCCGGGAGGACATTACCGGGGCGCCAGCTACGACCGCTCGTTGCAGGTAGCACCTTTGTGTGTCTTGCATGGCATAATGGGGACACTGCTGTACACTAGAGAGACGTTAGGGCAGTTATCCTTGCTAAGGCTGCGGTTGGGTGTCGGTGGGAGCAAAGGACATACAGCGAAAGGGGATTGTCGCCGGTCGCGGCTTGTGCAAGGGACACAGGAGCATGGCCCCCTTGTGATGATGGTGAACCGCATTGCAAGGAAGTTGGTACCAAAGTGGTTCACATGGACTACAATACAGCTGTCATGCAATGAGACGACAGCTCCCCATCAACATCGTTTTGATAGTACCCCGTGGTCAGTAGTGTTCTCCACGGGGCGGCACGTGGGTGGTGAGATCTGGGTGGAAGAGGGAGGCGTTGGCAGTGGTCCACATGGCAGACCAGGGAGAAGGCAGTGCCCAGATGGCGTTAGCCGTCCGGGGCATAGGTACCGTGTCGATAAGCAACCTGTAGTGGTCCGCACTGGGGCATGGCATGCTACTTGCCCATGGAAGGGGGATAGGCGATTGATGGTGCTTTACGGCCGTGCTTCACGTTTTTTCTTTTGTTCTTCCGCTCTGGAATCTGTGGTGGGCGCGAGTGAAAAAACTTCAGTAGCTTCATCGGCTACAGAACAGGTAGATCCGACTGGCGGAGCTGGTAAATAAGAGGAGGGGTGAGCGAAAGATCTTCCCATCGAAAAAAAGTGGAAGAGTTTTTCCTGATTAAATCTAATCGCCTGATTCTCAGCAGCGAGGGTGGCGATTTCTTTCCGACACGAGCAGTGGTGGGCACAGGACACATGAGAGGCGGTTTCAGACCGCGATCCAATTGATTCTCGCCTCCTTACCACGTCTTCCTGCTCGTTCAGCCAACTCTCGATGGTGTTCGCGGCAGGCAGTTCTTGAGATTCCTCCTGCGCCACCTGGAGAAAGGCTTGCTCCAACGCCGACTCCAGCGACACCACATCGACCTCCATCGTCTTGGCGGTGGACTTGACTGGCACCGGCGGATGTTCTCGGTGAAACCTGCAGTAGCAATGATGAATTTGCCGGTACCATCGGTCATACAAATCCAGTCGCTGTAGGCTTTCGATCTTCTGGAATTTGATCCTCCAGCTTTCCTGGGACTCCTGGATTTGAGTGTCAAACTTGGCAGAGACGGCCTGCTCGATGGCATTCTGGAGCAGCAGGTCGATTTCCGCAGGCGTAGGTGTCATTCTGGCGGGCATCTCTCCTGGTCCACTTGCGATCGGCGGATCTCGATCCACATGCATGCTTTCCTTGGATGGGAGACGAATGTCGTCCTCCTGACTCGATGAGTCTCCACCCAAGGAGCCGTACACTCCGCTGGAACCAGCGCCCGGTGAAGGGCCGCTTGGGGGCCCGGATTCTTGACTGGGATCGGGGACTGAGCTAGGGTGAGGAATGGGTATGTACCTGGGGCAGTCAAGATTCTGGCAAGGAATCCCTAACTCTTCGGAGAATGTCGCAACTATGCAACATTCTACGCCGTCCTCTGGGCCATCTGGATCATCTAGATCGCAGATGCTCTCGTTATCACTGTCCGGTGGGTCGGACTCGTACTCCATACCTATAACGCTATAGCTAGCCTCGAGGCTGAAGGCTGCTCTGCTACCATCTAAGCTATTCCCTTTGAGAAAGCTCCGCGGAGCCTGGCCGGAGGGCTCAGGGCCGGCATGGGGAAAGGGAACAGAGGGCAGGTATCCCTTCTGTGCGTCCCGGCGGTATGGAGGGGCCGGTGCTGGGGCCTTGCCCTTGGGGTCCATGAGGTACAAGCACGACAGTGAAGACAATGAAGATGAAGATACGCACTTGCAAAAAATCCCAGTCTAGAAGAAAATGTAGGCGGATAATATGATACATATAATTCCGGAATATTCTTCCTGTATAATTTATAAAAAATCCGATTGTGAAAAAATATTTGGCTGATTTGATTTGCGCACGCGCGCCGGCGATTCAACTAAATCATCGGAACGCGACCATCTCAGCCGCAACGGACACCAGAATTGAATCCGGCGTGTCCATAATATACAGGAACTGTTCGGGTAAAGATTTGGGTAGCCTTCCCATATGTAAATGTCCGGAAGTGAGCTGAATCTGACTGAATGGGGGTGCATTGACCTGAATTGACCTCAGATCTGCGCGGATGGGGGGTAGCCGCACTTACACCCTTCCAATGATTCCGTCAAATACCATCACTTTGGCTTATTGTTGGGACTCTGCGGTGCATTTTCACAAGGAGGTAATTCGGGGTTATTTGAAGGAACTTTCTCGCATAATGGTACCGGGTGCATTGGGCTTTATGCACCACTCCAACTTGGGCAATTTGGTAGCAAGCACTACATCCATGCCTCCAAGTTGAGACGCAATCCTATGTGACGGACCAACATGACGAAGGAGCTGTTTGTGGAATACGCTCAAGAGGCCGGTTTGGTAGTCATTTCGCAAACCATCATTAGTTGGAGTGAGATCGAGCATTTGGATTGCATATCCGTGTCCCGAAGCCTTGCAATGGTGACACATCATGTGAAGAAATCGTGCAAGAGGAAGAAGCCAAAAAGCAAAGAAGGCTTGAAACCGCAATAGAAGCGAAGCCGGATGCACAAGCACCGTCATCAAGTAACCGCATGACTTGGGCCTTCAAGACGCTCTTTGGAATTAGTTGATCTGTGATGCACAATCTAGGGGTAGGGGAAAAGCACTTGGCCCTAATAGCAAACTTTCTTAAGACATGCTCCACGTTGGTGGCCCCCCCCGTGGGGCTGGAGGCCAACCCTCCCGAGTGGGTGGAGGAGATAGGCCTCCTGGTTTGGTTGTCGAGCAAGCATTCTACTCGGGGGGGAGGGGGGTTGAGCGGAGGCATTTAGGTGCATGAGCCCAGAGCGGAGCACTCAGGGGTGCAGGAGCCCGGAGCTGGGCAACAAGCCGTACAGGAGCCCAGAGACCCAGCAGTGCACGGGCGCGCCCCTCGGCCACCGCACCTCCTGGTGCTCCACTTTGGGTTCCGGCGCCCCTTGGGCCTCTGCCCTGGGCTCACGTGCCACTTGCAGCTCTGCTCGAGGATCCGATAGTCCTTATGCTCCGAGCTCTGGTGCAGCTTGGATCTCGCCTCCGGGTTCCGGCGCTCCTTGTGGCTTCGCACTGATTGCCAGAGAGCCCCCTCCCTGGCGGTCGCCTATTCCTCAGAAGCGCTTGGACACCGCCGTACCCTAGTGTGTGCAGAGAAGGGAGGAAAACTGTCGCTGGGTACCGAGGGGTCCAGCTCCCCTGTCTTTGCTGCCATCTATTTGTTGGTGCGTTTGCTTTTCACGCATGTGTCTGAGCTTTGCTGCTTTTTTTCCTTGCTCTCTGCACACTGCGTTCGGGGGCTGGTGGTACCACTGCTGGGGAGGGGTGTAGCTCTCAGGGTCACGGCCCCCTTTGGTTTCGGGGTCGGGCAGGGTGGGGGGGCTGTACAGGTGGGCCTGGGTGTGGGGGAAAGTGGAGGAGGTGGTGGTGGAGGCAGCGACGCTCACAGCTTGGCGCCCCTGGCGTCACCGCTCTGGGCTCTGGCACCCCTTTTGGTTCCGCTTTAGGGGCCTGTGCCCCTCTTTTCTCGCATGTGACAGGCGTAGAACGTACACACAATTTGTCGGTTGGTGAGCCAACGAGAGAAGCTTGCTCCGAGCAGGGTCCCTGCTGCTGGTGCTATGCAATTCAATGGACAGTGGCATCCTCCACTCACTCTGCCCTCAGATAAGGAGCTCTAGCCCCCTCCCTTTGAAGATGCCCTTTTGTCCTGGTTTACCCCCTGCCCCTTTGAAACCGGTCATTGCTACACGAACCATGATTAGTTGGGTTACAGTTTCTACTGTTGCGTGTGATGAACACTACACCTGCTGGCACTGTGCCAACTATCGGTTGCTGTGTTGGGGGCACAAATCCATTGCGAATAGAACTGGCCGCCGGCCCCGGGACAGCTAACTCATTCCACGGGTTCATGCCCGGTATCCGCTGCTAGGCAACCTCCACAATGAGCGGTCAGAAGTCTTCCTCCGCCAGCGCCGCCCGCGTGCCTGGCCTGTGAAATCGTCGGGGTCGGGGGGGGGGGGGGGAGGGAGGGGGCAATACCGGAGGGAAGGTGTTAGGGGGGGAGTGGAAGGGGGACATGTGTGGCTCGTCATATCCCATGGGGCGGATGCCTTTGCTCTGGTGAGTGGTTTAGTGGCACGACTCAGCCCTTCCTTTCATCGTCAGATGGGGTGTGTACCTGATTTTGAGTATCAAGCGGCCTGTGCCCCCGGATAGTTCACCTTCCAGTACATGTTTGTGTCTGGCCTGTGGATGCATGGCCATGCTCGATCGGCCTGCAGTGGCACTCTTGGTAGGTAGGGTGCAGATCAATCAAAGATGGCTGCCTGTCATGCTATCAATGGGGTGTGTTGGCCATAAGGAGCCACTTAATAATGGTGCACTGCAACCATACTGACACAATGCTTATCTTCACGATGGGCATGGACTGCCATAGACAGCGTGAGATGTCGGGCGCAGGCTATGCAGCTGGGGTTGCGTTGCTGCTTTCGGGATAATGAACACGCGTTTCATTTCTGACCCAACAGCACTGTCATTGTTTGTTGAAGCTGCTCCACATTATCCTTGACACTCGGGCAGGAACTTGAGCTTCTGCCCCTCGAAGAAGCTCAATTCAAGCACGTGCAACATATGATCCACCCAGCGTCTGCTCCATCCCTTCCCTCTTCTTGGTGATCTCATGTTGCATATGATACAGGGCTGCCTTCAGCGTTCGGGCGGGTATGGATCTCGGGGTCAACGTGATTTTCATGCATTTGCACTGGGGATGAACACGGCTGAGAATGGCCGTGTAATGGGTGGGGTTTGTGGTCATCGACGTTGCCCTGGTGCGCGTGTATTTTTTTGCCGTGTTGGTGGCTGGGAAGGGGGGTCTTGAGTTCCCAAATGTCACAGATTCCATGGGAGGTGACGAGAGCTAACCGGAACAGGCATGTCATGCTTGGGCAGCAAAGCGTCAACCAATCAATGGCAATACCTTGTCTTGAATTTGCATTATTTGTTTGTGTCTTTGTCTTTTCCCCCAATCCTGGCGCAGCAAAAGGATAAGTATATCAGTCCATCCGCCTGTGATTTGTCGATATTTGTGGCCCTGCACTTAGCTACCTTAAAGCTCAAAAAGCCCCAAGCATTGAGCCAGGCATTGATAATGGGATGGAATGGAGACCCGTCATCAAGCACACCGTGGACAGAATCATTGTGCAGCGCATGGCAAGTATTTCATGGCCTGTTTGGAGGGGTTGTCCGACCAACAACATGGGTGTGCAAATCGCTTTTGTCCCTATTTTCTGGTGGCAGCACTTGGGCATCACAATCTATGCCCGAGTGTACACTGGACCGAAGCAATTGCACCCTAGAATGCTACTTCCCATGGTTTCCTTCGGAATACTGGTTTCTGTGCAGACAGATATGTATTGGAAAATCCGGCCCGCTTATCAGCTTGCTTGTTCATCTCATTTCCTTTATGCAACAAATGCAACCCGGATGACTAACGGTTTCCGGGATAGCAACCTTTTTAACACATGATCCTATCAGGCCTTAACTACAGCTCTCATTCCACCCCATCACTCTTCCATCGAAACATTATTGCTGACCAAAACCTCCGTGGGAGGGGGTGGTACAGCAACAGACCACCCTCATACTGCCCGTCATCCTTGGGTGCTTATGATTTTGCCTGCACGAGGCAAAACATGATTTTGTGCCCTCACTGGACCCTGAACCCCTTCTGGTACCCTGCTCAACACAGATTCGGGGGGAAGGGGGGACCGATGGAATGCGTGAATCTTGCAGTCTGCATGGCCCCCCGTATGTCATGAGCAGTGCAGTCTAATCGGGGTCCACATGTGGGTTCGCCGGTAGATGCAACCAGTATTTCAACACACCAATTGCTGGCGCCATTACACAAAACAAGTCCAAGCAGGAGGCGGCAGGGACGAAATCAGGGCGTGCAGACCACACAGCCTCAGCTGCACAGCACACAGGTAAGAGGTAAGATGGATGTCCATCAGCGATGCTGAAATAATTGCACAGAGATGTAGTGTCCTCTCAGGGGTCGAGGTTTATTTGCTCCTCCCAGGGGGCAATCCCTTGCATCCTATCAGGCAGGGGAATGTGTTGCTGTATGGTATGGTATGGGTGCCTTACAGTGAAGGATTGCAGAGGTGATTTTTTTGGGGGCATGTGGGCGTGGGGGGTTATGGGGGGGCTTCGAAACCATGACCCTGGCACTCCCCCCCCTTTGGGAGGGCCAAACACTTGGGGACAGGTGAACCATAACCAGGCGCAAAAGGGGTCCAAAAATTTTCTTCGCCTACGGTGGGGGCTGGAAAATTTATTCTCACTCGATGTGTGTAACTTCAAAACGCTTCATGCATGGATGGAACAGCCTCACAGGATTTGGACCCCCACCCCCTGCCGGGCGATTGGTTGCCAGAATTCCCGAGATTATGTCAGGTGTAAGTTGCTTATTTTTTTCTGCATAAGTTGTGTTTTTTTTGGCGAAAAAAACTTGAGTGCGGAACAAAACCCCAAAAATGTATGACCTGTGATTTACATTTTTTTTTGTGCCGCGACCTATGCCTAAAAAGGAATATGCAATTTACGCTTTGTTTAAGAAAAAATCCCCATTTACGCTTTTTACACTTTACTTTTTTTTTTATGCGACCTACGCCAAAAAAGAAAACGCAATTTACACCAAAAACAAAAGAACTCTCCTCCACACTGAAGCGTTGGGGACCCTCCAAGCTGGGGGAGTTATGTAGCCAATCCGCCCATTTGTAGGCCACTGTTGATTTTGTCCCCCGCTTTGAAGTGTTGTTGACCCCCCAAGTGGCAAGGGTGATGTAGCTAATCTGTCCACTTGTGGGCTGCTGCTGATTTTGTCCCCCGCTTTGAAGGATTGGCAGGGGTTGTGCTGCCAACCTGCCCATTTGTGGGCCACCGTTGCTTTTGTTCCCTGCCTTGAAGCGCCGGGGACCCCCCAGATGGCAAGGGTTGTGAAGCCAATCCGCCCATCCATGGGGGCACTGCTGGTTTTGTCCCCCGCTGACAGACAATGAATGGAAGGAAGAGTACAGTTGCTGGAAGGCCGGAGAATCTCTTCTAGCTGTGGCCACTACCTCCGAAGATTTTATTCTATTTCTCCCCTCTTTTTGATGAAGAAGATCTTTTTTCGCATCCCGAGAGCACGATTGCTACCTCTTCTTCAGAGCCGAAAGTTGGAGAAGCTCATGTCCATGAAGATGTGCTCCAAGATGGGCATTTAGTGAACAACCATGTTGACACCCTCCTCTGGAATCCTGCAGCCCTCTGCCTTTTCTAACCTCTCCCCACAGGGGATGATGCCCATCTATATGTGCTCATCCGTGGGAAGGGGTTTGAGGTTCTTGAGGCATATCCAAAGGAGGGAGAGGGTCAGTTTGTGAACCACCAACAATTTATTGATAACCTGAGCAAATACTTTGTGAAAAATGTATGTTATGTGTGTGCGTTGGCCAACAACCGACATGCAAAGCCGAAGACATTAGATACAAAGTTTGATTTCATTTACAAGCATGTGTTCACCAATTTTTTGTAGTTGGCTCTACGCCATTATGGCCGCATGGGAAGAATGTAGTTGGCCGCAAGTTACCGGACACAGGCGGTATCACTGCCTTGAGCTTCGCAGCTGGTGGCGGAGGCAACGATGTAGCCATTATGATACCACTTGCCAAAGGCCGAGGGGCAAATTGCATTTTTTATTTGCGGTCGTTATTAGCACTTCATATGGGTATGCCCTGTTAAAGAATGGTAAACTGTAACAGTGTGAGTGACTGTTGACAGTGATTTTTGAATCAATTTCTATTTTTGAATGTTTGCAAGAAGACATCATTTTAAATGGATTTTTAGGACAAGAAAGTTGTTTTTAAAGGTTTTTCATTATGGACACGTGTACATGGTGATTGCTACTTAGGCAACTGCATGAAACTAAAAGTCTCGGAGAAAGCGGTAAATCCTAATTTGTGGAGTCACATGCATGTCAGAACTTTATTGTTTTGATAAGTTTTGAGCTTTGAGTTATATCATTCTATATTATATTTGTTTTATAGATTGGTGTTTTTTCTTTGGAGAACCAAGACTGCTCATTGGAATGCTCAGTGGTTTGGAATCCTTCTATTAATTTGCCTGCTGATCCTGCACATTTGAGACCGAGAGTTCTTGTTTTGTGGAAAACAAGAATTCTCGTTTTGTGGAACACGAGAATCGGAGAATTCTCGTTTTGTGGAAAACGAGAATCGGAGAACTCTCGTTTTGTCGAAAACGAGAATTCTCATTTTGTGGAAAACGACAATCCGAGAATTCTTGTTTTGTGGAAAACAAGAATCGGAGAATTCTCATTTTGTGGAAAACGAGAATCGGAGAATTCTAGTTTTGTGGAAAACGAGAATCCGAGAATTCTCGTTTTGTGGTAAACGAGAATCCGAGAATTCTCGTTTTGTGGAAGAGGAGAATCGCAGAATTGTCAGTTTGTGGAAAACGAGAATTCGAGAATTCTCGTTTCATGAAAAACGAGAACCCCAGACTTCTCGTTTTGTGGAAAACGAGAATCCGAGAATTCTCGTTTTATGGAAAACGAGAATCCGAGAATTTGTGGAAAACGAGAATTCCAGAATTCTCGTTTTGTGGAAAACGAGAATACGAGAACTCTCGTTTTGTGAAAAACGAGAGCTCGAGAATTCTCGTTTTGTGGAAAACGAGAATCAAAGAATTCTCGTTTCGTGGAAAATCAGAATCCGGGAATTCCCGTTTTGTGGAAAACGAGAATCAGAGAATTCTCGTTTTGTGGAAAACGAGAATCCGAGAATTCTCGTTTTGTGGAAAACGAGAATCCGAGAATTCTCGTTTTTTGGAAAAGGAGAATCGCAGAATTGTCAGTTTGTGGAAAACGAGAATTCGAGAATTCTCGTTTCATGGAAAACGAGAACCCCAGACTTCTTGTTTTGTGGAAAACGAGAATCCGAGAATTCTCGTTTTGTCGAAAACGAGAATCCGAGAATTGTCGTTTTGTGAAAAACGAGAGCTCGAGAATTCTCGTTTTGTGGAAAACGAGAATCGGAGAATTCTCGTTTCGTGGAAAATCAGAATCCGGGAATTCCCGTTTTGTGGAAAACGAGAATCCGAGAATTCTCGTTTTGTGAAAAACAAGAATCGGAGATTTCTCGTTTTGGGGAAAAGCAGAATTCCAGAATTCTCATTTCGTGGAAAACGAGAATCGGAGAATTCTGGTTTTGTGGAAAACGAGAATGGGAGAATTCTCGTTTTGTGGAAAACGAGAATTCTCGTTTTGTGGGAAACGAGAATCAGAGAATTCTCGTTTTGTGGAGAACAAGAATCCGAGAATGCCCGTTTAGTTGAAAACCAGAATCAGAAAATTCTCGTTTTGTGGAAAACGAGAATCCGAGAATTCTCCTTTGTGAAAAAAGAGAATCCGAGTATTTCTGGCAAACGAGAATTCTCTTTTTGTGCAAAATGAGAATCCGAGAATTCTCGTTTTGTGGAAAACCAGAATCGGAGAATTCTTGTTTTGTGGAAAACGAGAATGGGAGAATTCTCGTTTCGTGGAAAACGAGAATTCTCGTTTTGTGGCAAACGAGAATCAGAGAATTCTCGTTTTGTGGAGAACAAGAATCCGAGAATGCCCGTTTAGTTGAAAACGAGAATCAGAAAATTCTCGTTTTGTGGAAAACGAGAATCCGAGAATTCTCCTTTGTGAAAAAAGAGAATCCGAGTATTTCTGGCAAACGAGAATTCTCTTTTTGTGGAGAACGAGAATCGGAGAATTCTCTCTTTGTGGAAAAAGAGAATCCGAGAATTCTTGTTTTGTGGAAAACGAGAATCCGAGAATTCTCGTTATGTGAACCAGAGTCAGCGAATTCTCGTTTTGTCGGAAATCCCCATCCGAGAATTCCCGTTTTATGGAGATCGAGAATCAGAAAATTCGCTTTTTGTGGAAAACGAGAATTCCAGAATTCCCTTTTTGTGAAAAATGAGAATCGGAGAATTCTCGTTTTGTGGAACAGGAGAATCCGAGAATTCTCTTTTTCTGGAAAACCAGAATTCCAGAATTCTCATCTTGTGGAAAACGAAAATTCTCGTTTTTTGGAAAACGAGAATCCGAGAATTCTCGTTTTGTGGAATACGAGAATCAGGGAATTCTCGTTTTGTGGAAAACGAGAATTCGAGAATTCTTGTTTTGTGGAAAACGAGAATCCGAGAATTCTGGTTTTGTGGAAAACGAGAATGCGAGAATTCTCGTTTTGTGGAAAACGAGAATCCGAGAATTTGTGGAGAACGAGAATCCGAGAATTCTCGTTTTGTGGGAATCGAGAATCCGAGAATTCTCGTTTTGTGAAAAACGAGAATTCTCGTTTTGTGGAAAACTAGAATCAGAGAATTCCCGTTTTTTGGAGAACAAGAATCCGAGAATTCTCGTTTCATGGAAAACGAGAATACGCGAATTCTCGTTCTGTGGAAAACGAGAATCAGGGAATTCTCGTTTGGTGAAAGACGAGAATTCCAGAGTTCTCCCTTTTGTGGAAAACGAGAATCCGAGAATTCTCGTTTTGTGGGAATCGAGAATCGGAGAATTCTGGTTTCGTGAAAAACGTGAATTCTCGTTTTGTGGAAAACGAGAATCAAAGAATTCTCGTTTTGTGGAGAACAAGAATCCGAGAATGCTCGTTTCGTTGAAAACGAGAATCAGAAAATTCTCGTTTTGTGGAAAACGAGAATCAGAGAATTCTCGTTTTGTGGAAAACGACCATCCGACAATTTTCGTTTTCTGGAAAACGAGAATCCGAGAATTCTCACTTTCTGGAGAACGAGAATCCGAGAATTCTCGTTTTGTGGGAATCGAGAGTCCGAGAATTCTCTTTTTGTGGAAAACGAGAATCCGAGAATTCTAGTTTTGCGGAAAGCGAGAATTCTCGTTTTGTGGAAAACGAGAACCCGAGAATTCTCGTTTTGTGGAAAACAACAATTTGAGAATTCTCGTTTTGTGGAAAACGAGAATACGCGAATTCTCGTTCTGTGGAAAACAAGAATCAGACAATTCTCGTTTTGTGAAAAAGGAGAATTCCAGAATTCTCGTTTTGTGGAAAACGAAAATCCGAGAATTCTCGTTTTGTGGAAATCGAGAATCACAGAATTCTCGCTTTGTGGAGAACAAGAATCCGAGAATGCCCTTTTTGTGGAAAACGAGAATCAGAAAATTCTCGTTTTGTGGAATATGAGAATCAGAGAATTCTCGTTTTGTGGAAAACGAGAATTCGAGAATTCTCGTTTTGTGGAAAACGAGAATCCGAGAATTCTGGTTTTGTGGAAAACGAGAATGCGAGAAGTCTCGTTTTGTGGAAAACGAGAATCCGCGAAGTTGTGGAAAACGAGAATCCGAGAATTCTCGTTTTGTGGGAATTGAGACTCCGAGAATTCTCGTTTTGTGAAAAACGAGAATCCGAGTATTTCTGGCAAACGAGAATTCTCTTTTTGTGGAAAACGAGAATCCGAGAAATCTTGTTTTGCGGATAACGAGAATCTGAGAATTCTCGTTTTGTAGAAACCGAGAATCCGAGAATTCTCGTTTTGTGGAATACGAGAATCAGAGAATTCTCGTTTTCCGGCTCTTAAAATGCGCGCGGCGCGGCGGCGCGTCCGGCTCTTGAAAAGCTCGCGGCGCGGCGGCGCGTCCGGCTCTCCGAAAAAGCGCGCGGCGCGGCTGCGCGTCCGGCTCTTAAAAAGCGCGCGGCGCGGCGGCGCGTCCGGCTCTCCAAAAAAGCACGTTGTTGTTGGGGGGGGGGCCTGACTGACCGTTGGAGGGGGGGGGGGGGGGGCGTGACAGACCGTTGGAGACCGCGGCAGCGCGTCCGGCTCTTTGAAAAAGCGCGCGGCGCGGCGGCGCGGAGGCGGGTCCGGCTCTGAAAAAGCGCGCGGCGCGGCGGCGCGTCCGGCTCTCTGAAAAAGCGCGCGGCGCGGCGGCGAGTCCGGCTCTTAAAAAGCGCGCGGCGCGGCGGCGCGTCCGGCTCTCTGAAGAAGCGCGCGGCGCGGAGGCGCGTCCGGCTCTGAAAAAGCGCGCGGCGCGGCGGCGTGTCCGGCTCTCTACAATTCCGCGCGGCGCGGCCGCGCGTCCGGCTCTCTGCAAAAGCGCGCGGCGCGGCGGCGCGTCCGGCTCTTGAAAAGCGCGCGGCGCGGCGGCGCGTCCGGCTCTCTGAAAAAGCGCGCGGCGCGGAGGCGCGTCCGGCTCTGAAAAAGCGCGCGGCGCGGCGGCGTGTCCGGCTCTCTAAAAAAGCGCGCGGCGCGGCGGCGCGTCCGGCTCTTAAAATGCGCGCGGCGCGGCGGCGCGTCCGGCTCTCTGAAAATGCGCGCGGCGCGGCGGCGCGTCCGGCTCTCTGCAAAAGCGCGCGGTGCGATGGCGGGGGTGGGGGGGGGGGGGGGGGGGGGGGGGGGGGGGGGGGGGGGCTGACAGACCGTTGGAGGGGGGGGGGGTGACAGACATGGGGTTGGGGGGGCGTGACAAACCATTGGGGCGGTTGGGGGGGTTTAAAGACCGTTAGAGAGGGGGGGGGGGGGGCGGACAGACCGTAGAAGGGGGGGGGGGGGGGGGAGGACGACGGACGTGGGGGGCGGGGGGGATGACAGACCGTTAGAGGGGGGGGGGCCTGACTGACCGTTGGAGGGGGGGGGGGGGGCTGACAGACCGTTGGAGACCGCGGCAGCGCGTCCGGCTCTTTGAAAAAGCGCGCGGCGCGGCGGCGCGTCCGGCTCTTAAAAAGCGCGCGGCGCAGAGGCGCGTCCGGCTCTTAAAAAGCGCGCAGCGCGGCGGCGCGTCCGGCTCTCTGCAAAAGCGCGCGGTGCGATGGCGGGGTCGGGGGGGGGGCTGACAGACCGTTGGAGGGGGGGGGGGGGGGGGGGGGGCAGACATGGGGTTGGGGGGGCGTGACAAACCATTGGGGCGGGGGGGGGGGAGGGGGGGTTTAAAGACCGTTAGAGAGGGGGGGGGGGCGGACAGACCGTAGAAGGGGGGGGGGGGGGAGGACGACGGACGTGGGGGGCGGGGGGGGAGGGGGGGGATGACAGGACCGTTAGAGGGGGGGGGGGCCTGACTGACCGTTGGAGGGGGGGGGGGGGGCTGACAGACCGTTGGAGACCGCGGCAGCGCGTCCGGCTCTTTGAAAAAGCGCGCGGCGCGGCGGCGCGTCCGGCTCTTAAAAAGCACGCGGCGCGGCGCCGCGTCCGGCTCTCTAGAAAAGCGCGCGGCGCGGCGGCGGTTTCGGCTCTCTGCAAAAGCGCGCGGCGCGGCGGCGCGTCCGGCTCTTAAAATGCGCGCGGCGCGGCGGCGCGTCCGGCTCTTAAAATGCGCGCGGCCCGGCGGCGCGTCCGGCTCTCTGAAGAAGCGCGCGGCGCGGAGGCGGGTCCGGCTCTGAAAAAGCGCGCGGCGCTGCTGCGCGTCCGGCTCTTAAAAAGCGCGCGGCGCGGCGGCGCGTCCGGCTCTCTGAAAAAGCGCGCAGCGTGGCGGCGCGTCCGGCTTTCTGAAAAAGCGCGCGGTGCGGCGGCGCGTCCGGCTCTTAAGAAGCGCGCGGCGCGGCGGCGCGTCCGGCTCTCTGCAAAAGCGCGCGGCGCGGCGGCGCGTCCGGCTCTCTACAATAGCGCGCGGCGCGGCGGCGCGTCCGGCTCTCTGCAAAGGCGCGCGGCGCGGCGGCGCGTCCGGCTCTTGAAAAGCGCGCGGCGCGGCGGCGCGTCCGGCTCTCTGAAAAAGCGCGCGGCGCGGAGGCGCGTCCGGCTCTCTGCAAAAGCGCGCGGCGCGGCGGCGCGTCCGGCTCTCTGAAAAAGCGCGCGGCGCGGAGGCGCGTCCGGCTCTCTAAAAAAGCGCGCGCCGGGGCGGCGCGTCCGGCTCTCTGAAAAAGCGCGCGGCGCGGAGGCGCGTCCGGCTCTCTGCAAAAGCGCGCGGCGCGGCGGCGCTTCCGGCTCTCTGAAAAAGCGCGCGGCGCAGAGGCGCGTCCGGCTCTCTAAAAAAGCGCGCGGCGCGGCGGCGCGTCCGGCTCTCTGAAAAAGCGCGCGGCGCGGCGGCGCGTCCGGCTCTTTGCAAAAGCGCGCGGTGCGGTGGCGGAGGGGGGGGGGGGGGGGGGGGTGACAGACGTTGGGGGGGGGCTGACAGACCGTTGGAAGGGGGGGGGGCTGACAGACGTTCGGGGGGGGGGGGGGGGGCGTGACAGACCATTGGGGCGGGGGGGGGGGGTGACAGACCGTTAGAGGGGGGCGGCGGCGCGTCCGGCTCTCTAAAAAAGCGCGCGGCGCGGCGGCGCATCCGGCTCTCTGCAAAAGCGCGCGGCGCGGCGGCGCGTCCGGCTCTTAAAATGCGCGCGGCGCGGCGGCGCGTCCGGCTCTTGAAAAGCGCGCGGCGCGGCGGCGCGTCCGGCTCTCTGAAAAAGCGCGCGGCGCGGCGGCGCGTCCGGCTCTCTGAAAAAGGGCGCGGCGCGGAGGCGCGTCCGGCTCTCTGCAAAAGCGCGCGGCGCGGCGGCGCGTCCGGCTCTCTGCAAAAGCGCGCGGCGCGGCGGCGCGTCCGGCTCTTGAAAAGCGCGCAGCGCGGCGGCGCGTCAGGCTCTCTGCAAAAGCGCGCGGCGCGGCGCCGCGTCCGGCTCTCTACAATTCCGGGCGGCGCGGCCGCGCGTCCGGCTCTCTGAAAAAGCGCGCGGCGCGGCGGCGCGTCCGGCTCTCTAAAAAAGCGCGCGGCGCGGCGGCGCGTCCGGCTCTCTGCAAAAGCGCGCGGCGCGGCGGCGCGTCCGGCTCTTAAAATGCGCGCGGCGCAGAGGCGCGTCCGGCTCTGAAAAAGCGCGCGGCGCGGCGGCGCGTCGGGCTCTCTGCAAAAGCGCGCGGCGCGGTGGCGGGGGGGGGGGGGGGGGGAGGCGTGACAGACGTTGGGGGGGGGGGCTGACAGACCGTTGGAAGGGGGGGGGGGGGGCGTGTCAGACCGTTGTTGGGGGGGGGGGGCGTGACAGACCGTTGGAGGGGGCAGGGAGGGGGGGCGTGACAGACCGTTAGAGGGGGGCGGCGGCGCGTCCGGCTCTCTAAAAAAGCGCGCGGCGCGGCGGCGCATCCGGCTCTCTGAAAAAGCGCGCGGCGCGGCGGCGCGTCCGGCTCTCTGCAAAAGCGCGCGGCGCGGCGGCGCGTCCGGCTCTCTGAAAAAGCGAGCAGCGCGGCGGCGCGTCCGGCTCTCTGAAAAAGCGCGCGGCGCGGCGGCGCGTCCGGCTCTCTGAAAAAGCGAGCAGCGCGGCGGCGCGTCCGGCTCTCTGAAAAAGCGCGCGGCGCGGCGGCGCGTCCGGCTCTCTGAAAAAGCGCGCGGTGCGGTGGCGGGGGGGGGGGGGGGGGGGTGACAAACGTGGGGTTGGGGGGGCGTGACAAACCATTGGGCCGGGGGAGGGGGGGTTTATAGACCGTTAGAGAGGGGGGGGGGGGGCGTGACGGACCGTTGGAGACCGCGGCCCCGCGTCCGGCTCTTTGAAAAAGCGCGCGGCGCGGCGGCGCGTCCGGCTCTCTGAAAAAGCGCGAGGCGCGGCTGCGCGTCCGGCTCTGAAAAAGCGCGCGGCGCGGCGGCGCGTCCGGCTCTCTAAAAAAGCGCGCGGCGCGGTGGCGCGTCCGGATCTCTGCAAAAGCGCGCGGCGCGGCGGCGCGTCCGGCTCTTAAAATGCGCGCGGCGCGGCGGCGCGTCCGGCTCTTGAAAAGCGCGCGGCGCGGCGGCGCGTCCGGCTCTCTGAAGAAGCGCGCGGCGCGGCGGCGCGTCCGGCTCTCTGCAAAAGCGCGCGGCGCGGCGGCGCGTCCGGCTCTCTGCAAAAGCGCGCGGCGCGGCGGCGCGTCCGGCTCTTAAAATGCGCGCGGCGCATTGGCGCGTCCGGCTCTGAAAAAGCGCGCGGCGCGGCGGCGCGTCCGGCTCTCTGCAAAAGCGCGTGGTGCGGTGGCGGGGAGGGGGGGGGCTAACAGACCGTTGGAGGGGGGGGGGGGGGGATGACAGACCTGGGGTTGGGGGAGCGTGACAGACCATTGGGGCGGGGGGGGGGGGGCAAAAGCGCGCGGCGCGGCGGCGCGTCCGGCTCTTGAAAAGCGCGCGGCGCGGCGGCGCGTCCGGCTCTCTGAAAAAGCGCGCGGCGCAGAGGCGCGTCCGGCTCTCAAAAAGCGCGCGGCGCGGCGGCGCGTCCGGCTCTCTGCAAAAGCGCGCGGTGCGGTGCCGGAGGGGGGGGGGGGGGGGGGGTGACAGACGTTTGGGGGGGGGGCTGACAGACCGTTGGAAGGGGGGGGGGGACAGAGGTTCGGGGGGGGGGGAGGGGGGGCCTGATAGACCGTAGAAGGGGGGGGGAGGACGACGGACGTGGGGGGGGGGGCGTGACAGACCGGTTGGGGGGGGGGGGGACAACCCGTTGGAGACCGCGGCAGCGCGTCCGGCTCTCTGAAAAAGCGCGCGGCGCGGCGGCGCGTCCGGCTCTCTGAAAAAGCGCGCGGCGTGGCGGCGCGTCCGGCTCTCTGAAAAAGCGCGCGGCGCAGCGGCGCGTCCGGCTCTCTGAAAAAGCGCGCGGCGCGGCGGCGCGTCCGGCTCTCTGCAAAAGCGCGCGGCGCGGCGGCGCGTCCGGCTCTGCAAAAGCGCGCGGCGCGGCGGCGCGTCCGGCTCTTAAAAAGCGCGCGGCGCGGCGGCGCGTCCGGCTCTCTAAAAAAGCGCGCGGCGCGGCGGCGCGTCCGGCTCTCTGAAAAAGCGCGCGGCGCGGCGGCGCGTCCGGCTCTGAAAAAGCGCGCGGCGCGGCGGCGCGTCCGGCTCTCTAAAAAAGCGCGCGGCGCGGCGGCGCATCCGGCTCTCTGCAAAAGCGCGCGGCGCGGCGGCGCGTCCGGCTCTTAAAATGCGCGCGGCGCGGCGGCGCGTCCGGCTCTCTGCAAAAGCGCGCGGTGCGGTGCCGGAGGGGGGGGGGGGGGGGGGGGGGGGGGGGCGTGACAGACGTTGGGGGGGGGGGGGGGGGGCTGACAGACCGTTGGAAGGGGGGGGGGACAGAGGTTCGGGGGGGGGGGGAGGGGGGGCCTGATAGACCGTAGAAGGGGGGGGGGAGGACGACGGACGTGGGGGGGGGGGCGTGACAGACCGGTTGGGGGGGGGGGGGACAACCCGTTGGAGACCGCGGCAGCGCGTCCGGCTCTCTGAAAAAGCGCGCGGCGCGGCGGCGCGTCCGGCTCTCTGAAAAAGCGCGCGGCGTGGCGGCGCGTCCGGCTCTCTGAAAAAGCGCGCGGCGCAGCGGCGCGTCCGGCTCTCTGAAAAAGCGCGCGGCGCGGCGGCGCGTCCGGCTCTCTGCAAAAGCGCGCGGCGCGGCGGCGCGTCCGGCTCTGCAAAAGCGCGCGGCGCGGCGGCGCGTCCGGCTCTTAAAAAGCGCGCGGCGCGGCGGCGCGTCCGGCTCTCTAAAAAAGCGCGCGGCGCGGCGGCGCGTCCGGCTCTCTGAAAAAGCGCGCGGCGCGGCGGCGCGTCCGGCTCTGAAAAAGCGCGCGGCGCGGCGGCGCGTCCGGCTCTCTAAAAAAGCGCGCGGCGCGGCGGCGCATCCGGCTCTCTGCAAAAGCGCGCGGCGCGGCGGCGCGTCCGGCTCTTAAAATGCGCGCGGCGCGGCGGCGCGTCCGGCTCTTGAAAAGCGCGCGGCGCGGCGGCGCGTCCGGCTCTCTGAAAAAGCGCGCGGCGCGGCGGCGCGTCCGGCTCTCTGAAAAAGCGCGCGGCGCGGCGGCGCGTCCGGCTCTCTGAAAAAGCGCGCGGCGCGGCGGCGCGTCCGGCTCTTAAAAAGCGCGCGGCGCGGCGGCGCGTCCGGCTCTCTAAAAAAGCGCGCGGCGCGGTGCCGAGGGGGGGGGGGTGACAGACCGTTGGAGGGGGGGGGGGGGGGCGTGACAGACCGTTGGAGTCCGGCTCTTGAAAAGCGCGCGGCGCGGCGGCGCGTCCGGCTCTCTAAAAAAGCGCGCGGCGCGGCGGCGCGTCCGGCTCTCTGCAAAAGCGCGCGGCGCGGCGGCGCGTCCGGCTCTCTAAAAAAGCGCGCGGCGCGGTGGCGGGGGGGGGGGGGGGGGGGGGGGGGGCTGACAGACTGTTAGAAGGGGGGGGGGGGGCCTCAGACCGTTGTTGTTGGGGGGGGGGGGCGTGACAGACCGTTGGAGGGGGGGGGAGGGAGAGTGGGGGGGGGGGGGCGTGACAGACTGTTGGAGTCCGGCTCTTGAAAAGCGCGCGGCGCGGCGGCGCGTCCGGCTCTCTGCAAAAGCACGCGGCGCGGCGGCGCGTCCGGCTCTCTAAAAAAGCGCGCGGCGCGGCGGCGCGTCCGGCTCTCTGCAAAAGCGCGCGGCGCGGCGGCGCGTCCGGCTCTTAAAATGCGCGCGGCGCAGAGGCGCGTCCGGCTCTGAAAAAGCGCACGGCGCGGCGGCGCGTCCGGCTCTCTAAAAAAGGGCGCGGCGCGGCGGCGCGTCGGGCTCTCTGCAAAAGCGCGCGGCGCGTTGGCGGGGGGGGGGTGACAGACGTTGGGGGGGGGGCTGACAGACCGTTGGAAGGGGCGGGGGGGGCGTGACAGACCGTTGGAGGGGGGGGGAGGGGGGGCGTGACAGACCGTTGGAGTCCGGCTCTTGAAAGGCGCGCGGCGCGGCGGCGCGTCCGGCTCGGCTCTCTGCAAAAGCGCGCGGCGCGGCGGGCGCGTCCGGCACTCTAAAAAGCGCGCGGCGCGGCGGCGCGTCCGGCTCTCTGCAAAAGCGCGCGGTGCGGTGGCGGAGGGGGGGGGGGGGGGCTGACAGACCGTTGGAAGGGGGGGGGGGTGATAGACCGTAGAAGGGGGGGGGGGGCACAACCCGTTGGAGACAGCGGCAGCACGTCCGGCTCTCTGAAAAAGCGCGCGGCGCGGCGGCGCGTCCGGCTCTCTGAAAAAGCGCGCGGCGCGGCGGCGCGTCCGGCTCTCTGCAAAAGCGCGCGGCGCGGCGGCGCGTCCGGCTCTTAAAATGCGCGCGGCGCGGCGGCGTGTCCGGCTCTCTGAAAAACCGCGCGGCGCGGCGGCGCGTCCGGCTCTGAAAAAGCGCGCGGGCGGCGGCGCGTCCGGCGCTTAAAAAGCGCGCGGCGCGGCGGCGCGTCCGGCTCTCTAAAAAAGCGCGCGGCGCGGCGGCGCGTCCGGCTCTCTGAAAAAGCGCGCGGCGCGGCGGCGGCGTCCGGCTCTCCGAAAAAGCGCGCGGCGCGGCGGCGCGTCCGGCTCTCTGAAAAAGCGCGCGGCGCGGCGGCGCGTCCGGCACTCTGAAAAAGCGCGCGGCGCGGCGGCGCGTCCGGCTGTCTGAAAAAGCGCGTGGCGCGGCAGCGCGTCCGGCTCTTAAAAAGCGCGCGGTGCGGCGGCGCGTCCGGCTCTCTAAAAAAAGCGCGCGGCGCGGCGGCGCGTCCGGCTCTCTGCAAAAGCGCGCGGCGCGGCGGCGCGTACGGCTCTCTAAAAAAGCGCGCGGCGCGGCGGCGCGTCCGGCTCTGTGAAAAAGCGCGCGGCGCGGCGGCGCGTACGGCTCTGAAAAAGCGCGCGCGCGCGCGCATCCGGCTCTCTAAAAAAGCGCGCGGCGCGGGGGCGCATCCGGCTCTCTGCAAAAGCGCGCGGCGCGGCGGCGCGTCGGCTCTTCAAATGCGCGCGGCGCGGCGGCGCGTCCGGTTCTTGAAAAGCGCGCGGCGCGGCGGCGCGTCCGGCTCTTTGAAAAAGCCCGCGGCGCGGCGGCGCGTCCGGCTCTCTAAAAAAGCGCGCGGCGCGGTGGCGGGGGGGGAGGGGGGGGGGGGGGGGCGTGACAGACGTTGGGGGGGGGGGAGGGGGGGGGCTGACAGACCGTTGGAAGGGGGGGGGGGAGGGGGGCGTGTCAGACCGTTGTGGGGGGGGGGGGGGGGGCGTGTCAGACCGGTTGGGGGGGGGGGCGTGACAGACCGTTGCAGACCGGCTCTTGAAAAGCGCGCGGCGCGTCCGGCTCTCCACAAAAGCGCGCGGTGCGGTGGCGGGGAGGGGGGGGGGGGGGGGCTGACGAACCGTTGGAGGGGGGGGGGGGGGAGGGCTGACAGACCTGGGGTTGGGAGTGCGTGACGGACCATTGGGGCAATGGGGAGGGGGGGGGGCAAAAGCGCGCGGCGCGGCGGCGCGTCCGGCTCTTTGAAAAAGCGCGCGGCGCGGCGGCGCGTCCGGCTCTCTGAAAAAGCGCGCGGCGCGGAGGCGCGTCCGGCTCTGAAAAAGCGCGCGGCGCGGCGGCGCGTCCGGCTGTCTAAAAAAGCGCGCGGCGCGGCGGCGCGTCCGGCTCTCTGCAAAAGCGCGCGGCGCGGCGGCGCGTCCGGCTCTTAAAATGCGCGCGGCGGCGGCGCCGTCCGGCTCTTCAAAAGCGGCGGCGCGGCGGCGCGTCCGGCTCTCTGGAAAAGCGCGCGGCGCGGAGGCGCGTCCGGCTCTGAAAAAGCGCGCGGCGCGGCGGCGCGTCCGGCTCTCTAAAAAAGCGCGCGGCGCGGCGGCGCGTCCGGCTCTTAAAATGCGCGCGCGCGGCGGCGCGTGCGGCTCTCTGAAAAAGCGCGCGGCGCAGAGGCGCGTCCGGCTCTCTGCAAAAGCGCGCGGTGCGGTGGCTGAGGGCGGGGGGGCGTGACAGACGTTGGGGGGGGGGGGGGGGGGGGGGGGGCTGGAAGACCGTTGGAAGGGGGGGGGGTGACAGACGTTCGGGGGGGGGGGTTGGGGGGGCGTGACAGACCATTTGGGGGGGGGGGGGTGACAGACCGTTGGAGGGGGGGGGGGGGGGCACAACCCGTTGGAGACCGCGGCAACGCGTCCGGCTCTCTGAAAAAGCGCGCGGGCGGCGGCGCGTCCGGTCTCTGAAAAAGCGCGCGGCGCGGGCGGCGCGTCCGGCACTCTGAAAAAGCGCGCGGCGCGGGGCGCGTCCGGCACTCTGAAAAAGCGCGCGGCGCGGCGGCGCGTCCGGCTCTTAAAAGCGCGCGGCGCGGCGGCGCGTCCGGCTCTCTAAAAAAAGCGCGCGCGGCGCGGCGGCGCGTCCGGCTCTCTGCAAAAGCGGCGGCGCGGCGGCGCGTCCGGCTCTGAAAAAGCAGCGGCGCGGCGGCGCGTACGGCTCTGCAAAAGCGCGCGGCGCGGCGGCGCGTCCGGCTCTGAAAAAGCGCGCGGCGCGGCGGCGCGTCCGGCTCTTAAAATGCGCGCGGCGCGGCAGCTATGGCTATAGTAACCCAATGGGCTATCACACTTCAGACTTCAGACTTTTATGGACCATGCCCCCCAACCCCCAGCACCCAAGCCCCCATGATAGACCTCCCCCCCCCCCCAATATCAGACTAGTGGACAAGTGGAAAATGGGAAAATATGGAACCTCGGAAAACGTTCAACATGGGGGAAAGCATAGTACCCCCCCCCCCCCCGCCTGTTTCGAATCATAAAAGTGCCCCCCCCCCCCCCCCCACCAGACACATAGGAACTTCACTTCAGGAAAATGGGGATAAAAGGGCAGTAACCCCCCCCCCACCCCCACAGAGACACGGGAACTTCACTTCAGGAAAATGGTGGGTTGGGGAAAATATGCCCGCATGTGTGCATGTCATTGTGTTTGCTCTCCTTTCGCTTGCAGCGGTAGGTAAGGTGAGTAAGCCCAGGAGGGGCCACCCCCTGGTAGAGTCATTATGTTTGAGATTGACATTGTGGTAGGTAAGGTGAGTAAGCCCAGGAGGGGCCACCCCCTGGTAGAGTCATTGCGGCTATGTATCCTGTGCATTCACATGACGCATTAAAGGGTAGGCCACGCGTGGTGCGCTCGGTAAACCCTTGTTTAGGTTACCCAGGGGCTCCGCCCTACGTTCTATAAGAGAACGGGCGGAGTTCCTTAGGCTTGCTTTCTTGGAAGGACCTGTTTTGGGACAGCGTATTATTTTTGACTCGAGGACCCGTATAATACGGCGAGGGTGGTTAGGTTCCTCAGCCCAATACAGTGCCTGCATGTGAACCTCTCAGGTGGTGTAGGTCAGGGTGATTGGTGCACTTTGCTGTCTTCGACAGCACAAATTTTTGCCCAGCAAAAAGGGCGCGGATCACACCAAAGAAATGGGGAACCAGCGAAGAAGACGCTGAACGACTCCGCCATGAACGACACGTACTCACGCTGCGCCGCAGTGCACTCCTTCCCCCCAAGCCCTGGCAGGGACACGCGTAATGGCGTCCCTGTCAGGCCACAGCAGCTTAGCAGCGCTGTGTGTTGCTTGCTTCTCTCACAGGAAGGCCATTAGGGCCTACGACCTCGTTGCAAGCAGCACCAAGTAGCGTGTGCGTGTAGGAGTGGAAGGCCTGGATGACGTCATCCTTCGAAGGCTTGGTCCACATTAGGGTGTGTAGGACCCACACAATGTGTGTGTCACTGTCCTGCCAGTTTCCTGGAATTTTAACAGGGTTTTCGGTGGCCAGTGGCAGTGGTAGCCTAGGTTTTGGCCACACAGCAAACAGGCGTTTTCATGCCTCATAGCTTTTGGCCACCCCTCCCCTGTAGTAGGCAGGCAGGTAGGGAAAACCAAAACCTTGGCGTTATCGCTGGGTATTCCCCCAAGCATTTTTGGTGCAAGCACAGAAATTGGGCACCTAGGAGCGGAGAGACCCCGGGCGTACCCCGTGGCACCGGTAAGACATCCGCCGGGTTCAGCAAGGATGCAGACTTGGGTATAATTAGGACACCATTTCTGCAGCTTGCTCCAGGACCTCAGGCTAGCACACTGACACAGACATTTTGCTGTTGTTCCAATGTGATTATGTAGAACACCCTGGAGGTGTTCAGGTTGTGTGTGGTCTAGGCCTTGGTGCCTACGACCATATACCCCTTCAGTGATGATGCTGCCAACAGCTGAGAAGGGGTTTTGACATGTTTGTTTCTGCATCCGATCAGAATGTGCTCATTATGCAGAACGCATTTCGGTTACTTTGCTAATACTGAGACGGGGGTCTGCTTTGCTGATGTTTGTGTTTTGGTTGGTTTTTTTTTTATTTGATGGTCTGCTTTGCTGATGCTTGGTGTTTTGCTTTGTTTTTATTTTATTTGATGGGAAATGCGTGTATTGCATTGGAGACGCGTGTGCACGGGGCCTCTTGTACACATAGGGCACTCTTTTGTTACCTACCTCCCCCTTGAGGCGAGGAAGTCTGTCTTGGGTCTAGACCACTGCGTCTCTGACCCAGAAATTGGAGTTGGGGCTGCCCCACCACCCGCTGCGCGCCGCAGTTTGCCATGTCGTCTAGCCCCCTTAGCGTGGCCTCTTCCGTCCCCTCCAGCCCTTCGTTCCCGGAATGTGGTTGGGGGGATCTGCCGGAGCTATTGCGGTTTAGAGACCAACCCCCCTCGCCACCGTGGGACTCTGACGCTGAGAAGTGTCTCAGCGAACTGGCCTCGCCCCAGCCTCCATTGCCAACACCGCCCCCCTCTCCCCCTTCACCAGCAACCTCTCCAACGCCAGTAAGTCCTCCACCGAGACCCCACGTTACCTCAACCCCATACCTGGTAGCCCTGGAAGCCGTGGAGGAGGCCCTGATGTGCACTGCCGTTCCACCGCCATCCCCCCCACAACCCCCCAAGTACGTACCCAAGGACCCCCCCACCCCCCCCAAACCCACTGTTCACGGGCCCTACAGTGCCAAAACATTGCAGCTCATCCGGGAGAATCACGGGGGTGGGGTTCAGTATTTCGTGGACGGGGTGCTGAACCGCCGTGCGATGTACCGGTTTGCGGTTCAGCAGCCCAAGAAAAACCCCTTGCGGGTGTGGCAGGAGGGCATGCGAATTAGTCGTTCGCATTTCCTTTCCACGGACGAGGAGCATGCAGCAGTGGTGCTTGAAATCCTGTGTGCTACCCCAAAACCCCCCCGTATCCCCAAGCCAGCCCCACAACCTGTGCCTCGTCGGCCACTGCCCCCTCCAGCAACTGATCAGGTGGCACTGACCCAGTATAGCAGGCACCGCCGCTCCTCCCTCCTCCCATTGGCTCCCGCCCCGAAGCGGCCGTGCCCCAGCCCGCCGTACGGTTCATTGCTCCAGCGCCGTGCGTCTCAGTCCGCCCCCCCGCCGGAGAGGCCGCAGTTTGGGTCATTGCTGCCTGCGCAGGCCCCCCCGCAACGTCCAAAGACTTCGGCGAAACGTTCCAATTTCCAGCTCTTCGGCAAGTGTGCACCGGGCGTCTCTTACACATAGGGCACTCTTTTATTTCCAACGTCTCCCTTGAGGCGAGGAAGTGCGTCTTGGGTCTAGACCGTTGCGTCTCTGGCCTAGACATCTGAGTTGGGCCTGCCCCAACACCCACGCGTTCATCTCTCACCCACTGCTGGCCGCTGAGCCGCAGGAGTTCGCCCTCGGTCCCCGGCCACAGCGCCCCGACCGGGGTCGTCGTTCCCCTCCGTACCCACCCACTGCGGGCCGCTGAGCCGCAGGAGTTCGCCCTCGGTCCCCGGCCACAGCGCCCCGACCAGGGTCGTCGTTCCCCTCCGTACCCACCCACTGCGGGCCGCTGAGCCGCAGGAGTTCGCCCTCGGTCCCCGGCCACAGCGCCCCGACCGGGGTCGTCGTTCCCCTCCGTACCCACCCACTGCGGGCCGCTGAGCCGCAGGAGTTCGCCCTCGGTCCCCGGCCACAGCGCCCCGACCAGGGTCTTCGTTCCCCTCCGTACCCACCCACTGCGGGCCGCTGAGCCGCAGGAGTTCGCCCTCGGTCCCCGGCCACAGCGCCCCGACCAGGGTCGTCGTTCCCCTCCGTACCCACCCACTGCGGGCCGCTGAGCCGCAGGAGTTCGCCCTCGGTCCCCGGCCACAGCGCCCCGACCAGGGTCTTCGTTCCCCTCCGTACCCACCCACTGCGGGCCGCTGAGCCGCAGGAGTTCGCCCTCGGTCCCCGGCCACAGCGCCCCGACCAGGGTCGTCGTTCCCCTCCGTATCCACCCACTGCGGGCCGCCGAGCCGCAGGAGTTCGCCCTCAGTCCCCGGCCACAGCGCCCCGACCAGGGTCGTCTTTCAACCCCCAACTCACCTACTGCAGGCCTCTGAGCCGCAGGAGTTCGCTCTCGGTCCCCGGCCACAGCGCGCCGACCCAGACAACATGCCAAACGGAGGGCAAACACAGCCCCATGGCCATTGGCAAGGCAAAGGCCCTAAGCACGGCAAAGGCAAAGGCCCACAGCAAGGCAAAGGCCCACAGCATGGCAAAGGGTATGGCCTTGCCCAAGGCAAAGGCCCTCAGCAAGGCAAAGGCCATGGCCCTCAGCAAGGCAAAGGGCATGGCCCTGCACAAGGCAAAGGCACACAGCAAGGCAAAGGGCATGGCCCTGCGCAAGGCAAAGGCCCCTAGCAAGGCACAGGCAAAGGCCAAGCCCATCCACAAGGCAAAGTCCATGGCCCCCCACGAGGCAAAGGTCAGTCCCCCCCACAAGGCACAGGCCAAGGCCCGCCGCAAGACAAAGGTCAGGCCCCACCACAAGGCACAGGCCAAGGCCCGCCGCAAGCCAAAGACAAGGCCCGGACCTTTGCGGAAACCCTTGCCCACGTGGACTATGACATCGACACGAACCCAACCGAGGGATTCACCACCCGTTGGGCTGATCGCGATGCCTATGTCCACATGTTACTAGATGATGAGACCCCCTTAACTGGAGTGGACCTCCGAGTCCAGGCAACCACAATGTACAGGGAACGGTGTGGGATAGAGGTTAAGCAGAGTGCTCTAAGTGTTTGTAGGGCCCTGGAAGCGAATAATTGGGAAGGGAAGCCCTGGGGGGGAAAGCCCGACCATTTTCGACATCTCGCCCACCACATCGATGGGAAGGTTGTGTTGTTGCGTACAAACACACACAAAATAATGGATTCAAAGTTTGGCCCGGACACTGCTGTGACGTCTGCTGCAGTTTGGAGTCCGGGTATGGGAGAAGCCAAAGTGTACCATACGACCCAGGAGATGGAGGAAGCGTGTGAACAAGCATGCGTGATCGTCGTTGGTGAGGCCGAACGTGATGGGCTGCGGCCGGGAGGACATTACCGGGGCACCAGCTACGACCGCTCGTTGCAGGTAGCACCTTTGTGTGTCTTGCATGGCATAATGGGGACACTGCTGTGCACTAGAGAGACGTTAGGGCAGTTATCCTTGCGAAGGCTGCAGTTGGGTGTGGGTGGGAGCAAAGGACATACAGCGAAAGGGGATTGTCGCCGGTCGCGGCTTGTGCAAGGGACACAGGAGCATGGCCCCCTTGTGATGATGGTGAACCGCATTGCAAGGAAGTTGGTACCAAAGTGGTTCACATGGACTGCAATACAGCTGTCATGCAATGAGACGACAGCTCCCCATCAACATCGTTTTGATAGTACCCCGTGGTCAGTAGTGTTCTCCACGGGGCGGCACGTGGGTGGTGAGATCTGGGTGGAAGAGGGAGGCGTTGGCAGTGGTCCACATGGCAGACCAGGGAGAAGGCAGTGCCCAGATGGCATTAGCCGTCCGGGGCATAGGTACCGTGTCGATAGGCAACCTGTAGTGGTCCGCACTTGGGCATGGCATGCTACTTGCCCATGGAAGGGGGATAGGCGATTGATGGTGCTTTACGGCCGTGCTTCACGTTTTTTCTTTTGTTCTTCCGCTCTAGAATCTGTGGTGGGCGCGAGTGAAAAAACTTCAGTAGCTTCATCGGCTACAGAACAGGTAGATCCGACTGGCGGATCTGGCAAATGAGAGGAGGGGTGAGCGAAAGATCTTCCCATCGAAAAAAAGGGGAAGAGTTTTTCCTGATTAAATCTAATCGCCTGATTCTCAGCAGCGAGGGTGGCGATTTCTTTCCGACACGAGCAGTGGTGGGCACAGGACACATGAGAGGCGGTTTCAGACCGCGATCCAATTGATTCTCGCCTCCTTACCACGTCTTCCTGCTCGTTCAGCCAACTCTCGATGGTGTTCGCGGCAGGCAGTTCTTGAGATTCCTCCTGCGCCACCTGGAGAAAGGCTTGCTCCAACGCCGACTCCAGCGACACCACACCGACCTCGATCGTCTTGGCGGTGGACTTGACTGGCACCGGCGGATGTTCTCGGTGAAACCTGCAGTAGCAATGATGAATTTGCAGGTACCATCGGTCATACAAATCCAGTCGCTGTAGTCTTTCGATCTTCTGGAATTTGATCCTCCAGCTTTCCTGGGACTCCTGGATTTGAGTGTCCAACTTGGCAGAGACGGCCTGCTCGATGGCATTCTGGAGCAGCAGGTCGATTTCCGCAGGCGTAGGTGTCATTCTGGCGGGCATCTCTCCTGGTCCACTTGCGATCGGCGGATCTCGATCCACATGCATGCTTTCCTTGGATGGGAGACGAATGTCGTCCTCCTGACTCGATGAGTCTCCACCCAAGGAGCCGTACACTCCGCTGGAACCAGCGCCCGGTGAAGGGCCGCTTTGGGGCCCGGATTCTTGACTGGGATCGGGGACTGAGCTAGGGTGAGGAATGGGTATGTACCTGGGGCAGTCAGGATTCTAGCAAGGAATCCCTAACTCTTCGGAGAATGTCGCAACTATGCAACATTCTACGCCGTCCTCTGGGCCATCCGGATCATCTAGATCGCAGATGCTCTCGTTATCACTGTCCGGTGGGTCGGACTCGTACTCCATACCTATAACGCTATAGCTAGCCTCGAGGCTGAAGGCTGCTCTGCTACCATCTAAGCTATTCCCTTTGAGAAAGCTCCGCGGAGCCTGGCCGGAGGGCTCAGGGCCGGCACGGGGAAAGGGAACAGAGGGCAGGTATCCCTTCTGTGCGTCCCGGCGGTATGGAGGGCCCGGTGCTGGGGCCTTGCCCTTGGGGTCCATGAGGTACAAGCACGACAGTGAAGACAATGAAGATGAAGATACCAACTTGCAAAAAATCCCAGTCTAGAAGAAAATGTAGGCGGATAATATGATACATATAATTCCGGAATATTCTTCCTGTATAATTTATAAAAAATCCGATTGTGAAAAAATATTTGGCTGATTTGATTTGCGCACGCGCGCCGGTGATTCAACTAAATCATCGGAACGTGACCATCTCAGCGGCAACGGACACCAGAATTAAATCCGGCGTGTCCATAATATACAGGAACTGTTCGGGTAAAAATTTGGGTAGCCTTCCCATATGTAAATGTCCGGAAGTGAGCTGAATCTGCCTGAATGGGGGTGCATTGACCTGAATTGACCTCAGATGTGCGCGGATGGGGGGGAGGCCGCACTTACACCCTTCCAATGATTCCGTCAAATACCATCACTTTGGCTTATTGTTGGGACTCTGCGGTGCATTTTCACAAGGAGGTAATTGGGGGTTATTTGAAGGAACTTTCTCGCATAATGGTACCGGGCTGCATTGGGCTTTATGCACCACTCCAACTTGGGCAATTTGGTAGCAAGCACTACATCCATGCCTCCAAGTTGAGACGCAATCCTATGTGGCGGACCAACATGACGAAGGAGCTGTTTGTGGAATACGCTCAAGAGGCCGGTTTGGTAGTCATTTCGCAAACCATCATTAGTTGGAGTGAGATCGAGCATTTGGATTGCATATCCGTCTCCCGAAGCCTTGCAATGGTGACACATCATGTGAAGAAATCGTGCAAGAGGAAGAAGCCAAAAAGCAAAGAAGGCTTGAAACCGCAATAGAAGCGAAGCCGGATGCACAAGCACCGTCATCAAGTAACCGCATGACTTGGGCCTTCAAGACGCTCTTTGGAATTAGTTGATCTGTGATGCACAATCTAGGGGTAGGGGAGAAGCACTTGGCCCTAATAGCAAACTTTCTTAAGACATGCTCCACGTTGGTGGCCCCCCCCGTGGGGCTGGAGGCCAACCCTCCCGAGTGGGTGGAGGAGATAGGCCTCCCGGTTTGGTTGTCGAGCAAGCATTCTACTCGGGGGGGAGGGGGGTTGAGCGGAGGCATTTAGGTGCATGAGCCCAGAGCGGAGCACTCAGGGGTGCAGGAGCCCGGAGCTAGGCAACAAGCGGTACAGGAGCCCAGAGACCCAGCAGTGCACGGGCGCGCCCCTCGGCCACCGCACCTCCTGGTGCTCCGCTTTGGGTTCCGGCGCCCCTTGGGCCTCTGCCCTGGGCTCACGTGCCACTGGCAGCTCTGCTCGAGGATCCGATAGTCCTTATGCTCCGAGCTCTGGTGCAGCTTGGATCTCGCCTCCGGGTTCCGGCGCTCCTTGTGGCTTCGCACCGATTGCCAGAGAGCCCCCTCCCTGGCGGTCGCCTATTCCTCAGAAGCGCTTGGACACCGCCGTACCCTAGTGTGTGCAGAGAAGGGAGGAAAACTGTCGCTGGGTACCAAGGGGTCCAGCTCCCCTGTCTTTGCTGCCATCTATTTGTTGGTGCGTTTGCTTTTCACGCGTGTGTCTGAGCTTTGCTGCTTTTTTTTCTTGCTCTCTGCACACTGCGTTCGGGGGCTGGTGGTACCACTGCTGGGGAGGGGTGTAGCTCTCACGGTCAGGGCCCCCTTTGGTTTCGGGGTCGGGCAGGGTGGGGGGGCTATACAGGTGGGCCTGGGTGTGGGGGAAAGTGGAGGAGGTGGTGGTGGAGGCAGCGACGCTCACAGCTTGGCGCCCCTGGCGTCACCCCTCTGGGCTCTGGCACCCCTTTTGGTTCCGCTTTAGGGGCCTGTGCCCCTCTTTTCTCGCATGTGACAGGCCTAGAACGTACACACAATTTGTCGGTTGGTGAGCCAACGAGAGAGGCTTGCTCCGAGCAGGGTCCCTGCTGCTGGTGCTATGCAATTCAATGGACAGTGGCATCCTCCACTCACTCTGCCCTCAGATAAGGAGCTCTAGCCCCCTCCCTTTGAAGATGCCCTTTTGTCCTGGTTTACCCCCTGCCTCTTTGAAACCGGTCATTGCTACACGAACCATGATTAGTTGGGTTACAGTTTCTACTGTTGCGTGTGATGAACACTACACCTGCTGGCACTGTGCCAACTATCGGTTGCTGTGTTGGGGGCACAAATCCATTGCGAATAGAACTGGCCGCCGGCCCCGGGACAGCTAACTCATTCCACGGGTTCATGCCCGGTATCCGCTGCTAGGCAACTTCCACAATGAGCGGTCAGAAGTTTTCCTCCGCCAGCGCCGCCTGCGTGCCTGGCCTGTGAAATCGTCGGGGTCGGGGGGGGCGGGGGAGGGGGCAATACCGGAGGGAAGGTGTTAGGGGGGGAGTGGAAGGGGGACATGTGTGGCTGGTCATATCCCATGGGGCGGATGCCTTTGCTCTGGTGAGTGGTTTAGTGGCACGACTCAGCCCTTCCTTTCATCGTCAGATGGGGTGTGTACCTGATTTTGGGTATCAAGCGGCCTGTGCCCCCGGATAGTTCACTTTCCAGTACATGTTTGTGTCTGGCCTGTGGATGCATGGCCATGCTCGATCGGCCTGCAGTGGCACTCTTGGTAGGTAGGGTGCAGATCGATCAAAGATGGCTGCCTGTCATGCTATCAATTGGGTGTGTTGGCCATAAGGAGCCACTTAATAATGGTGCACTGCAACCATACTGACACAATGCTTATCTTCACGATGGGCATGGACTGCCATAGACAGCGTGAGATGTCGGGCGCAGGCTATGCAGCTGGGGTTGCGTTGCTGCTTTCGAGATAATGAACACGCGTTTCATTTCTGACCCAACAGCACTGTCATTGTTCGTTGAAGCTGCTCCACATTATCCTTGACACTCGGGCAGGACCTTGAGCTTCTGCCCCTCGAAGAAGCTCAATTCAAGCACGTGCAGCATATGATCCACCCAGCGTCTGCTCCATCCCTTCCCTCTTCTTGGTGATCTCATGTTGCATATGATACAGGGCTGCCTTCAGCGTTCGGGCGGGTATGGATCTCGGGGTCAACGTGATTTTCATGCATTTGCACTGGGGATGAACACAGCTGAGAATGGCCGTGTAATGGGTGGGGTTTGTTGTCATCGACGTTGCCCTGGTGCGCATGTATTTTTTTGCCGTGTTGGTGGCTGGGAAGGGGGGTCTTGAGTTCCCAAATGTCACAGATTCCATGGGAGGTGACGAGAGCTAACCGGAACAGGCATGTCATGCTTGGGCAGCAAAGCGTCAACCAATCAATGGCAATACCTTGTCTTGAATTTGCATTATTTGTTTGTGTCTTTGTCTTTTCCCCCAATCGTGGCGCAGCAAAAGGATAAGTATATCAGTCCATCCGCCTGTGATTTGTCGATATTTCTGGCCCTGCACTTAGCTACCTTAAAGCTCAAAAAGCCCCAAGCATTGAGCCAGGCATTGATAATGGGATGGAATGGAGACCCGTCATCAAGCACACCGTGGACAGAATCATTGTGCAGCGCATGGCAAGTATTTCATGGCCTGTTTGGAGGGGTTGTCCGACCAACAACATGGGTGTGCAAATCGCTTTTGTCCCTATTTTCTGGTGGCAGCACTTGGGCATCACAATCTATGCCCGAGTGTACACTGGACCGAAGCAATTGCACCCTAGAATGCTACTTCCCATGGTTTCCTTCGGAATACTGGTTTCTGTGCAGACAGATATGTATTGGAAAATCCGGCCCGCTTATCAGCTTGCTTGTTCATCTCATTTCCTTTATGCAACAAATGCAACCCGGATGACTAACGGTTTCCGGGATAGCAACCTTTTTAACACATGATCCTATCAGGCCTTAACTACAGCTCTCATTCCACCCCATCACTCTTCCATCGAAACATTATTGCTGACCAAAACCTCCGTGGGAGGGGGTGGTACAGCAACAGACCACCCTCATACTGCCCGTCATCCTTGGGTGCTTATGATTTTGCCTGCACGAGGCAAAACATGATTTTGTGCCCTCACTGGACCCTGAACCCCTTCTGGTACCCTGCTCAACACAGATTCGGGGGGAAGGGGGGACCGATGGAATGCGTGAATCTTGCAGTCTGCATGGCCCCCCGTATGTCATGAGCAGTGCAGTCTAATCGGGGTCCACATGTGGGTTCGCCGGTAGATGCAACCAGTATTTCAACACACCAATTGCTGGCGCCATTACACAAAACAAGTCCAAGCAGGAGGCGGCAGGGACGAAATCAGGGCGTGCACACCACACAGCCTGAGCTGCACAGCACACAGGTAAGAGGTAAGATGGATGTCCATAAGCGATGCTGAAATAATTGCACAGAGATGTAGTGTCCTCTCAGGGGTCGAGGTTTATTTGCTCCTCCCAGGGGGCAATCCTTTGCATCCTATCAGGCAGGGGACTGTGTTGATGTATGGTATGGTATGGGGCCTTACAGTGAAGGATTGCAGAGGTGATTTTTTTGGGGGCATGTGGGCGTGGGGGGTTATGGGGGGGCTTCGAAACCATGACCTTGGCACTCCCCCCCCTTTGGGAGGGCCAAACACTTGGGGACAGGTGAACCATAACCAGGCGCAAAAGGGGTCCAAAAATTTTCTTCGCCTACGGTGGGGGCTGGAAAATTCTTTCTCACTCGATGTGTGTAACTTCAAAACGCTTCATGCATGGATGGAACAGCCTCACAGGATTTGGACCCCCACCCCCTGCCGGGCGATTGGCTGCCAGAATTCCCGAGATTATGTTAGGTGTAAGTTGCTTATTTTTTTCTGCATAAGTTGTGTTTTTTTGGCGAAAAAAACTTGAGTGCGGAACAAAACCCCAAAAATGTATGACCTGTGATTTACACTTTTTTTTGTGCCGCGACCTATGCCTAAAAAGGAATATGCAATTTACGCTTTGTTTAAGAAAAAATCTTCCATTTACGCTTTTTACACTTTACTTTTTTTTTTATGCGACCTACGCCAAAAGAAAAAACGCAATTTACACCAAAAACAAAAGAACTCTCCTCCACACTGAAGCGTTGGGGACCCTCCAAACTGGGGGAGTTATGTAGCCAATCCGCCCATTTGTAGGCCACTGTTGATTTTGTCCCCCGCTTTGAAGTGTTGTTGACCCCCCAAGTGGCAAGGGTGATGTAGCTAATCCGTCCACTTGTGGGCTGCTGCTGATTTTGTCCCCCGCTTTGAAGGATTGGCAGGGGTTGTGCTGCCAACCTGCCCATTTGTGGGCCACCGCTGCTTTTGTTCCCTGCCCTGAAGCGCCGGGGACCCCCCAGATGGCAAGGGTTGTGAAGCCAATCCGCCCATCCATGGGGGCACTGCTGGTTTTGTCCCCCGCTGACAGACAATGAATGGAAGGAAGAGTACAGTTGCTGGAAGGCCGGAGAATCTCTTCTAGCTGTGGCCACTACCTCCAAAGATTTTATTCTATTTCTCCCCTCTTTTTGATGAAGAAGATCCTTTTTCGCATCCCGAGAGCACGATTGCTACCTCTTCTTCAGAGCCGAAAGTTGGAGAAGCTCATGTCCATGAAGATGTGCTCCAAGATGGGCAATTAGTGAACAACCGTGTTGACACCCTCCTCTGGAATCTTGCAGCCCTCTGCCTTTTCTAACCTCTCCCCACAGGGGATGATGCCCATCTATATGTGCTCATCCGTGGGAAGGGGTTTGAGGTTCTTGAGGCATATCCAAAGGAGGGAGAGGGTCAGTTTGTGAACCACCAACAATTTATTGATAACCTGAGCAAATACTTTGTGAAAAATGTATGTTATGTGTGTGCGTTGGCCAACAACCGACATGCAAAGCCGAAGTCATTAGATACAAAGTTTGATTTCATTTACAAGCATGTGTTCACCGGACACAGGCGGTATCACTGCCTTGAGCTTCGCAGCTGGTGGCGGAGGCAACGATGTAGCCATTATGATACCACTTGCCAAAGGCCGAGGGGCAAATTGCATTTTTTATTTGCGGTCATTATTAGCACTTCATATGGGTATGCCCTGTTAAAGAATGGTAAACTGTAACAGTATGAGTGACTGTTGACAGTGATTTTTGAATCAATTTCTATTTTTGAATGTTTGCAAGAAGACATCATTTTAAATGGATTTTTAGGACAGGAAAGTTGTTTTTAAAGGTTTTTCATTATGGACACGTGTACATGGTGATTGCTACTTGAGCAACTGCATGAAACTAAAAGTCTCGGAGAAAGCGGTAAATCCTAATTTGTGGAGTCACATGCATGTCAGAACTTTATTGTTTTGATAAGTTTTGAGCTTTGAGTTATATCATTCTATATTATATTTGTTTTATAGATTGGTGTTTTTGCTTTGGAGAACCAAGACTGCTCATTGGAATGCTAAGTGGTTTGGAATCCTTCTATTAATTTGCCTGCTGATCCTGCACATTTGAATCCGAGAATTCTTGTTTTGTGGAATACAAGAATTCTCGTTTTGTGGAACACGAGAATCGGAGAATTCTCGTTTTGTCGAAAACGAGAATTCTCGTTTTGTGGAAAACGACAATCCGAGAATTCTTGTTTTGTGGAAAACGAGAATCGGAGAATTCTCATTTTGTGGAAAACGAGAATCGGAGAATTCTCGTTTTGTGGAAAACGAGAATCCGAGAATTCTCGTTTTGTGGAAAACGAGAATCCGAGAATTCTCGTTTTGCGGAAAAGGAGAATCGGAGAATCGTCAGTTTGTGGAAAACGAGAATTCGAGAATTGTCGTTTCATGAAAAACGACAACCCCAGACTTCTCGTTTTGTGGAAAACGAGAATCCGAGAATTCTCGTTTTGTGGAAAACGAGAATCCGAGAATTTGTGGAAAACGAGAATTCCAGAATTCTCGTTTTGTGGAAAGCGAGAATACGAGAATTCTCGTTTTGTGAAAAACGAGAATCGGAGAATTCTGGTTTTTGTGGAAAACGAGAATCGGAGAATTCTCGATTCGTGGAAAATCAGAATCCGGGAATTCCCGTTTTGTGGAAAACGAGAACCCGAGAATTCTCGTTTTGTGAAAAACGAGAATCGGAGATTTCTCGTTTTGTGGAAAACCAGAATTCCAGAATTCTCATTTCGTGGAAAACGAGAATCGGAGAATTCTGGTTTTGTCGAAAACGTGAATCCGAGAATTCTCGTTTTTTGGAAATCGAGACCCCGAGAAATCCTGTTTTGTGGAAAACAAGAATCCGAGAATTCTCGTTTTGTGGAAAACGAGAATCCGAGAATTCTCGTTTTGTGGAAAACCGGAATTCTCGTTTTGTGGAAAACCAGAATCGGAGAATTCTTGTTTTGTGGAAAACGAGAATGGGAGAATTCTCGTTTTGTGGAAAACGCGAATTCTCGTTTTGTGGGAAACGAGAATCAGAGAATTCTCGTTTTGTGGAGAACAAGAATCCGAGAATGCTCGTTTAGTTGAAAACGAGAATCAGAAAATTCTCGTTTTGTGGAAAACGAGAATCCGAGAGTTCTCCTTTGTGAAAAAAGAGAATCCGAGTATTTCTGGCAAACGAGAATTCTCTTTTTGTGGAAAACGAGAATCCGAGAATTCTCGTTTTGTGGAAAACCAGAATCGGAGAATTCTTGTTTTGTGGAAAACGAGAATGGGAGAATTCTCGTTTTGCGGAAAAAGAGAATTCTCGTTTTGTGGGAAACAATAATCAGAGAATTCTCGTTTTGTGGAGAACAAGAATCCGAGAATGCTCGTTTTGTTGAAAATGAGAATCAGAAAATTCTCGTTTTGTGGAAAACGAGAATCCGAGAATTGTCCTTTGTGAAAAAAGAGAATCCGAGTATTTCTGGCAAAGGAGAATTCTCTTTTTGTGGAAAACGAGAATCGGAGAATTCTCGTTTTGTGGAAAAAGAGAATCCGAGAATTCTTGTTTTGTGGAAAACGAGAATCCGAGAATTCTCGTTATGAGAACCAGAATCAGCGAATTTTCGTTTTGTCGGAAATACCCATCCGAGAATTCCCGTTTTATGGAGATCGAGAATCAGAAAATTCGCTTTTTGTGGAAAACGAGAATTCCAGAATTCCCTTTTTGTGAAAAATGAGAATCGGAGAATTCTCGTTTTGTGGAACAGGAGAATCCGAGAATTCTCTTTTTCTGGACAACCAGAATTCCAGAATTCTCATTTTGTGGAAAACGAAAATTCTCGTTTTTTGGAGAAACGAGAATCCGAGAATTCTGGTTTTGTGGAATACGAGAATCAGGGATTTCTCGTTTTGTGGAAAACGAGAATTCGAGAATTCTCGTTTTGTGGAAAACGAGAATCCGAGAATTCTGGTTTTGTGGAAAACGAGAATGCGAGAATTCTCGTTTTGTGGAAAACGAAAATCCGAGAATTTGTGGAAAACGTGAATCCGAGAATTCTCGTTTTTTGGAAAATGAGACCCCGAGAAATCCTGTTTTGTGGAAAACAAGAATCCGAGAATTCTCGTTTTGTGGAAAACGAGAATCCGAGAATTCTCGTTTTGTGGAAAACCGGAATTCTCGTTTTGTGGAAAACCAGAATCGGAGAATTCTTGTTTTGTGGAAAACGAGAATGGGAGAATTCTCGTTTTGTGGAAAACGAGAATTCTCGTTTTGTGGGAAACGAGAATCAGAGAATTCTCGTTTTGTGGAGAACAAGAATCCGAGAATGCTCGTTTAGTTGAAAACGAGAATCAGAAAATTCTCGTTTTGTGGAAAACGAGAATCCGAGAGTTCTCCTTTGTGAAAAAAGAGAATCCGAGTATTTCTGGCAAACGAGAATTCTCTTTTTGTGGAAAACGAGAATCGGAGAATTCTCGTTTTGTGGAAAACCAGAATCGGAGAATTCTTGTTTTGTGGAAAACGAGAATGGGAGAATTCTCGTTTTGCGGAAAACGAGAATTCTCGTTTTGTGGGAAACGAGAATCAGAGAATTCTCGTTTTGTGGAGAACAAGAATCCGAGAATGCTCGTTTTGTTGAAAACGAGAATCAGAAAATTCTCGTTTTGTGGAAAACGAGAATCCGAGAATTGTCCTTTGTGAAAAAAGAGAATCCGAGTATTTCTGGCAAAGGAGAATTCTCGTTTTGTGGAACAGGAGAATCCGAGAATTCTCTTTTTCTGGACAACCAGAATTCCAGAATTCTCATTTTGTGGAAAACGAAAATTCTCGTTTTTTGGAAAACGAGAATCCGAGAATTCTCGTTTTGTGGAATACGAGAATCAGGGATTTCTCCTTTTGTGGAAAACGAGAATTCGAGAATTCTCGTTTTGTGGAAAACGAGAATCCGAGAATTCTCGTTTTGTGGAAAACGAGAATGCGAGAATTCTCGTTTTGTGGAAAACGAAAATCCGAGAATTCTCGTTTGGTGAAAAACGAGAATTCCAGAGTTCTCCCTTTTGTGGAAAACGAGAATCCGAGAATTCTCCTTTTGTGGGAATCGAGAATCCGAGAATTCTGGTTTCGTGAAAAACGTGAATTCTCGTTTTGTGGAAAACGAGAATCAGAGAATTCTCGTTTTGAGGAGAACAAGAATCCGAGAATGCTCGTTTTGTTGAAAACGAGAATCAGAAAATTCTCGTTTTGTGGAAAACGAGAATCAGAGAATTCTCGTTTTGTGGAAAACGACCATCCGACAATTTTCGTTTTCTGGAAAACGAGAATCCGAGAATTCTCAATTTCTGGAGAACAAGAATCCGAGAATTCTCGTTTTGTGGGAATCGAGAGTCCGAGAATTCTCTTTTTGTGGAAAACGAGAATCCGAGAATTCTCGTTTTGCGGAAAGCGAGAATTCTTGTTTTGTGGAAAACGAGAACCCGAGAATTCTCGTTTTGTGAAAAACAACAATTTGAGAATTCTCGTTTTGTGGAAAACGAGAATACGCGAATTCTCGTTCTGTGGAAAACAAGAATCAGAGAATTCTTGTTTTGTGAAAAAGGAGAATTCCAGAATGCTCGTTTTGTGGAAAACGAAAATCCGAGAATTCTCGTTTTGTGGAAATCAAGAATCACAGAATTCTCGCTTTGTGGAGAACAAGAATCCGAGAATGCTCTTTTTGTGGAAAACGAGAATCAGAAATATCTCGTTTTGTGGAATACGAGAATCAGAGAAATCTCGTTTTGTGGAAAACGAGAATTCGAGAATTCTCGTTTTGTGGAAAACGAGAATCCGGGAATTCCGGTTTTGTGGAAAACGAGAATGCGAGAATTCTCGTTTTGTGGAAAACGAGAATCCGAGAAGTTGTGGAAAACGAGAATCCGAGAATTCTCGTTTTGTGGTAATCGAGAATCCGAGAATTCTCGTTTTGTGAAAAACGAGAATCCGAGTATTTCTGGCAAACGAGAATTCTCTTTTTGTGGAAAACGAGAATCCGAGAAATCTTGTTTTGTGGATAACGAGAATGCAAGAATTCTCGTTTTGTGGAAAAAGAGAATCCGAGAATTCTCGTTTTGTGGAAAACGAGAATCCGAGAATTCTAGTTATGTGAAAAAGGAGATTTCTCGTTTTGTGGAAAACGAGAATCAGCGAATTCTGGTTTTGTCGTAAAATCCCAATCCCAGAATTCCCTTTTTGTGGAGATCGAGAATCAGAGAATTCGCTTTTTGTGGAAAACGAGAATTTCAGAATTCCCTTTTTGTGAAAAATGAGAAACGGAGAATTCTCGTTTTGTGGAACACGAGGATCCGAGAATTCTCGTTTTGTGGAAAACCAGAATTCCAGAATTCTCATTTTGTGGAAAGCCAGAATTCTCGTTTTGTGGAATACGAGAATCAGAGAATTCTCGCGTCCGGCTCTTAAAATGCGCGCGGCGCGGCGGCGCGTCCGGCTCTTGAAAAGCCGGCGGCGCGGCAGCGCGTCCGGCTCTCCGAAAAAGCGCGCGGCGCGGCTGCGCGTCCGGCTCTTAAAAAGCGCGCGGCGCGGCGGCGCGTCCGTCTCTCTAAAAAAGGGGGGGGGCCTGACTGACCGTTGGAGGGGGGGGGGGGGGCGTGACAGGCCGTTGGAGACCGCGGCAGCGCGTCCGGCTCTTTGAAAAAGCGCGTGGCGCGGCGGCGCGTCCGGCTCTTAAAAAGCGCGCGGCGCGGCGGCGCGTCCGGCTCCCTATAAAAGCGCGCGGCGCGGCTGCGCGTCCGGCTCTTAAAAAGCGCGCGGCGCGGCGGCGCGTCCGGCTCTCTAAAAAAGCGCGCGGCGCGGCGGCGCGTCCGGCTCTCTGCAAAAGCGCGCGGCGCGGCGGCGCGTCCGGCTCTTAAAATGCGCGCGGCGCGGCGGCGCGTCCGGCTGTTGAAAAGCGCGCGGCGCGGCGGCGCGTCCGGCTCTCTGAAGAAGCGCGCGGCGCGGAGGCGGGTCCGGCTCTGAAAAAGCGCGCGGCGCGGCGGCGCGTCCGGCTCTCTACAATTCCGCGCCGCGCGGCCGCGCGTCCGGCTCTCTGCAAAAGCGCGCGGCGCGGCGGCGCGTCCGGCTCTTAAAATGCGCGCGGCGCGGCGGCGCGTCCGGCTCTCTGAAAAAGCGCGCGGCGCGGAGGCGCGTCCGGCTCTGAAAAAGCGCGCGGCGCGGCTGCGCGTCCGGCTCTTAAAAAGCGCGCGGCGCGGCGTCGCGTCCGGCTCTCTGAAAAAGCGCGCGGCGTGGCGGCGCGTCCGGCTCTCTGAAAAAGCGCGCGGCGCGGCGGCGCGTCCGGCTCTTAAAAAGCGCGCGGCGCGGCGGCGCGTCCGGCTCTCTACAATAGCGCGCGGCGCGGAGGCGCGTCCGGCTCTTGAAAAGCGCGCGGCGCAGAGGCGCGTCCGGCTCTGAAAAAGCGCGCGGCGCGTCCGGCTCTCTACAATAGCGCGCGGCGCGGCGGCGCGTCCGGCTCTCTGCAAAAGCGCGCGGCGCGGCGGCGCGTCCGGCTCTTGAAAAGCGCGCGGCGCGGCGGCGCGTCCGGCTCTCTGAAAAAGCGCGCGGCGCGGAGGCGCGTCCGGCTCTGAAAAAGCGCGCGGCGCGGCGGCGCGTCCGGCTCTCTAAAAAAGCGCGTGGCGCGGCGGCGCGTCGGGCTCTCTGCAAAAGCGCGCGGCGCGGTGGCGGGGGGGGGGGGGGGCGCGACAGACGTTGGGGGGGGGTTGACAGACCGTTGGAAGGGGGGGGGGCGTGACAGACCGTTGGAGGGGGCAGGGAGGGGGGGCGTGACAGACGTTGGAGGGGGCAGGGAGGGGGGGCGTGACAGACCGTTGGAGTCGAGCTCTTGAAAAGCGCGCGGCGCGGCGGCGCGTCCGGCTCTTAAAATGCGCGCGGCGCGGCGGCGCGTGCGGCTCTCTGAAAAAGCGCGCGGCGCAGAGGCGCGTCCGGCTCTGAAAAAGCGCGCGGCGCGGCGGCGCGTCCGGCTCTCTGCAAAAGCGCGCGGTGCGGTGGCGGAGGGGCGGGGGGGCGTGACAGACGTTTGGGGGGGGGGGGGGGGGGGGGGGGGCTGGAAGACCGTTGGAGGGGGGGGGGGGTGACAGACGTTCGGGGGGGGGTTGGGGGGGGCGTGACAGACCATTGAGGGGGGGTGACGAACCGTTAGAGGTGGGGGGGGGGGGGCGTGACAGACCGTTGGAGGGGTTGGGGGGGGGGGCACAACCCGTTGGAGACCGCGGCAGCGCGTCTGGCTCTGTGAAAAAGCGCGGGGCGCGGCGGCGCGTCCGGCTCTCTGAAAAAGCGCGCGGCGCGGCGGCACGTCCGGCTCTCTGAAAAAGCGCAAGGCGTGGCGGCGCGTCCGGCTCTCTGAAAAAGCGCGCGGCGCGGCGGCGCGTCCGGCTCTTAGAAAGCGCGCGGCGCAGCGGCACGTCCGGCTCTCTGAAAAAGCCCGCGGGGCGGCGGCGCGTCCGGTCTCTGAAAAAGCGCGCGGCGCGGCGGCGCGTCCGGCTCTCTGAAAAAGCGCGCGGCGCGGCGGCGCGTCCGGCTCTTAAAATGCGCGCGGCGCGGCAGCTATGGGTATAGTAACCCAATGGGCTATCAGACTTCAGACTTCCAGACTTTTATGGACCATGCCCCCCAACCCCCAGCACCCAAGCCCCCCATGATAGACCCCCCCCCCCCCCTATATCAGACTAGTGGACAAGTGGAAAATGGGAAAATATGGAACCCCGGATAACGTTCAACATGGGGGAAAGCATAGTAGCTCCCCCCCCCCCGCCTGTTTCGAATCATAAAAGTGCCCCCCCCCCCCCCCACCAGACACATAGGAAGTTCACTTCAGGGAAAATGGGGATAAAAGGGCAGTACCCCCCCCCCCCACCCCCACAGAGACACCGGAACTTCACTTCAGGAAAATGGTGGGTTGGGGAAAATATGCCCGCATGTGTGCATGTCATTGAGTTTGCTCTCCTTTCGCTTGCAGCGGTAGGTAAGGTGAGTAAGCCCAGGAGGGGCCACCCCCTGGTAGAGTCATTATGTTTGAGATTGACATTGTGGTAGGTAAGGTGAGTAAGCCCAGGAGGGGCCACCCCCTGGTAGAGTCATTGCGGCTATGTATCCTGTGCATTCACATGACGCATTAAAGGCGCGCGGCGCGGCGGCGTGTCCGGCTCTCTACAATTCCGCGCCGCGCGGCCGCGCGTCCGGCTCTCTGCAAAAGCGCGCGGCGCGGCGGCGCGTCCGGCTCTTGAAAAGCGCGCGGCGGGGCGGCCGCGTCCGGCTCTCTGAAAAAGCGCGCGGCGCGGCGGCGCGTCCGGCTCTCTGAAAAAGCGTGCGGCGCGGCGGCGCGTCCGGCTCTCTGAAAAAGGGCGCGGCGCGGCGGCGCGTCCGGCTCTCTGAAAAAGCGCGCGGCGCGGCGGCGCGTCCGGCTCTGAAAAAGCGCGCGGCGCGGCGGCGCGTCCGGCTCTCTAAAAAAGCGCGCGGCGCGGCGGCGCGTCCGGCTCTTTGCAAAAGCGCGCGGCGCGGCGGCGCGTCCGGCTCTTAAAATGCGCGCGGCGCGGCGGCGCGTCCGGCTCTTGAAATGCGCGCGGCGCGGTGGCGCGTCCGGCTCTCTGAAAAAGCGCGCGGCGCGGAGGCGCGTCCGGCTCTGAAAAAGCGCGCGGCGCGGCGCGCGTCCGGCTCTCTGCAAAAGCGCGCGGTGCGGTGGCGGAGGGGCGGGGAGGCGTGACAGACGTTGGGGGGGGGGGGGGGCTGGAAGACCGTTGGAAGGGGGGGGGGGTGACAGACGTTCGGGGTTGGGGGGGTTGGGGGGGCGTGACAGACCATTGGGGGGGGGTGACAGACCGTTAGAGGGGGGGGGGCGTGACAGACCGTTGGAGGGGTTGGGGGGGGGGGGGGCACAACCCGTTGGAGACCGCGGCAGCGCGTCCAGCTCTCTGAAAAAGCGCGGGGCGCGGCGGCGCGTCCGGCTCTCTGAAAGAGCGCGCGGCGCGGCGGCGCGTCCGGATCTCTGAAAAAGCGCGCGGCGTGCCGGCGCGTCCGGCTCTCTGAAAAAGCGCGCGGCGAAGCGGCACGTCCGGCTCTCTGAAAAAGCCCGCGAGGCGGCGGCGCGTCCGGTCTCTGAAAAAGCGCGCGGCGCGGCGGCGCGTCCGGCTCTCTGAAAAAGCGCGCGGCGCGGCGGCGCGTCCGGCACTCTAAAAAAGAGCGCGGCGCGGCGGCGCGTCCGGCTCTTAAGAAGCGCGCGGCGCGGTGGTGCGTCCGGCTCTCTGAAAAAGCGCGCGGCGTGGCGGCGCGTCCGGCTCTCTGCAAAAGCACGCGGCGCGGCGGCGCGTCCGGCTCTCTGCAAAACCGCGCGGCGCGGCGGCGCGTCCGGCTCTTAAAATGCGCGCGGCGCGGCGGCGCGTCCGGCTCTCTGAAAAAGCGTGCGGCGCAGAGGCGCGTCCCGCTCTCTGACAAAGCGCGCGGCGGGGTAGCGGGGGGGGGGGGGGGGGGATGGGGCTGACAGACCGTTGGAGGGGGGGGGGCGTCACAGACGTTTGGGGGGGGGGGGGGGCGTGACAGACGTGGGGTTGGGGGGGCGTGACAGACCATTGGAGCGGGGGGGGTTGACAGACCGTTAGAGGGGGGGGGGCGTGACAGACCGTTGGAGGGGGGGGGGGGCGTGACAGACCGTTTGGGGGGGGGGGGGCTGACAGACCGTAGAAGGGGGGGGGGGGAGGACGACGGACGTGGGGGGGGGGGCCTGACAGACCGTCGGCGGCGCGTCCGGCTCTCTAAAAAAGCGCGCGGCGCGGCGGCGCGTCTGGCTCTCTGCAAAAACGCGCGGCGCGGCGGCGCGTCCGGCTCTTAAAATGCGCGCGGCGCGGCAGCTATGGGTATAGTAACCCAATGGGCTATCAGACTTCAGACTTCAGACTTTTATGGACCATGCCCCCCCAACCCCCAGCACCCAAGCCCCCCATGATAG
>OZ038386.1:41363934-41713172 GCA_964036045.1 Eutreptiella sp. 'Long Island Sound 2002'
TCACGCCCCCCCCCCCCCCAACGGTGTGTCACCCCCCCCCCCCCTCCCCAACAACGGTCTGACACGCCCCCCCCCCGCTTCCAACGGTCTGTCAGCCCCCCCCCCCCCAACGTCTGTCACGCCCCCCCCACCCCCCCCGACACCGCGCCGCGCGCTTTTTTAGAGAGCCGGACGCGCCGCTGCGCCGCGCGCTTTTTAAGGGCCGGACGCGCCGCTGTGCCGCGCGCATTTTCAGAGAGCCGGACGCGCCGCCGCGCCGCGCGCTTTTTCAGAGAGCCGGACGCGCCGCCGCGCCGCGCGCTTTTCAAGAGCCGGACGCGCTGCCGCGCCGCGCACATTTTAAGAGCCGAGCGCGCCGCCGCGCCGCGCGCATTTTAAGAGCCGGACCCGCCGCCGCGCCGCGCGCATTTTAAGAGCCGGACGCGCCGCCGCGCCGCGCACTTTTTCAGAGAGCCGGACGCGCCGCCGCGCCGCGCGCTTTTCAAGAGCCGGACGCGCTGCCGCGCCGCGCGCTTTTGCCCCCCCCCCCCCCCTGCCCCAATGGTCTGTCACGCCCCCCCAACCCCAGGTTTGTCAGCCCCCCCCCCCCTCCAACGGTTTGTCAGCCCCCCCCCCCCCCCCTCCCCGCCACCGCACCACGCGCTTTTGCTGAGAGCCGGACGCGCCGCCGCGCCGCGCGCTTTTTCAGAGAGCCGGACTCCAACGGTCTGTCACGCCCCCCCTCCCCCCCCCTGCAACGGTCTGTCAGCCCCCCCCCCCCCCCCCAACAACGGTCTGACACGCCCCCCCCCCCCCTTCCAACGGTCTGTCAGCCCCCCCTCCCCAACGTCTGTCACGCCCCCCCCACCCCCCCCCCCACCGCGCCGCGCGCTTTCTTAGAGAGCCGGACGCGCCGCCGCGCCGCGCGCTTTTCAAGAGCCGGACTCCAACGATCTGTCACGCCCCCCCTCCCCCCCCCCTCCAACGGTCTGTCACGCCCCCCCCCCCTTCCAACGGTCTGTCAGCCCCCCCCCCCCTAACGTCTGTGAGGCCCCCCCCCCCCCCCCCCCCCACCCCCCCCCCCCCCGCCACCGCGCCGCGCGCTTTTGCAGAGAGCCGGACGCGCCGCCGCGCCGCGCGCTTTTTAGAGAGCTGGACGCGGCCCGCCGCGCCGCGTGCTTTTGCAGAGAGCCGGACGCTGCCGCCGCGCCGCGCGCTTTTCAAGAGCCGGACTCCAACGGTCTGTCACGGCCTCCCCCCCCCCCCCTCCAACGGTCTGTCACCCCCCCCCCCCCCCTCCCCAACAACGGTCTGACACGCCCCCCCCCCCCCCTTCCAACGGTCTGTCAGCCCCCCCCCCCCCAACGTCTGTCACGCCCCCCCCACCCCCCCCGACACCGCGCCGCGCGCTTTTTTAGAGAGCCGGACGCGCCGCTGCGCCGCGCGCTTTTTAAGAGCCGGACGCGCCGCCGCGCCGCGCGCTTTTGCAGAGAGCCGGACTCCAACGGTCCGTCACGCCCCCCTCCCCCCCCCCTCCAACGGTCTGTCACGCCCCCCCCCCCCCTTCCAACTGCCTGTCACCCCCCCCCCCCAACGTCTATCACGCCCCCCCCCCCCCCCCCGCCAGCGCGCCGCGCGCTTTTGCAGAGTGCCCGACGCGCTTTTTCGGAGCCGGACGCGCCTCTGCGCTGCGCGCATTTTAAGAGCCGGACGCGCCGCCGCGCCGCGCGCTTTTGCGGAGAGCCGGACGCGCCGCCGCGCCGCGCGCTTTTTTAGAGAGCCGGACGCGCCGCCGCGCCGCGTGCTTTTGCATACAGCCGGACGCGCCGCCGCGCCGCGCGCTTTTCAAGAGCCGGACTCCAACGGTCTGTCACGCCCCCCCCCCCCCAACAACGGTCTGACACGCCCCCCCCCCCTTCCAACGGTCTGTCAGCCCCCCCCCCCAACGTCTGTCACGCCCCCCCCCCCACCCCCCCCCCCCCCCCGCCAGCGCGCCGCGCGCTTTTTCAGAGAGCCAGACGCGCCGCCGCGCCGCGCGCTTTTTCAGAGAGCCGGACGCGCCGCCGCGCCGCGCGCTTTTTCAGAGAGTTGGACGCGCCGCCGCGCCGCGCGCTTTTGCCCCCCCCCCCCCCCCCCCGCCCCAATGGTCTGTCACGCCCCCCCAACCGCAGGTTTGTCAGCCCCCCCCCCCTCCAACGGTCTGTCAGCCCCCCCCCCCCCCCTCCCCGCCATCGCCCCACGCGCTTTTGCAGAGAGCCGGACGCGCCGCCGCGCCGCGCACTTTTCAAGAGCCGGACTCCAACGGTCTGTCACGTCCCCCCTCCCCCCCCCCTCAGACGGTCTGTCACGCCCCCCCCCCCCCCCTCCAACGGTCTGTCAGCCCCCCCCCCCCCCCCCCCACGTCTGTGACGCCCCCCCCCCCCCCCCCCCCCCCCCCCCCGCCACCGCGCCGCGCGCTTTTTTAGAGAGCCGGACGCGCCGCCGCGCCGCGCGCTTTTTTAGAGAGCCGGACGCGCCGCCGCGCCGCGCGCATTTTACGAGCCGGACGCGCCGCCGCGCCGCGCGCTTTTGTAGAGAGCCGAACGCGCCGCCGCGCCGCGTGGTTTTGCAGAGAGCCGGACGCGCTGCCGCGCCGCGCGCTTTTCAAGAGCCGGACGCGCCGCCGCGCCGCGCGCATTTTAAGAGCCGGACGCGCCGCCGCGCCGCGCGCATTTCAAGAGCCGGACGCGCCGCCGCGCTGCGTGCTTTTGGCAGAGAGCCGGACGCGCCGCCGCGCCGCGCGCTTTTTTAGAGAGCCGGACGCGCCGCCGCGCCGCGCGCTTTTCAAGAGCTGGACGCTTTTGCCCCCCCCACGCCCCCCCCCCGCCCCAATGGTCTGTCACGCCCCCCCAACCCCAGGTCTGTCAGCCCCCCCCTCCCCCCCTCCAACGGTCTGTCAGCCCCCGCCCCCCCCCTCCCCGCCACCGCACCACGCGCTTTTGCAGAGAGCCGGACTCCAACGGTCTGTCACGCCCCCCCTCCCCCCCCCTCCAACGGTCTGTCACGCCCCCCCCCCTTCCAACGGTCTGTCAGCCCCCCCCCCCCCAACGTCTGTAACCCCCCCCCCCCCCCCCCCTTCCCCGCCACCGCGCCGCGCGCTTTTGCAGAGAGCCGGACGCGCCGCCGCGCCGCGCGCTTTTCAAGAGCCGGACGCGCCGCCGCGCCGCGCTCGTATTAAGAGCCGGACGCGCCGCCGCGCCGCGCGCTTTTTCAAGAGCCAAACGCGCCGCCGCGCCGCGCGCTTTTCAGAGAGCCGGACGCGCCTCTGCGCCGCGCGCTTTTTCAGAGAGCCGGACGCGCCGCCGCGCCGCGCGCTTTTGCCCCCCCCCCCCCCCCGCCCCAATGGTCTGTCACGCCCCCCCAACCGCAGGTCTGTCAGCCCCCCCCCCCTCCAACGGTCTGTCAGCCCCCCCCCCCCCCCTCCCCGCCATCGCCCCACGCGCTTTTGCAGAGAGCCGGACGCGCCGCCGCGCGGCGCACTTTCCAAGAGCCGGACTCCAACGGTCTGTCACGTCCCCCCTCCCCCCCCCCCTCAGACGGTCTGTCACGCCCCCCCCCCCCTTCCAACGGTCTGTCAGCCCCCCCCCCCAACGTCTGTGACGCCCCCCCCCCCCCCCCCCCCCCCCCCCCCGCCACCGCGCCGCGCGCTTTTTTAGAGAGCCAGACGCGCCGCCGCGCCGCGCGCTTTTGCAGAGAGGCGGACGCGCCGCCGCCGCGCGGCTTTATTAGAGAGCCGGACGCGCCGCCGCGCCGCGTGCTTTTGCAGAGAACCGGACGCGCCGCCGCGCCGCGCGCTTTTCCAGAGCCGGACTTCACGGTCTGTCACCCCCCCCCCCCTCCAACGGTCTGTGACCCCCCCCCCTCCCCAACAACGGTCTGACACGCCCCCCCCCCCCCTTCCAACGGTCTGTCAGCCCGCCCCCCCCCAACGTCTGTCACGCCCTCCCCACCCCCCCCGACACCGCGCCGCGCGCTTTTTTAGAGAGCCGGACGCGCCGCCGCGCCGCGCGCTTTTTAAGAGCCGGAAGCGCCGCCGCGCCGCGCGCATTTTCAGAGAGCCGGACGCGCCGCCGCGCCGCGCGCTTTTTTAGAGAGCCGGACGCGCCGCCGCGCCGCGCGCTTTTCAAGGGCCGGACGCGCCCCCGCGCCGCGCACATTTTAAGAGCCGGACGCGCCGCCGCGCCGCGCGCTTTTGCAGAGAGCCGGACGCGCCTCTGCGCCGCGCGCTTTTTTAGACAGCCGGACCCGCCGCCGCGCCGCGCGCATTTTAAGAGCCGGACGCGCCGCCGCGCCGCGCGCTTTTGTAGAGAGCTGGACGCGCCGCCGCGCCGCGCGCTTTTTCAGAGAGCCGGACGCGCCGCCGCGCCGCGCGCTTTTTAAGAGCCGGACGCGCCGCCGCGCCGCGCGATTTTTCAGAACCGGACGCGCCGCCGCGCCGCGCGCTTTTGCGGAGAGCCGGACGCGCCGCCGCGCCGCGCGCTTTTTTCGAGAGCCGGACGCGCCGCCGCGCCGCGCGCTTTTTCAGAGAGCCGGACGCGCCGCCGCGCCGCGCGCTTTTGCCCCCCCCCCCCTGCCCGAATGGTCTGTCACGCCCCCCCAACCCCAGGTCTGTCAGCCCCCCCCCCCCCCCTGCAACGGTTTGTCAGCCCCCCCCCCCCCCCCTCCCCGCCACCGCACCACGCGCTTTTGCAGAGAGCCGGACGCGCCGCCGCGCCGCGCGCTTTTTCAGAGAGCCGGACGCGTCGCCGCGCCGCGCGCTTTTCAAGACCCGGACTCCAACGGTCTGTCACGCCCCCCCTCCCCCCCCCAGCAACGGTCTGTCACGCCCCCCCCCCCCCCCCAACAGCGGTCTGACACGCCCCCCCCCCCCCTTCCAACGGTCTGTCAGCCCCCCCCCCCCCCCAACGTCTGTCAGGCCCCCCCCCCCCCCCCCCCCCCCTCCTCCCCCCCTGCCACCGCGCCGCGCGCTTTTGCAGAGAGCCCGACGCGCCGCCGCGCCGCGCGCTTTTTTAGAGAGCCGGACGCGCTGCCGCGCCGCGCGCTTTTTCAGAGCCGGACGCGCCTCTGCGCCGCGCGCATTTTGAGAGCCGGACGCGCCGCCGCGCCGCGCGCTTTTGCAGAGAGCCGGAAGCGCCGCCGCGCCGCGCGCTTTTTTAGAGAGCCGGACGCGCCGCCGCGCCGCGTGCTTTTTCAGAGCCGGACGCGCCTCCGCGCCGCGCGCTTTTTCAGAGAGCCGGACGCGCCGCCGCGCCGCGCGCTTTTCAAGAGCCGGACGCGCCGCCGTGCCGCGCGCTTTTGCAGAGAGCCGGATGCGCCGCCGCGCTGCGCGCTATTGTAGAGAGCCGGACGCGCCGCCGCGCCGCGCGCTTTTCCAGCGCCGGACGCGCCTCCGCGCCGCGCGCTATTGTAGAGAGCCGGACGCGCCGCCGCGCCGCGCGCTTTTTAAGAGCCGGACGCGCCGCCGCGCCGCGCGCTTTTTAAGAGCCGGACGCGCCGCCGCGCCGCGCGCTTTTTCAGAGCCGGACGCGCCGCCGCGCCGCGCGCTTTTGCAGAGAGCCGGACGCGCCGCCGCGCCGCGCGCTTTTTTAGAGAGCCGGACGCGCCGCCGCGCCGCGCGCTTTTTCAGAGAGCCGGACGCGCAGCCGCGCCGCGCGCTTTTCAAGAGCCGGACGCGCCGCCGCGCCGCGCGCTTTTGCCCCCCCCCCCCCCCCGCCCCAATGGTCTGTCACGCCCCCCCAAACCCAGGTCTGTCAGCCCCCCCCCCTCCCCCCTCCAACGGTCTGTCAGCCCCCGCCCCCCCCCTCCCCGCCACCGCACCACGCGCTTTTGCAGAGAGCCGGACGCGCCGCCGCGCCGCGCGCTTTTCAAGACCCGGACTCCAACGGTCTGTCACGCCCCCCCTCCCCCCCCCCCTGCAACGTTCTGTCACGCCCCCCCCCCCCACCCCCCCCCCAACAACGGTCTGACACGCCCCCCCCCCTTCAAACGGTCTGTCAGCCCCCCCCCCCCCCAACGTCTGTCACGCCCCCCCCCCCCTCCTCCCCCCCCCACCACCGCGCCGCGCGCTTTTGCAGAGAGCCCGACGCGCCCCCGCACTGCGCGCTTTTTTAGAGAGCCGGACGCGCCGCCGCGCCGCGCGCTTTTTCAGAGCCGGACACGCCTCTGCGCCGCGCGCTTTTTCAGAGAGCCGGACGCGCCGCCGCGCCGCGCGCATTTTAAGAGCCGGACGCGCCGCCGCGCCGCGCGCTTTTGGAGAGAGCCGGACGCGCCGCCGCGCCGCGCGCTTTTTTAGAGAGCCGGACGCGCCGCCGCGCCGCGCGCTTTTTCAGAGCCGGACGCGCCTCCGCGCCGCGCGCTTATTCACAGAGGCGGACGAGCCGCCGCGCCGCGCGCCTTTGCAGAGAGCCGGACGCGCCGCCGCGCCGCGCGCTTTTTTAGAGAGCCGGACGCGATGCCGCGCCGCGCGCTTTTTCAGAGCCGGACGCGCCTCCGCGCCGCGCGCTTTTTCAGAGAGCCGGACGCGCCGCCGCGCCGCGCGCTTTTCAAGAGCCGGACGCGCCGCCGCGCCGCGCGCTTTTGCCCCCCCCCCCCCCTCCAACGGTCTGTCAGCCCCCCCCCCCCCCTCCCCGCCACCGCACCACGCACATTTGCAGAGAGCCGGACGCGCCGCCGAGCCGCGCGCTTTTCAAGAGCTGGACTCCAACGGTCTGTCACGCCCTCCCTCCCACCCCCCTCCAACGGTCTGTCACGCCCCCCCCCCCCTTCCAACGGTCTGTCGCCCCCCCCCCCCCCCCCAACGTCTGTCACGCCCCCCCCCCCCCCCCCCCCCCCCCCCCCGCCAGCGCGCCGCGCGCTTTTGCAGAGAGCCCGACGCGCCGCCGCGCCGCGCGCTTTTTTAGAGGGCCGGACGCGCCGCCGCGCCGCGCGCTTTTTCAGAGCCGGACGCGCCTCTGCGCCGCGCGCATTTTAAGAGCCGGACGCGCCGCTGCGCCGCGCGCTTTTGCAGAGAGTCGGACGCGCCGCCGCGCCGCGCGCTTTTTTAGAGAGCCGGACGCGCCGCCGCGCCGCGTGCTTTTGCAGAGAGCCGGACGCGCCGCCGCGCCGCGCGCTTTTCAAGAGCCGGACTCCAACGGTCTGTCACGCCCCCCCCCCCCACAACGGTCTGTCACGCCCCCCCCGACCCCCCCCCCCCCCGACCACCGCGCCGCGCGCTTTTTTAGAGAGCCGGACGCGCCGCCGCGCCGCGCGCCTTTTAAGAGCCGGACGCGCCGCCGCGCCGCACACTTTTTCAGAGAGCTGGACGCGCCTCCGCGCCGCGCGCTTTTTCAGAGAGCCGGACGCGCCGCCGCGCCGCGCGTTTGTTCAGAGAGCCAGATGCGCCGCCGCGCCGCGCGCTTTTCAAGAGCCGGACGCGCCGCCGCGCCGCGCGCTTTTTTAGAGAGCCGGACGCGCCGCCGCGCCGCGCGCTTTTTCACAGAGCCGGACGCGCCGCCGCGCCGCGCGCATTTTAAGAGCCGGACGCGCCGCCGCGCCGCGCGCTTTTGCAGAGAGCCGGACGCGCCGCCGCGCCGCGCGCTTTTTTAGAGAGCCGGACGCGCCGCCGCGCCGCGCGCTTTTTCAGAGAGCCGAACGCGCCGCCGCGCCGCGCGCTTTTCAAGAGCCGGACGCGCCGCCGCGCCGCGCGCTTTTGCAGAGAGCCGGACGCGCCGCCGCGCCGCGCGCATTTTAAGAGCCGGACGCGCCGCCGCGCCGCGCGCTTTTGGAGAGAGCCGGACGCGCCGCCGCGCCGCGCGCTTTTTTAGAGAGCCCGACGCGCTGCCGCGCCGCGCGCTTTTTCAGAGCCGGACGCGCCTCTGCGCCGCGCGCTTATTCAGGGAGCCGGACGAGCGGCCGCGCCGCACGCTTTTGCAGAGAGCCGGACGCGCCGCCGCGCCGCGCGCTTTTTTAGAGAGCCGGATGCGATGCCGCGCCGCGCGCTTTTTCAGAGCCGGACGCGCCTCCGCGCCGCGCGCTTTTTCACAGAGCCGGACGCGCCGCCGCGCCGCGCGCTTTTCAAGAGCCGGACGCGCCGCCGCGCCGCGCGGTTTTGCCCCCCGCCCCCCCCCCCCCACCCCAATGGTCTGTCACGCCCCCCCAACCCCAGGTCTGTTAGCCCCCCCCCCCCCTCCAACGGTCTGTCAGCCCCCCCCCCCCCCCTCCCCGCCACCGCACCACGCACATTTGCAGAGAGCCGGACGCGCCGCCGAGCCGCGCGCTTTTCAAGAGCTGGACTCCAACGGTCTGTCACGCCCCCCCTCCCACCCCCCTCCAACGGTCTGTCAACCCCCCCCCCCCCTTCCAACGGTCTGTCAGCCCCCCCCCCAACGTCTGTCACGCCCCCCCCCGGACGCGCCACCGCGCCGCGCGCTTTTGCAGAGAGCCCGACGCGCCGTTGCGCCGCGCGCTTTTTTAGGGAGGCGGACGCGCCGCCGCGCCGCGCGCTTTTTTAGAGAGCCGGACGCGCCGCTGCGCCGCGCGCTTTTTCAGAGCCGGACGCGCCTCTGCGCCGCGCGCATTTTAAGAGCCGGACGCGCCGCCGCGCCGCGCGCTTTTGCAGAGAGTCGGACGCGCCGCCGCGCCGCGCGCTTTTTTAGAGAGCCGGACGCGCCGCCGCGCCGCGTGCTTTTGCAGAGAGCCGGACGCGCCGCCGCGCCGCGCGCTTTTCAAGAGCCGGACTCCAACGGTCTGTCACGCCCCCCCCCCCCCCAACGGTCTGTCACGCCCCCCCCGACCCCCCCCCCCCGACCACCGCGCCGCGCGCTTTTTTAGAGAGCCGGACGCGCCGCCGCGCCGCGCGCTTTTTAAGAGCCGGACGCGCCGCCGCGCCGCGCACTTTTTCAGAGAGCGGGACGCGCCCCCGCGCCGCGCGCTTTTTCAGAGAGCCGGACGCGCCGCCGCGCCGCGCGTTTGGTCAGAGAGCCGGACGCGGCGCCGCGCCGCGCGCTTTTTCAGAGAGCCGGACGCGGCGCCGCGCCGCGCGCATTTTAAGAGCCGGACGCGCCGCCGCGCGGCGCGCTTTTGCAGAGAGCCGGACGCGCCGCCGCGCCGCGCGCTTTTTTAGAGAGCCGGACGCGCCGCCGCGCCGCGCGCTTTTTCAGAGCCGGACGCGCCTCTGCGCCGCGCGCTTTTTCAGAGAGCCGGACGCGCCGCCGCGCCCCGCGCTTTTCAAGAGCCGGACGCGCCGCCGCGCCGCGCGCTTTTGCAGAGAGCCGGACGCGCGGCCGCGCCGCGCGGAATTGTAGAGAGCCGGACACGCCGCCGCGCCGCGCGCTTTTTCAGAGCCGGACGCGCCTCCGCGCCGCGCGCTTCTTCAGAGAGCCGGACGCGCCGCCGCGCCGCGCGCTTTTTCAGAGACCCGGACGCGCCGCCGCGCCGCGCGCTTTTTCAGAGAGCCGGACGCGCCGCTGCGCCGCGCGCTTTTTCAAAGAGCCGGACGCGCTGCCGCGGTCTTCAACGGTCTGTCACGCCCCCCCCCCCGTCCAACGGTCAGTCAACCCCCCCCCCCCCAACAACAACAACAACAACAACAACGGTCTGTCACGCCCCCCCCCCCCGCCCCAACGGTCTGTCACGCCCCCCGAAACCCCACGTCTATCACGCCCCCCCCCCTTTAACGGTCTATCACGCCCCCCCCCCCCCCCAACGTCCGTCATCCCCCCCCCTCAACGGTCTGTCCACGCCCCCCCGACCCCACGTCTGTCCCCCCCACCCACGTCTGTCACGCCCCCCCCCCCCTCCCAACGGTCTGTCACGCCCCCCCCCCCCCCCCCCCCCCCAACAACAACAACGGTCTGACACGCCCCCCCCCCCTTCCAAACGGTCTGTCAGCCCCCCCCCCCCAACGTCTGTCACGCCCCCCCCCCCCCCCCCCCCCCCGCCACCGCGCCGCGTGCTTTTTTAGAGAGCCGGACGCGCCGCCGCGCCGCGCGCTTTTTAAGAGCCGGACGCGCCGCCGCGCCGCGCGCATTTTTAGAGAGCCGGACGCGCCGCCGCGCCGCGCGCTTTTTTAGAGAGCCGGACGCGCCGCCGCGCCGCGCGCTTTTTCAGAGAGCGGACGCGCCGCTGCGCCGCGCGCTTTTCAAGAGCCGGACGCGCCGCCGCACCGCGCACATTTTAAGAGCCGGACGCGCCGCCGCGCCGCGCGCTTTTGCAGAGAGAGGGACGCGCCTGTGCGCCGCGCGCTTTTTTAGAGAGCTGGACGCGCCGCCGCGCCGCGCGCATTTTAAGAGCCGGACGCGCCGCCGCGCCGCGCGCTTTTGCAGAGAGCCGGACGCGCCGCCGCGCCGCGCGCTTTTTCAGAGAGCCGGACGCGCCGCCGCGCCGCGCGCTTTTTAAGAGCCGGACGCGCCACCGCGCCGCGCGATTTTTCAGAACCGGACGCGCCGCCGCGCCGCGCGCTTTTGCAGAGAGCCGGACGCGCCTCTGCGCCGCGCGCTTTTTTAGAGAGCTGGACGCGCCGCCGCGCCGCGCGCATTTTAAGAGCCGGACGCGCCGCCGCGCCGCGCGCTTTTTTAGAGAGCTGGACGCGCCGCCGCGCCGCGCGCTTTTTTCAGAGAGCCGGACGCGCCGCCGCGCCGCGCGCTTTTCAAGAGCCGGACGCGCCGCCGCGCCGCGCGCTTTTGCCCCCCCGCCCCTGCCCCAATGGTCTGTCACGCCCCCCCCCCCCCTCCAACGGTTTGTCAGCCCCCCCCCCCCCCCCTCCCCGCCACCGCACCACGCGTTTTTGCAGAGAGCCGGACGCGCCGCTGCGCCGCGCGCTTTTTCAGAGAGCCGGACGCGTCGCCGCGCCGCGCGCTTTTCAAGACCCTTGACTCCAACGGTCTGTCACGCCCCCCCCCCCCCCTGCAACGGTCTGTCACGCCCCCCCCCTGCCCCCAACAACGGTCTGACACGCCCCCCCCCCCCCTTCCAACGGTCTGTCAGCCCCCCCCCCCCCAACGTCTGTCACGCCCCCCCCCCCCCCCTCCCCCCTCTGCCACCGCGCCGCGCGCTTTTGCAGAGAGCCCGACGCGCCGCCGCGCCGCGCGCTTTTTTAGAGAGCCCGACGCGCCGCCGCGCCGCGCGCTTTTTCAGAGCTGGAAGCGCCTCTGCGCCGCGCGCATTTTAAGAGCCGGAAGGGCCGCCGCGCCGCGCGCTTTTGCAGAGAGCCGGAAGCGCCGCCGCGCCACGCGCTTTTTTAGAGAGCCGGACGCGCCGCCGCGCCGCGTGTTTTTTCAGAGCCGGACGAGCCTCCGCGCCGCGCGCTTTTTCAGAGAGCCGGACGCGCCGCCGCGCCGCGCGCTTTTCAAGAGCCGGACGCGCTGCCGCGCCGCGCGCTTTTGCAGAGAGCCGGACGCGCCGCCGCGCCGCGCGCTTTTCCAAAACCGGAGGCGCCCCGCGCCGCGCGCTATTGTAGAGAGCCGGACGCGCCGCCGCGCCGCGCGCTTTTTAAGAGCCGGACGCGCCGCCGCGCCGCGCGCTTTTCAAGAGCCGGACGCGCCGCCGCGCCGCGCGCTTTTTCAGAGCCGGACGCGCCGCCGCGCCGCGCGCTTTTGCGAAGAGCCGGACGCGCCGCCGCGCCGCGCGCTTTTGCAGAGAGCCTGACGCGCCGCCGCGCCGCGCGCTTTTTTAGAGAGCCGGACGTGCCTCTGCGCCGCGCGCTTTTTTAGAGAGCCGGACGCGCCGCCGCGCCGCGCGCTTTTGCAGAGAGTCGGACGCGCCGCCGCGCCGCGCGCTTTTTTAGAGGAGCCGGACGCGCCGCCGCGCCGCGTGCTTTTGCAGAGAGCCGGACGCGCCGCCGCGCCGCGCGCTTGTTCAGAGAGCCAGACGCGCCGCCGCGCCGCGCGCTTTTCAAGAGCCGGACGCGCCGCCGCGCCGCGCGCTTTTTAGAGAGCCGACGCGCCGCCGAGCCGCGCGCTTTTTCAGAGCCGGACGCGCCTCTGCGCCGCGCGCATTTTAAGAGCCGGACGCGCCGCCGCGCCGCGCGCTTTTGCAGAGAGTCGGACGCGCCGCCGCGCCGCGCGCTTTTTTTAGAAGAGACCGGACGCGCCGCCGCGCCGCGCGCTTTTGCAGAGAGTCGGACGCGCCGCCGTGCCGCGCGCTTTTTTAGAGAGCCGGACGCGCCGCCGCGCCGCGTGCTTTTGCAGAGAGCCGGACGCGCCGCCGCGCCGCGCGCTTTTCAAGAGCCGGATTCCAACGGTCTGTCACGCCCCCCCCCCCCCCCCCAACGGTCAGTCACGCCCCCCCCACCCCCCCCCTCCCCCCGACCACCGCGCCGCGCGCTTTTTAGAGAGCCGGACGCGCCGCCGCGCCGCGCGCTTTTTAAGAGCCGGACACGCCGCCGCGCCGCGCGCTTTTGCAGAGAGCCGGACGCGCCTCCGCGCCGCGCGCTTTTTCAGAGATCCGGGACGGCGCCGCCGCGCCGCGCGCTTGTTCAGAGAGCCAGACGCGCCGCCGCGCCGCGCGCTTTTCAAGAGCCGGACGCGCCGCCGCGCCGCGCGCTTTTTTAGAGAGCCGGACGCGCCGCCGCGCCGCGCGCTTTTTCAGAGAGCCGGACGCGCCGCCGCGCGGCGCGCATTTTAAGAGTCGGACGCGCCGCGCGCCGCGCGCTTTTGCAGAGAGCCGGACGCGCGGCCGCGCCGCGCGGAATTGTAGAGAGCCGGACACGCCGCTGCGCCGCGCGCTTTTCAGAGCCGGACGCGCCGCCGCGCCCCGCGCTTTTTCAGAGAGCCGGACGCGCCGCCGCGCCGCGCGCTTTTTCAGAGTGCCGGACGCGCCGCCGCGGCGCGCGCTTTTTCAGAGAGCCGGACGCTCCGCCGCGCGCGCGCGCTTTTTCAGAGAGCCGGACGCGCCGCCGCGCCGTGCGGTTTTCAGAGCCGGACGCGCCTCCGCGCCGCGCGCTTTTTCAGAGAGCTGGACGCGCCGCCGCGCCGCGCGCTTTTTACGAGCCGGACGCGCCGCCGCGCCGCGCGCTTTTTCAGAGAGCCGGACGCGCCGCCGCGCCGCGCGCTTTTTAAGAGCCGGACACGCCGCCGCGCCGCGCGCTTTTTCAGAGAGCCGGACGCGCCTCCGCGCCGCGCGCTTTTTCAGAGAGCCGGACGCGCTGCCGCGGTCTTCAACGGTCTGTCACGCCCCCCCCCCCTCCAACTGTCAGTCACCCCCCCCCCCCCCTTTACAAACAACACCAACAACAACAACGGTCTGTCACGCCCCCCCCCTCTAACGGTCTGTCATCCCCCCCCCCCCGCCCCAACGGTCTGTCACGCCCCCGAAACCCCACGTCTATCACGCCCCCCCCCCCCCCCCCAACCCCACGTCTGTCACCCCCCTCCGAACGTCTGTCACCCCCCCCCTCCAACGGCATGTCAGCCCCCCCTCCCCCCCCCGCCACCGCGCCGCGCTCTTTGCAGAGAGCTCGAAGCGCCGCCGCGCCGCGCGCTTTTTTAGAGAGCCGGACGCGCCTCTGCGCCGCGCGCTTTTTCAGAGAGCCGGACGCGCCGCCGCGCCGCGCGTATTTTAAGAACCGGACGCGCCGCCGCGCCGCGCGCTTTTGCGGTGAGCCGGACGCGCCGCTGCGCCGCGCGCTTTTTTGGAGAGCCGGACGCGCCGCCGCGCCGCGCGCTTTTTCAGAGAGCCGGACGCGCCGCCGCGCCACGCGCTTTTTCAGAGAGCCGGACGCGCCCCCGCGCCGCGCGCTTTTGCAGAGAGCCGGACGCGCGGCCGCGCCGCGCGCTTTTTCAGAGAGCCGGACGCGCCGCTGCGCCGCGCGCTTTTTTAGAGAGCCGACGCGCCTCCGCGCCGCGCGCTTTTTCAGAGAGCCGGACGCGCCGCCGCGCCACGCGCTTTTTCAGAGAGCCGGACGCGCCGCCGCGCCGCGCGCTTTTGCAGAGAGCCGGACGCGCGGCCGCGCCGCGCGCTTTTTCAGAGAGCCGGACGCGCCGCCGCGCCGCGCGCTTTTTCAGAGTGCCGGACGCGCCGCCGCGCCGCGCGCTTTTTAAGAGCCGGACGCGCCGCCGCGCCGCGCGCTTTTTCAAAGAGCCGACGCTACCGCGGTCTTCAACGGTCTGTCACGCCCCCCCCCCTCCAACGGTCAGTCACGCCCCCCCCCCCCAACAACAACAACGGTCTGTCACCCCCCCCCCCCCCTCCCCTCCCCTCCCCCCCTCTAACGGTCTGTCACCCCCCCCCCGCCCCAACGGTCTATCACGCCCCCCCAAACCCCACGTCTATCACGCCCCCCCCCCCGCCCCAAAGGTCTGTCACGCCCCCCCCCACCCCACGTCTGTCACCCCCCCCCCCGAACGTCTGTCATCCCCCCCCCCCCTCAAACGGTCTGTCAGCCCCCCCCCCCCCCCCCCCCCGCCACCGCGCCGCGCTCTTTTGCAGAGAGCTGGACGCGCCGCCGCGCCGCGCGCTTTTTTAGAGAGCCGGACGCGCCGCTGCGCCGCGCGTATTTTAAGAGCCGGACGCGCCGCCGCGCCGCGCGCTTTTGCGGAGAGCCGGACGCGCCGCTGCGCTGCGCGCTTTTTTAGAGAGCCGGACGCGCCGCCGCGCCGCGCGCTTTTTCAGAGCCGGACGCGCCTCCGCGCCGCGCGCTTTTTCAGAGAGCCGGACGCGCCGCCGCGCCGCGCGCTTTTTCAGAGAGCCGGACGCGCCGCCGCGCCGCGCGCTTTTTCAGAGTGCCGGACGCGCCGCCGCGGCGCGCGCTTTTTCAGAGAGCCGGACGCTCCGCCGCGCCGCGCGCTTTTTAGAGAGCCGGACGCCGCCGCGCCGTGTGGTTTTTCAGAGCCGGACGCGCCTCCGCGCCGCGCGCTTTCTCAGAGAGCCGGACGCGCCGCCGCGCCGCGCGCTTTTTTAAGAGCCGGACGCGCCGCCGCGCCGCGCGCTTTTCGGAGAGCCGGACGCGCCGCCGCGCCGCGCGCTTTTTAAGAGCTGGACACGCCGCCGCGCCGCGCGCTTTTTCAGAGAGCCGGACGCGCCTCCGCGCCGCGCGCTTTTTCAGAGAGCCGGACGCGCTGCCGCGGTCTTCAACGGTCTGTCACGCCGCCCCCCCCCCCCCTCAACGGTCAGTCACCCCCCCCCCCCCCCCCCAACAACAACAACAACAACGGTCTGTCACGCCCCCCCCTCCCCCCCCCCTCTAACGGTCTGTCATCCACCCCCCCCCCCCGCCCCAACGGTCTGTCACGCCCCCCGAAACCCCACGTCTATCACGCCCCCCCCCCCCTTTAACGGTCTGTCACGCCCCCCCTCCCCCCCCCCCAACGTCCGTCATCCCCCCCCCCCCCCCCCTCAACGGTCTGTCACGCCCCCCGACCCCACGTCTGTCCCCCCCACCCACGTCTGTCACGCCCCCCCCCCCTCCAACGGTCTGTCACCCCCCCCCCCTGCCTCGCCCGAGCCCCCCCCCCCCCCCCCCCCCCCCCCCCCCCCGCCACCGCGCCGCGCGCTTTTGCAGAGAGCCGGACGCGCCTCTGCGCTGCGCGCTTTTCAGAGAGCCGGACGGGCCGCCGCGCCGCGCGGATTTTAAGAGCTTGACGCGCCGCCGCGCCGCGCGCTTTTGCAGAGAGCCGGACGCGCCGCCGACGGTTTGTCACCCCCCCCCCCCCACGTCCGTTATCCCCCCCCCCTTCTACGGTCTGTCAGCCCCCCCCTCCAACGGTCTGTCACGCCCACCCCCCCCCTCTAACGGTCCGTCAACCCTCCCCCCCGCCCCAAAGGTCTGTCACGCCCCCCCCACCCCACGTCTGTCACTCCCCCCCGAACGTCTGTCACCCCCCCCCCCCCCTCCAACGGTCTGTGAGCCCCCCCCCCCCCCCCCCCCCCCCCCCCATCACCGCGCCGCGCGCTTTTTTAGAGAGCCGGACGCGCCGCCGCGCCGCGCGCTTTTGCAGAGAGCCGGACGCCGCCGCCGCCGCGCGCTTTTTCAGAGAGCCGACGCGCCGCCGCGCCGCGCGCTTTTTCAGAGTGCCGGACGCGCCGCCGCGGCGCGCGCTTTTTCAGAGAGCCGGACGCCTCCGCCCGCGCCGCGCGCTTTTTTAGAGAGCCTGACGCGCCGCCGCGCCGTGCGGTTTTTCAAGAGCCGGACGCGCCGCGGCGCCGCGGCTTTTTCAGAGAGCCGGAACGCGCCGCCGCGCCGCGCGCTTTTTCAGCCAGCCGGACGCGCCGCCGCGCCGCGCGCTTTTTCAAAGCCGGACGCGCCTCCGCGCCGCGCGCTTTTTCAGAGTGCCGGACGCGCCGCCGCGGCGCGCGCTTTTTCAGAGAGCCGGACGCTCCGCCGCGCCGCGCGCTTTTTTAGAGAGCCTGACGCGCCGCCGCGCCGTGCGTTTTTCAGAGCCGGACGCGCCTCCGCGCCGCGCGCTTTTCAGAGAGCCGGACGCGCCGCCGCGCCGCGCGCTTTTTCAGCCAGCCGGACGCGCCGCCGCGCCGCGCGCTTTTTCAAAGCCGGACGCGCCTCCGCGCCGCGCGCTTTTTCAGAGAGCCGGACGCGCCGCCGCGCCGCGGGCTTTTTCAGAGAGCCGGACGCGCCGCCGCGCCGCGCGCTTTTGTAGAGAGCCGGACGCGCCGCCGCGCCGCGCGCTTTTTCAGAGAGCCAGACGCGCCGCCGCGCCAAGCGCTTTTTCAAAGCGCCGGACGCGCCGCCGCGGCGCGCGCTTTTTCAGAGAGCCGGACGCTCCGCCGCGCCGCGCGCGTTTTGAGAGACCCGGACGCGCCGGCGCGCCGTGCGCTTTTTCAGAGCCGGACGCGCCTCCGCGCCGCGCGCTTTTTCAGAGAGCTGGACGCGCCGCCGCGCCGCGCGCTTTTTAAGAGCCGGACGCGCCGCCGCGCTGCGCGCTTTTTCAGAGCGGGACGCGCCTCTGCGCCGCGCGCTTTTTCAGAGAGCCGGACGCGCAGCCGCGCCGCGCGCGTTTTCAGACAGCCCGACGCGCCGCCGCGCCGCGCACTTTTTCAGAGCCGGACGCGCCTCCGCGCCGCGCGCTTTTTCGGAGAGCCGGACGCGCCGCCGCGCCGCGACCTTTTCAAGAGCCGGACGCGCCGCCGCGCCGCGCGCATTTTAAGAGCCGGACGCGCCGCCGCGCCGCGCGCTTTTGCAGAGAGCCGGACGCGCCGCCGCGCCGCGCGCTTTTTTAGAGAGCCGGACGTGCCGCCGCGCCGCGCGCTTTTTAAGAGCCGGACGCGCAGCCGCGCCGCGCGCTTTTTCAGAGAGCCCGACGCGCCGCCGCGCCGCGCGCTTTTTAAGAGCCGGACGCGCCGCCGCGCCGCGCGCTTTTTGAGAGAGCCGGACGCGCCGCCGCGCCGCGCGCTTCTGCAGGGAGCCGGACGCGCCGCCGCGCCGCGCGCTTTTTTAGGGAGCCGGACACGCCGCCGCGCCGCGCGCTTTTTAAGAGCCGGACGCGCCGCCGCGCCGCGCGCTTTTTCAGAGCCAGACGAGCCTCTGCGCCGCGCGCTTTTTCAGAGAGCCGGACGCGCGGCCGCGCCGCGTGCTTTTTCAGAGAGCTCGACGCGCCGCCGCGCCGCGCGCTTTTTTAGAGAGCCGGACGCGCCGCCGCGCCGCGCGCTTTTTAAGAGCCGGACGCGCAGCCGCGCCGCGCGCTTTTTCGGAGAGCCGGACGCGCGCTTTTTTAGAGAGCCGGACGCGCCGCCGCGCCGCGCGCTTTTTAAGAGCCGGACGCGCAGCCGCGCCGCGCGCTTTTTCGGAGAGCCGGACGCGCCGCCGCGACGCGAGCTTTTCAAGAGCCGGACGCGCCGCTGCCCCGCGCGCATTATAAGAGCCGGACGCGAGAATTCTCTGATTCTCATATTCCACAAAACGAGAATTCTCGGATTCTCGTTTTCTACAAAACGAGAATTCTCAGATTCTCGTTTTCCAAAAAACGAGAATTCTGGTTTTCCACAAAATGAGAATTCTGGAATTCTGGTTTTCCACAAAACGAGAATTCTCGGATTCTCGTGTTCCACAAAACGAGAATTCTCCGTTTCTCATTTTTCACAAAAAGGGAGTTCTGGAATTCTCGTTTTCCACAAAAAGCGAATTCTCTGATTCTAGATCTCCACAAAACGGGAATTCTCGGATTGGGATTTCCGACAAAACCAGAATTCGCTGATTCTCGTTTTCCATAACTAGAATTCTCGGATTCTCGTTTTCCACAAAACGAGAATTCTCGGATTCTCTTTTTCCACAAAACGAGAATTCTCGGATTATCGTTATCCACAAAACAAGATTTCTCGGATTCTCCTTTTCCACAAAAAGAGAATTCTCGTTTGCCAGAAATACTCGGATTCTCGTTTTTCGGAAAACAAGAATTCTCGGATTCTCGATTCCCACAAAATGAGAATTCTCAGATTCTCGTTTTCAACAACTTCTCGGATTCTTGTTTTCCACAAAACGAGAATTCTCGCATTCTCGTTTTCCACAAAATTAGAATTCTCGGATTCTCGTCTTCCACAAAACGAGAATTCTCGAATTCTCAGATTCCACAAAACGAGAATTCTCTGATTCTCGTATTCCACAAAAGGAGAATTTTCTGATTCTCGTTTTCCACAAAAAGAGCATTCTCGGATTCTTGTTCTCCACAAAGCGAGAATTCTGTGATTCTCGATTTCCACAAAACGAGAATTCTCGGATTTTCGTTTTCCACAAAACGAGAATTCTGGGATTCTCCTTTTTCACAAAACGAGAATTGTCTGATTCTTGTTTTGCACAGAACGAGAATTCGCGTATTCTCGTTTTCCACAAAACGAGAATTCTCAAATTCTTGTTTTCCACAAAACGAGAATTCTCGGGTTCTCGTTTTCCAAAAAACGAGAATTCTCGCTTTCCGCAAAACGAGAATTCTCGGATGCTCGTTTTCCACAAAAAGAGAATTCTCGAACTGTCGATTCCCACAAAACGAGAATTCTCGGATTCTGGTTCTCCAGAAAGTGCGAATTCTCGGATTCTCGTTTTCCAGAAAACGAAAATTGTCAGATGGTCGTTTTCCACAGAACGAGAATTCTCTGATTCTCGTTTTCCACAAAACGAAAATTTTCTTATTCTCGTTTTCAACTAAACGAGCATTCTCGGATTCTTGTTCTCCACAAAACGAGAATTCTCTGATTCTCGCTTTCCACAAAACGAGAATTCACGTTTTTCACGAAACCAGAATTCTCGGATTCTCGATTCCCACAAAACGAGAATTCTCGGATTCTCGTTTTCCACAAAAGGGAGAACTCTGGAATTCTCGTTTTTCACCAAACGAGAATTCTCTCATTCTCGTTTTCCACAGAACGAGAATTCGCGTATTCTCGTTTTCCACAAAACGAGGTTTCTCGGATTCTTGTTCTCCAAAAAACGGGAATTCTCTGATTCTAGTTTTCCACAAAACGAGAATTCTCGTTTTTCACAAAACGAGAATTCTCGGATTCTCAATTCCCACAAAAGGAGAATTCTCGGATTCTCGTTTTCCACAAATTCTCGGATTCTCGTTTTCCACAAAACGAGAATTCTCGCATTCTCGTTTTCCACAAAACCAGAATTCTCGGATTCTCGTTTTCCACAAAACGAGAATTCTCGAATTCTCGTTTTCCACAAAACGAGAATTCCCTGATTCTCGTATTCCACAAAACGAGAATTCTCCGTTTCCACAAAACGAGAATTCTCGTTTTTCACAAAACGAGAATTCTCGGATTCTCAATTCCCACAAAAGGAGAATACTCGGATTCTCGTTTTCCACAAATTCTCTCATTCTCGTTTTCCACAAAACCAGAATTCTCGGATTCTCGTTTTCCACAAAACGAGAATTCTCGAATTCTCGTTTTCCACAAAACGAGAATTCCCTGATTCTCGTATTCCACAAAACGAGAATTCTCGGATTCTCGCTTTCCAAAAAACGAGAATTTTTGTTTTCCACAAAATGACAATTCTGGAATTCTGGTTTTCCAGAAAAAGAGAATTCTCGGATTCTCCTGTTCCACAAAACGAGAATTCTCCGATTCTCGTTTTTCACAAAAACGGAATTCTGGAATTCTCGTTTTCCACAAAAAGCGAATTTTCTGATTCTCGATCTCCACAAAACGGGAATTCTCGGATGGGGATTTCCGACAAAACGAGAATTCGCTGATTCTGGTTCACATAACGAGAGATCTCGGATTCTCGTTTTCCACAAAACAAGAATTCTCGGATTCTCTTTTTCCACAAAACGAGAATTCTCCGATTCTCGTTTTCCACAAAAAGAGAATGCTCGTTTGCCAGAAATACTCGGGTTCTCTTTTTTCACAGAGGAGAATTCTTGGATTCTCGTTTTCCACAAAACGAGAATTTTCTGATTCTCGTTTTCAACAAAACGAGCATTCTCGGATTCTTGTTCTCCACAAAACGAGAATTCTCTGATTCTCGTTTCCCACAAAACGAGACTTCTCGTGTTCCACAAAACGAGAATTCTCCCATTCTCGTTTTCCACAAAACAAGAATTTTCCGATTCTGGTTTTCCACAAAACGAGAATTCTCGGATTCTCGTTTTCCACAAAAAGAGAATTCTCGTTTGCCAGAAATACTCGGATTCTCTTTTTTCACAAAGGAGAATTCTCAGATTCTCGTTTTCCAGAAAACGAGAATTTTCTGATTCTCGTTTTCAACAAAACAAGCATTCTCGGATTCTTGTTCTCCACAAAACGAGAATTCTCTGATTCTCGTTTCCCACAAAACGAGAATTCTCGTTTTCCACAAAACGAGAATTCTCCCATTCTCGTTTTCCACAAAACAAGAATTCTCCGATTCTGGTTTTCCACAAACGAAAATTTCGGTTTTCCACAAAACGAGAATTCTCGGATTCTCGTTTTCCACAAAACGTGAATTCTTGGATTCTTGTTTTCCACAAAACAGGATTTCTCGGAGTCTCGATTTCCAAAAAACGAGAATTCTCGGATTCACGTTTTCCACAAAAACCAGAATTCTCCGATTCTCGTTTTCCACAAAATGAGAATTCTGGAATTCTGGTTTTCCACAAAACGAGAAATCTCCGATTCTCGTTTTTCACAAAACGAGAATTGTCGGATTCACGTTTTCCACAAAACAAGCATTCTCGGATTCTTGTTCTCCACAAAACGAGAATTCTCTGATTCTCGTTTCCCACAAAACGAGAATTCTCGTTTTCCACAAAACGAGAATTCTCCCATTCTCGTTTTCCACAAAACAAGAATTCTCCGATTCTGGTTTTCCACAAACGAAAATTTCGGTTTTCCACAAAACGAGAATTCTCGGATTCTCGTTTTCCACAAAACGTGAATTCTTGGATTCTTGTTTTCCACAAAACAGGATTTCTCGGAGTCTCGATTTCCAAAAAACGAGAATTCTCGGATTCACGTTTTCCACAAAAACCAGAATTCTCCGATTCTCGTTTTCCACAAAATGAGAATTCTGGAATTCTGGTTTTCCACAAAACGAGAAATCTCCGATTCTCGTTTTTCACAAAACGAGAATTGTCGGATTCACGTTTTCCACAAAACGAGAATTCTCGGATTCTCGTTTTCCACAAAACGAGAAGTCTGGGGTTCTCGTTTTTCATGAAACGAGAATTCTCGAATTCTCGTTTTCCACAAACTGACAATTCTCCGATTCTCCTTTTCCACAAAACGAGAATTCTCGGATTCTCGTTTTCCACAAAACGAGAATTCTCGGATTCTCGTTTTCCACAAAACGAGAATTCTCCGATCCTCGTTTTCCACAAAATGAGAATTCTCCGATTCTCGTTTTCCACAAAACAAGAATTCTCGGATTGTCGTTTTCCACAAAACGAGAATTCTCGTTTTCGACAAAACGAGAATTCTCCGATTCTCGTTTTCCACAAAACGAGAATTCTCCGATTCTCGTGTTCCACAAAACGAGAATTCTCGTTTTCCACAACACAAGAATTCTTGGATTCAAATGTGCAGGATCAGCAGGCAAATTAATAGAAGGATTCCAAACCACTTAGCATTCCAATGAGCAGTCTTGGTTCTCCAAAGAAAAAACACCAATCTATAAAAAAAATATAATATCGAATGATATAACTCAAAGCTCAAAACTTATTTTACACAATAAAGTTCTGACATGCATGTGACTCCACAAATTAGGATTTACCGCTTTCTCCGAGACTTTTAGTTTCATGCAGTTGCCTAGGTAGCAATCACCATGTACACGTGTCCATAATGAAAAACCTTTAAAAACAACTTTCCTGTCCTAAAAATACATTTAAAATGATGTCTTCTTGCAAACATTCAAAAATAGAAATTGATTCAAAAATCACTGTCAACAGTCACTCATACTGTTACATTTTACCATTCTTTAACAGGGCATACCCATATGAAGTGCTAATAATGACCGCAAATAAAAAATGCAATGTGCCCTTCGGCCTTTGGCAAGTGGTATCATAATGGCTACATCGTTGCCTCCGCCACCAGCTGCGAAGCTCAAGGCAGTGATACCGCCTGTGTCCGGTAACTTGCGGCCAACTACATTCTTCCCATGCGGCCATAATGGCGTAGAGCCAACTACAAAAAATTGGTGAACACATGCTTGTAAATGAAATCAAACTTTGTATCTAATGACTTCGGCTTTGCATGTCGGTTGTTGGCCAACGCACACACATAACATACATTTTTCACAAAGTATTTGCTCAGGTTATCAATAAATTGTTGGTGGTTCACAAACTGACCCTCTCCCTCCTTTGGATATGCCTCAAGAACCTCAAACCCCTTCCCACGGATGAGCACATATAGATGGGCATCATCCCCTGTGGGGAGAGGTTAGAAAAGGCAGAGGGCTGCAGGATTCCAGAGGAGGGTGTCAACATGATTGTTCACTAACTGCCCATCTTGGAGCACATCTTCATCGACATGAGCTTCTCCAACTTTCGGCTCTGAAGAAGAGGTAGCAATCGTGCTCTCGGGTTGCGAAAAAAGATCTTCTTCATCAAAAAGAGGGGAGAAATAGAATAAAATATTCGGAGGTAGTGGCCACAGCTAGAAGAGATTCTCCGGCCTTCCAGCAACTGTACTCTTCCTTCCATTCATTCTCTGTCAGCGGGGGACAAAACCAGCAGTGCCCCCATGGATGGGCGGATTGGCTTCACAACCCTTGCCATCTGGGGGGTCCCCGGCGCTTCAGGGCAGGGAACAAAAGCAGCGGTGGCCCACAAATGGGCAGGTTGGCTGCACAACCCCTGCCAATGCTTCAAAGCGGGGGACAAAATCAGCAGCAGCCCACAAGTGGACAGATTAGCTACATCACCCTTGCCACTTGGGGGGTCAACAACACTTCAAAGCGGGGGACAAAATCAACAGTGGCCTACAAATGGGCGGATTGGCTACATAACTCCCCCCGTTTGGAGGGTCCCCAACGCTTCAGAGTGGAGGAGAGTTCTTTTGTTTTTGGTGTAAATTGCGTTTTTTCTTTTGGCGTAGGTCGCATAAAAAAAAAAGTAAAGTGTAAAAAGCGTAAATGGAAGATTTTTTCTTAAACAAAGCGTAAATTGCATATTCCTTTTTAGGCATAGGTCGCGGCACAAAAAAAAGTGTAAATCACAGGTCATACATTTCCGGGGTTTTGTCCCGCACTCAAGTTTTTTTCGCCAAAAAAAACACAACTTATGCAGAAAAAAATAAGCAACTTACACCTGACATAATCTCGGGAATGCTGGCAGCCAATCGCCCGGCAGGGGGTGGGGGTCCAAATCCTGTGAGGCTGTTCCATCCATGCATGAAGCGTTTTGAAGTTACACACATCGAGTGAGAAAGAATTTTCCAGCCCCCACCGTAGGCGAAGAAAATTTTTGGACCCCTTTTGCGCCTGGTTATGGTTCACCTGTCCCCAAGTGTTTGGCCCTCCCAAAGGGGGGGGAGTGCCAGGGTCATGGTTTCGAAGCCCCCCCATAACCTTCCACGCCCACATGCCCCCAAAAAAATCGACTCTGCAATCCTCCATTGTAAGGCACCCATACCATACCATACATCAACACAGTCCCCTGCCTGATAGGATGCAAAGCATTGCCCCCTGGGAGGAGCAAATAAACCTCGACCCCTGAGAGGACACTACATCTCTGTGCAATTATTTCAGCATCGCTGATGGACATCCATCTTACCTCTTACCTCTGTGCCTTGCAGCTCAGGCTGTGTGGTCTGCACGCCCTGATTTCGTCCCTGCCGCCTCCTGCTTGGACTTGTTTTGTGTAATGGCGCCAGCAATTGGTGTGTTGAAATACTGGTTGCATCTACCGGCGAACCCACATGTGGACCCCGATTAGACTGCACTGCTCATGACATACGGGGGGCCATGCAGACTGCAAGATTCACGCATTCCATCGGTCCCCCCTTCCGCCCGAATCTTTGTTGAGCAGGGTACCAGAAGGGGTTCAGGGTCCAGTGAGGGCACAAAATCATGTTTTGCCTCGTGCAGGCAAAATCATAAGCACCCAAGGATGACGGGCAGTATGAGGGTGGTCTGTTGCTCTACCACCCCCTCCCACGGGAGTTTTGGTCAGCAATAATGTTTCGATGGAAGAGTGATGGGGTGCAATGAGAGCTGTAGTTAAGGCCTGATAGGATCATGTGTTAAAACGGTTGCTATCCCAGAAACAGTTAGAAAAGTTTATAGTGGTTTCAACACTGTGTTTTTGTCTCTCCTGCTGCTTGCTGCTGGTGTAGGGTTTCCTGCTGCTTGTTTTTGGAGATGAAAAGCTTTTGTTTGCTGAAATACAGTAAATCCAGGATAGCCCAAGCCAGAGGTGTGCAAGGAGAAGAGAATCAGGATCAAAGCATGAAGGGCTGCAGTGTAAACAGTGAAAGATGCAAGGATATTCACAGAAACTGCAACTCAGGTCAAATCGGATTGTATATTCACAAAGATAGCTGAAATGTTTTGGAAAAGAGTTGGAAAACTGCCCCATGGTCACTCTATCTCCATAGTGCCATCTCAGGAGATGTGCACTCTTTGTTTTGGGTCCCATATGTGCTGAGGTGGCAGGGCATGTGGCGATGAGGTCACCGCCATGTCACATGGGATCTTCCTACTTAGCTAGGCTGACCAGGAATTGAACCCAGGACCTCTCAAAAAGAGGTGCCCAGCCCCCTAGGGTGCATACCACTAGGACAGCTAAGTATTCATGGAAAAACATAGATAAATTCATAGGCTCTGCCCTGGATATGTCAGTTCTCAGTCAACTCAGGAAAAGCTGATTTGCCTCACATTGAAAGGGGATTAAGGGGTCCACTCTATATCCTGATTGGGTGTTTGGTTCCATAGGTCAAAATGTGTTATCACTAGTTTTGGTGGGACCAATACTAAGATAGAAATGCCTGGATGCTCAGTGCATCTCTAATACAACTAGAGTATGCCTCAAAGCATTGTAAAAGCACTTTTTCTTACTCCCCCCTTGTGCTGTGGTGGCCACCACTGTCGCATTTTAGGAAAAAGGGATTTTTTTCTGGGCCTTTCCTTGGTTTCCACATCTACTTTAAAATACCTATAGTTTCCCTCACACAGAAAAATGGGCGCTCACCATGGCTGGCGCTCTTTTTCTGCTCTGTTTGTAACATTTCCTACAGAAGACTCAGCGCTCATGACGCTGCCGGGGCTCCTGTGGCTTGGTTGGGTTAGTTTGGGAGCATGCCAAAACATGTGCATGTGCATCCCTCCCTCCAAGACGCAACGCGACACAAACCCAACGCAAGACACAATATACACACTCGCATGGGTTCTCGTAAACCTGCTGGCGACCTGTGACCTGCCTTAGGGCGAAGGGAGTCGTAAAAAAATTAAATTGCCCCTTGGTGGGGTCTTGGGTTCTGCTCAGTCTCTCCAGGGTGCTGCGTTTTGGCCCGAACACGGCCTACTCAGCGAGGCTGCGCGTGGGTATCTGCAGATGCAGGAATGGGAGAATTATGGACGAATCCACGCAAAAGCGAAGCGACGACACCAAAATCCGTCAAATGACAGCCTCGAATTTTTCTAAGACGACACACCTGAGCAGAATCCAATTGTGCATCAGAAGCACATTTTTATAAAAATTATAGTCATCTCTAGATTTTTTAAATCAAGAAATTCCTACGCATAAAAAGGCGGCGCGCAGGAGCGGCTCCTAGCGAAGCGCCGGAAAATGCAGAAATAATGGCATTATAAACGTACGTCTCACGTAGTCTTGAAAATGACGAGACACACATTAATAAATAAACATACAGATTCCACCTACACTAATAGAAATATCAAAAATTCAAGAATTCGAAAATCAACGAAAAGACTTCAATGAATCAGGTATAAACTACAGGTATGCTCGTCTCGTATGCCGCATACACATTGCTCGTCTCGTGTCTCCGTGAACGAGTCTTGTAGCAGCGCTAACAACGATAGGACGCGATAGAGGGATTGATTAGAAAGATTGCAGATGATTAGAGGCCAGATCAGGGTGATTAGACATACACACAAGTGCATAGTGACGTCTCTCGCTTGCGCCCCTCACGTGCCCACTTGCTCTCTCTCTCCAGCGGTAGGTAAGGTAAGTAGGCCCAGGCGGGGCCACCCCCTGGTGGAGTTCGTGATTGAGGTTGAGATGGGCAGGTTTGCCCAAAATACTCGTGCATGCTCGCGCATTCACACACGCATTAAAGGGTAGGCCACGCGAAGTGCGCACGGTAAACCTTGTTTAGGCTACCCAGGGGCTTCTCGGTACGTTCTTTAAGAGAACCTGAGGAGTCCCTTAACGCTTGCTTGCTTGACAGGGGAGCTGATCCTTCAGCGCGTTTGCGGACAGTGTATTATAGGTCACACTGAGAACCGTATAATACGGGGAGTGTGGCTTGGTTCCTCCGCCGCAAACACCCCTTCATTTGCCTTTGCTTTACAGGTGGGCAGGTAGGGTGATTGGTGCAGCAGCATACCATTTTTTTCATGCCCTGCTAAACAAGGGCGCAGATCACACAAACAAATAACTCCCCTCTGCCTGTGGCAGAGCAGGGAGTCCGACTTCATCGACATCTGCGCCGTGCACGCAAAGAGCACCTCTTTCCTCCAAGCCCTAGCAGGGGAAACGCGTTGTGGCGTCCCCTGTTAGGCCACAGTTGCTTAGCAGCGCTGTGTTCTCTTGTCTTCTTCACAGGAGGGTCGCTAGGACCCACGACATGTTCTTCAACAACACCCAATAGAGTGTGCGTGTAGGAGTGGTAGTCCTGAGTGGGGGCTTGAGCTAGTTGCAGCAGTGCTCGCCCACCAGGATGGTGCCACTGTAGGGTGTGTAGGACCTGTAGTACGTGTGTCACTGTCCCACCCGTTTCCTGCAATTTTAGCAGGGTTGGTGGGCTGTGGCAGTGGTTAGGTCAGTGTTTTGGCCACTTAGCAAAACGGCGTTTTCAAGCCTTCATAGCTTTTGGCCACCCCTCCCTGTAGTAGACAGATAGGTAGGGAAAACAATACCTAGATTAGTACGCTGGGTATTCCCCAAAGGTTTTGCGCCAGCACAGAAATTGGGCGCTTAGGGGAGGGGAGACCCGGGGCGTACCCCGTGGCATCAATAAGCCAACCCTCCAGGTTTAGCAAGCGTGCAGACTTGGGTATAATTAGGACACCACTTCTGCGGCTTGCTCTCAGGACCTTAGGAATAGCACACTCACACATACACTTTGGCAGGTAAGGGTAAGGTTCAGTCCCTAGCTTTAGTCTTGGAGGCAAGCGTCTCAGCGAGCCTCAGCAACTCACCAAGGTTGTTCTGGGACAAGTAGTCAACCAGAACTGAGTTTAGGCGTCCCTCAGGTAGAACAAACGCAGAGAAGGGCTCCCAGGTGGCCTCTTCGACTCCAAACCCTTCCCAGAGGGTGAGGAAGCGCCAACCCTGGCGATAGCGGTGGCGTAGGACAGACTTCACCAGGTAAAAGCCCTCCTTAGCCATCTCCTCGGCGTTCATGTCGGGGAGTTCACCTTCAACTTCCATAGGGCTGGCAGCCCCTTGTAGGTCCAGAGCGGCGATTTCCTCGTCGTTCAGCTCCCACTCCTCCCCACAGAGGTCTTCAGGATCATAGTAGCGCTTCAGGTGTTGAGCAACGCACACCAGGGTCCCCCCTAGACGGGGAGCACACCGCACGGTGATACGGTGTCCATCCACTGATAGAATCTTGTACGGCCCGAAGTATGGGTCATCGCTGGTAGAGCGTGGCCAGGCGGGTAGTCGACTGTGGTGCACCAGCACCCCGTCCCCCTCTTGGTAGGTGGCCGGTACTCGGTGCTTGTTCTTCTTGTTCCACTGACGCTCCCTCACTCTCTGGAGCATTGCCTTGGCCTTGTCCACCTTCGCTTGTTGCTCTTGGACCCATTCACCCACAGAAGAATGGGTGTCCTCTGGATAGGGGGCATGTAGGAACCATGCCGGGCGCCCTAGGAATAGCTCATGGGGCGAGTAGCCAGTAGCTGAACTCTCTTGGGAGTTCATCATCAAGGATATGACGGGGAGTAGTCTCACCCAGTCTCTGGTGCGTTCAGTTTTGCACCATATCCGTACGTTCTCCTTCAGGACACGGATCTGTCGCTCACATAGGGGGTCGCTCGTGTGCGAGTAGGGAATCCCCGTAGACACCTGGACATTGAGGGATCTCAGGACCCTCTTGTACCAACCGGTATCTGAGCGTACTCGTACGTCCTCATCGGAGTTGATCTCCTTGGGCGCCCCATAGACACAAAACCACTCCTCCAGGAGTATCTTGATAGTCTCCTCCCCGGTAATGTGCTTGGTACATGGGAACACCCTGGTAAACCTGGTTAACCCACAGGTTACCACGAGGGCGAAGTCATAGCCCCCGAACTTCGGCATCTCCGTGTAGTCCACGTATAGAACACTGTTAGCACAGTGAGGGATGGGCAGGGTCGAGTAGAGACCTCTGTCCCTGATATCCCCTGGTTTACAGGACCTGCACGGGCACTTGTCCACGATAGGCTGGAGGGTTTTCCGCAGTTGGTCGTCAGTCCACGTAGTGTGGAACCACTGCTTGAACAGCCTCAGGGTACGGTCAGCACCCACATGACCGCCGGACTCATGGGTCCACTTCAGCAGCGCTGGGACTCTGTCACTAGGCACCACGATGCGGTCCTCGCCCAGAGGTAGCTCTTGTCCCTCTTCCACTGGTCTTGGTTGACCAGGAGGGGTTCAAGGCGTTTCTCCAGGCGCTTGTAGATATCCCCAAACTCCTTCAGGTACTCCGATTGTTGGAGTCCATCCAGGGGGCGTATCATCGTCATGTTGAGGTCCAAGTGGACGTCCATAAGGCTGAACGCCTCCTTAGCCAGCGCTTCAGACCGGGCACCAATCAGGGCGTCCAAGTTGTTGCGGCTGATGTAGTCGGCACACTCGTTCTTCACTCCCCGGATATGGTGTACCGTCAGCCGTAGTTGACTGAGGTAGGTCCACCAGCGTCGTAGCTTGGCCTTCTCAGGTGGGGGACCCTTCTGGAAACTGCGGACGGGTTCTTGGTCGCACAGCCAGACCACAAGGTTAGTCCCCAACAGTCGTGCTTGTGAGGATAGCACCAGCATACCCGCGAGCAATTCCTGCTCATAGGTGGAGTAGTTCCCCCTGGCCTGGTTCCACTTCCAGTTCCAGTGGCCCAGAGGTACTAGGACCCACTTGTCGTTTGGGTAGCGGTGCTTGAGGGTTCCATCCCGGTTGAGACCTTCCGTCCCCCATTGGGAAATGGCCGAGTTGAACTCCTCCTTCTCTAGTGCTTGCCATTGGAACAACGTTCCACCACCGCCCACATTGCTGGCGTCGGTCACCAGGATAATCTCCCCTTGTGCCCTAGGCACGCCCAAGCACTTAGCGTTGGCTACCTTGTCTTTGAGCTCGTCAAACGCTTGTTGCTCTTGTGGGCCCCAGCGCCAAGTAGTACTCTTCTTGATCAAGTCCGTCAGAACGGCGCTGGTGTAGGTGAAGTTTTTGATGTGGCGGCGATAGAAGTTGCACGCCCCAATGAAACTGCGTACATCATGAAGTCCTTTCTTGGGGTCTTCGCGTCGTACCTTGGCATCCATCAGGGGTTTGGCCTTAGAGGCCGCTGGGGTCCACCACCCATAGCCAACGTCAAACCCCAGGTACTGCATGGTCTCCTGCATGAACTCACACTTCTCCAGCTTGAGTCGTGTGTGGTTCTCCTAGCAGACCGCAAAGAACTCACCCAAGAGGATTAGGTGATCCTCCTGGGTATTGGTCCCGAGGCATACATCGTCGATGTGAGCCTCCATCTGGGCACCACGAGATATGAGCTTCTGCACCTTAGGTCTCCTTCGTAGGATGGACAAGATCTTGTTCATCAGCTCTTGGAATAGAGCGGGTGCGTTAGCCACGCCAAACGGCATGACCTTCCATTTGAACACCCTCCCCTGAGGGGTGATGAAGGCCAGTAGTTCCTGTGCGTTGGGCGTCAGGTCCACCTGCCACAATCTGCTCCTCTTGTCCATCTTGGTCTTGTAGCGGCAGGAGGCTATCTTCTCCAGGGTAGACTCCATATTGGGAATGGACCCTGAGTGGTTCAGCGTCTTCTTGTTCAGCTCTCCGTAGTCCACTACCAGCCGTTTGGCTGAAGACCCAGGTTTAGCCACCAGGAAACAGGGGCTGCAGTGTAGGGGGTAGTCCCCGTCCTTGTACTCCAGGACTAGGCCAGCGTCGATACATTCTTGTATCTGTCGCTCAACCTCGTCGGCCCGCTCTTTAGGAGCTGGGTAGGGTCTCCTCCGGATCTTGTGACCCACGAACTCGGGTTTCAGCTTGAGGTCCATCTGTACCAGCTTGTCACATGAGGCTGGAGGGGGTAGTTCTCCGAACACCTCCAGATAGGTCCTTATAAGCTTCTGTACCCGCGGGTCCAATACCTTGATCTTGTCCTCCATGTCCTCGTCAGAGTGTAAGTTGCTTGCCCCCTGAGTAATAGACGTCGGGAGGTGGTCCTCCACCGACTCTTCGCCCGTGGTAGTGTCCTTCAGCCCTTGGTAGGCATATAGAAGGTCTTGTTCAACCATCTCCGGTGGACGATGGCAACATAGGCACGCTCGAGGGGGTTCACATACACATTCCTCCGAGAGGTCGTCCTCCTCTGGGGTCCTCACATGGGCGCCCCACATGCTCTTCATAAGCTTGAGATGTACCTCCCTTTGGCAGGTGGTGATCTTCTGTTCGAGGTCCTCCTTCAATTGGAATAGGTCTCCCATACGTCCTTGCTTCAGTGGCCATGAGCTGCGGGTAGGCTTCGCGTAGCATAGCTTTTTCGCCATCAACTTCCTCTTGGAATCCACATACTCCCTGAGCCTGGATCGAGGGTCCAGCTCCTCGTCCACGGGGTCTTCCACCCTCATGGAGAGTAGGGGTTTCAGTGGGGCGACGTACTCGGCGTTCTCCACTTCCTCCACACAGGTCTGCACGAAGAAGGCGTCGTGCTCAGTTTCGTCATCTGAGTGGATAGAGCTAGGTAGCTCAGATAGTCCACACTCAGAGACTCCATCAGGAACAGGTACATGACAGGGAGAGTTGGGGGCGTTGGTGTCAGTCGCGACGTACTCATCTCCTCCGGGTGTAGTCTCAACAGCATCTTGAGGTCGTAGACGATCCTTCAAGTCACCCAAGGCGAGTCCGTCGCTTTCTCGTTGTATAGCCTGGACGAGAGTCGGGTCCAGATCCTCCCAAGGAATGGAGGTAAGACCTCCGTCCACCACGCTAAGCATACTCCCCCATCCGGGTTTCCCAATAGGCGTCTTGCGTCCCAGAGGCACGTAGATGGCCTCATCAGGCAAACGAACAGAGCTGATAGTCAGCCCGTCCAGGAGGTTTCGCCAGTACTCGTTGCCCCCATGGGCTCCCGGATCGGGGGAACACAGGACCATACGGGAACATTCCAAGGCCACCTTGGTCAGCACCTTACCCAGTTCACTGAACCTGGGGTTCCCGTAGGCCATCCCGAAAGAGGGCCAGTAACATTTGTAGCCGCGGTTCTTCCCCTTGCTGCAGTAAAGGTGCAGTACATGCTGCTTGTCGCTGGCGAACAACTCCACACTCAGGTCTTCTCGAGAGTAACCCAACTCCTTCAGACCTTGGTCTAGGACTTCCCCCAATAGTTGATAGTCCTCAGTTTTGGAGGCCGTCATCATGTTCGAGGGCTCCTCCTTCGATAGCCTCAGGTAACTCGAGGTATGTTCCGACTGCTCCAGTGGCACAGACTCTCTGCCACTGCCGTGGTCCACGTAGAGGAGGTAGGGCGCTTGCAGCGTCAGGGATTGTATCTGGGTGTGCTGTACGAAGAAGTTAGTCCCCAGTACAAAGTCGAAGGCCTCAGTGTCCATCACATAGAACCGATGGGCGATAGTCCGGGAGCCCATAGGTACCTCCACTTCACAGTCCCCGCAGCTGTGCACCACATGTCCATCCCCCATGTGTATAGCAGTGGTGGTCATGGTGTTCTTCAGGCTCCCACAAGGTAAAATTTTCTTGGCCACTATAGATATGGTGGCGCCAGTGTCCAATACCCCCAGGTCTTCGCGTCCCCCTAGTCGGATACGTACCCAAAACACCAGGTCTTGGGTGCCACCAGAGCGTCCCCGTCAGAACTCCGCGGGACAGGTCACCTCGAACCCCTTGTTCCGCAGTTTGCGGGCCATCCTCATGAAACGGCTCCTCTTCTTAGCGTTGCCGTCATCACCACCTTCATGCTCACGCTTGGCTCCTTGTTCTTGCTGGGCCTGCATTTGTGAGCGTGTGGTAGGACCAGACTGCCCTCCAGAGGGCTCGGAGTTCCCCCCTGGATTAGGGTTGGGGTTGCCTCTGTTCTTGTCCTTGTTCTTGTTGTCGGGCTGGCGGTTAGCGCCTCCTCCTCGTCCACCTTGACCCTTGTCTTGCCCTTGACCACGTCCTTTCGACTTGCCCTTGCCGGAGTCGTTGCCTTTGCCCTTGCCTCCACCTTTGCCTGAGCCTTTGCCAGGATCTTCACCCTTAAGCTTCGCCGATAGGCGTTGCTTATGGTAGCACTCATCCTCGTAGTGCTTCCGCTTCCCGCAGAATGCACACGTGATGGTGCACCTGTAATGATCCGGCAGCTTCGCTTTGGCGCCGGTGTTCTTCTCCTGCTGCTTCCCCTGGACTACGAAGCAGTCTCGCTGCTCGCAGTCAGGGGCGTGCTGCAGGTGGCCCTGCTCGTCTCTGGCATCACACCAGAAAAGCTCCTTCACGTTCTCCATGATACGGGCGTGGGCGTGTTTGGGGGTAGTCCCCTGCCCAGGTCGGGACCCTTGGTACCCTTTGCCATGACCTCCAGAACCTCCTCCTCCAGGACGGTAATTGTTCAAGTGCTGGTCGCTCTCCTTCTCCAGCGCCAGCTCCAGGAGTAGCACGCATAGATCCTCGTAGCGGAGGGATCTAGCCTTGCGCTCCGCCGTCGAACGGCACTCGTCCCATAGCTCTCGAGGGAGCTTGGCCACCAACCAGAACAGCAGGTCGTCGCTGCTGTAGGAACCGGGCGTCAGTCGTCGAGCACAATGATCCAAGTCAGCCAGCAGCTCAGAGACCCTGCCAGGCTTGGGGTTGTTGGGCAGCACGGGCAGGTTCTGGATCTCGGCCCTGATGGAGAGGTCGGTTTCGTAGGTTGGGTACTGCCTCTCCATGGCAACCAACACATCGGCAAAGGTGGCGGAGTTAGTCACGATCTGCCTGACCTGCTTCTCAAGGTACTTGGTCTTGCAGCACTGCAGGAGCAGATCACACTTGACTCGCCCACTAGCGTGGGTTTGGCCGGTCAATCGGAGAAACCGGCCAAAATTCTCAGCGAACTCGCTGAGGTCCTTGCCTGTGAACTCAGGCAGGTTCACCACGATCTTGGAGGTGGCAATAGCCTTCGCCTCCTGAGACCTGCGTCCCTCAGGGCGTCGGGTCTTCTTCTTCTTCTTCTTCTTCTTCTTGCCCCTTGGGTCCTCGGGGTCCTCCGGGCCATCGTCCTCCGAGGGCGAAGTAGAAGTCATCGACGGCGGCTCATCATCGGAGGGGTCTCCGCCTAGATCACTAGAGCCATAAGGCTCCACGTCCACCATTGCCCTTAAGGCTGTCAGCCCCAGCCGTTCCAGCTCGGCCCTCGTAGAGTTCGTCACGTGGCTGTAGGGCGGCTGGGCCGTTCTTGGTACGAAAGGACTTCTCGGTATAGCTGCAGGAGTTGGCATCGGTCGGCTCCTCAGGCTCCCCAGGGTGTTTGTCAGCCCTGCCGCCAGGTGGTTGGCCTGTACTCGGTGGGGCGACATTCCCACCGTAGTAGGTGACGCTTGGGGCGGTATCATCAGGGGCTCCAGTTTCTCTCGGATCTCTTGAGTGAGGTCGCCCACGATTTTTGAAGTGGCTCCTCGGAGCACCCCGTTGATCTCCGACCGCGTCAGGGACCTGTTGCAGGATCTCCCCGATCCTCTACTCCTGCATCCAAGAGACTCAGGTCCTCTCCTCAACCCACTCAAGGTAGCATACCCAGGTGCATACCCAGGAACATCCACATAGGTTCCAGTAGCGGGTAGTGGATGGGGATATTCAGCCGCATACCCTCGCGGCGCAGAGCTGGAAGCCACCGGCTCAATGGCAATAGTTGCCTCAGGGAGCGCAGTGGTAGGTGGGCCCATACGATAGGCGGGGTAGGGAGGCATGCCAGTAAAGCCTGTGCCCTCTGCCATAGGCGGGTTGGTTATGGGAGTGGATGTTGCAGCGGCTGGGAGTGTGGTGGTTATAGGAGAGGGTGATGCGTGGAGGCCAGAAGCGCTTGGTGCGCCTTCGAAGGTAGGGTCATTCGTCAGGTCTTGCCCTTGTTCCTCTCCTTCGTCTGCTTCGTCTCCAGCATCCTTCTCGCTCTCTCTCTTCCTCTTCACAGGCTGAGTGACCACCTCTTCGACTGTGAGGGCCCTGAAGGCCGTCTGGAGTCCATCCAACGAGTCCTTAGCCACTTCCACTGGCCCATGTAAGGGCTCCGAAGGTACAGCGCCGCTAGGTCCAGGTCCAGGTTCACCAGGTGCTGGCCTTGCCGGTGCCTCAGGCGCTGGCGGTGTCTTCACGTCGGCGTCCTCCTTCCTTGTGTCCATCTTCGTTCGCCCTTCTGCTTATATGTGCCTGTACTCGGCGCACTGGATGTACGGCGCGGGGTTGCTGCCGGTGCGCAGAGACAGACTGCCTCTTGCTACCAGAAAAGTTTATAGTGGTTTCAACACTGTGTTTTTGTCTCTCCTGCTGCTTGCTGCTGGTGTAGGGTTTCCTGCTGCTTGTTTTTGGAGATGAAAAGCTTTTGTTTGCTGAAATACAGTAAATCCAGGATAGCCCAAGCCAGAGGTGTGCAAGGAGAAGAGAATCAGGATCAAAGCATGAAGGGCTGCAGTGTAAACAGTGAAAGATGCAAGGATATTCACAGAAACTGCAACTCAGGTCAAATCGGATTGCATATTCACAAAGATAGCTTAAATGTTTTGGAAAAGAGTTGGAAAACTGCCCCATGGTCACTCTATCTCCATAGTGCCATCTCAGGAGATGTGCACTCTTTGTTTTGGGTCCCATATGTGCTGAGGTGGCAGGGCATGTGGCGATGAGGTCACCGCCATGTCACATGGGATCTTCCTACTTAGCTAGGCTGACCAGGAATTGAACCCAGGACCTCTCAAAAAGAGGTGCCCAGCCCCCTAGGGTGCATACCACTAGGACAGCTAAGTATTCATGGAAAAACATAGATAAATTCATAGGCTCTGCCCTGGATATGTCAGTTCTCAGTCAACTCAGGAAAAGGTGATTTGCCTCACATTGAAAGGGGATTAAGGGGTCCACTCTATATCCTGATTGGGTGTTTGGTTCCATAGGTCAAAATGTGTTATCACCAGTTTTGGTGGGACCAATACTAAGATAGAAATGCCTGGATGCTCAGTGCATCTCTAATACAACTAGAGTATGCCTCAAAGCATTGGAAAAGCACTTTTTCTTACTCAGTTAGTCATCCGGGTTGGATTTGTTGCATAAAGGAAATGAGGTGAACAAGCAAGCTGATAAGCGGGCCGGATTTTCCAATACATATCTGTCTGCACAGAAACCAGTATTCCGAAGGAAACCATGGGAAGTAGCATTCTAGGGTGCAATTGCTTCAATCCACTGTACACTCGGGCATACATTGTGATGCCCAAGTGCTGCCACCAGAAAATAGGGACAAAAGCGATTTGCACACCCATGTTGTTGGTCGGACAACCCCTCCAAACAGGCCATGAAATACTTGCCATGCGCTGCACAATGATTCTGTCCACGGTGTGCTTGATGACGGGTCTCCATTCCATCCCATTATCAATGCCTGGCTCAATGCTTGGGGCTTTTTGAGCTTTAAGGTAGCTAAGTGCAGGGCCACAAATATCGACAAATCACAGGCAGATGGACTGATATACTTATCCTCTTGCTGCGCCACGATTGGGGGAGAAGACAAAGACACAAACAAATAATGCAAATTCAAGACAAGGTATTGCCATTGATTGGTTGACGCTTTGCTGCCCAAGCATGACATGCCTGTTCGGGTTAGCTCTCGTCACCTCCCATGGAATCTGTGACATTTGGGAACTCAAGACCCCCCTTCCCAGCCACCAACACGGCAAAAAAATACATGCGCACCAGGGCAACGTCGATGACCACGAAACCCCACCCATTACACGGCCATTCTCAGCTGTGTTCATCCCCAGTGCAAATGCATGAAAATCACGTTGACCCCGATATCCATACCCGCCCGAACGCTGAAGGCAGCCCTGTATCATATGCAACATGAGATCACCAAGAAGAGGGAAGGGATGGAGCAGACGCTGGGTGGATCATATGCTGCACGTGCTTGAATTGAGCTTCTTCGAGGGGCAGAAGCTCAAGTTCCTGCCCGAGTGTCAAGGGTAATGTGGAGCAGCTTCAACGAACAATGACAGTGCTGTTGGGTCAGAAATGAAACGCGTGTTCATTATCCTGAAAGCAGCAACGCAACCCCAGCTGCATAGCCTGCGCCCGACATCTCACACTGTCTATGGCAGTCCATGCGCATTGTGAAGATAAGCATTGTGTCGGTATGGTTGCAGTGCACCATTACTAAGTGGCTCCTTATGGCCAACACACCCAATTGATAGTGTGACAGGCAGCCATCTTTGATCGATCTGCACCCTACCTACTAAGAGTGCCACTGCAGGCCGATCGAGCATGGCCATGCATCCGAAGGCCAGACACAAATATGTACTGGAAAGTGAACTATCCGGGGGCACAGGCCGCTTGATACCCAAAATCATGTACACACCCCATCTGACGATGAAAGGAAGGGCTGAGTCGTGCCACTAAACCACTCACCAGAGCAAAGGCATCCGCCCCATGGGATATGACCAGCCACACATGTCCCCCTTCCACCACCCCCCTAACACCTTCCCTCCGGTATTGCCCCCTCCCCCCCCCCCCCCGACCCCGACGATTTCACAGGCCAGGCACGCAGGCGGCGCTGGCGGAGGAAGACTTCTGACCGCTCATTGTGGAGGTTGCCTAGCAGCGGATACCAGGCATGAACCCGTGGAATGAGTTAGCTGTCCGGGGGCCGGCGGCCAGTTCTATTCGCAATGGATTTGTGCCCCCAACATAGCAACCGATCGTTGGCACAGTGCCAGCAGGTGTAGTGTTCATCACACGCAACAGTAGAAACTGTAACTCAACTAATCATGGTTCGTGTAGCAATGACCGGTTTCAAAGGGGCAGGGGCCTAAACCAGGACAAAAGGGCATCTTCAAAGGGAGGGGGCTAGAGCTCCTTATCTGAGGGCAGAGTGAGTGGAGGATGCCACTGTCCATTGAATTGCATAGCACCAGCAGCAGGGACCCTGCTCGGAGCAAGCCTCTCTCTTTGGCTCACCAACCGACAAATTGTGTGTACGCTCTACGCCTGTCACATGCCAGAAAAGAGGGGCACAGGCCCCTAAAGCGGAGCCAAAAGGGGTGCCAAAGCCCAGAGCGGTGACGCCAGGGGCGCCAAGCTATGAGCGTCGCTGCCTCCACCACCACCTCCTCCACTTTCCCCCACACCCAGGCCCACCTGTGAAGCCCCCCCCCCCCTGCCCGACCCCGAAACCAAAGGGGGCCCTGACCCTGAGAGCTACACCCCTCCCCATCATGGTACCACCAGCCCCCGAACGCAGTGTGCAAAGAGCAAGAAAAAAAAGCAGCAAAACTCAGACACACGTGTGAAAAGCAAACGCACCAACAAATAGATGGCAGCAAAGACAGGGGAGCTGGACCCCTCGGTACCCAGCGACAGTTTTTCTCCCTTCTCTGCACACACTAGGGTGCGGCGGTGTCCAAGCGCTTCTGAGGAATAGGCGACCGCCAGGGAGGCGCCTCTCTGGCAATCAGTGCGAAGCCACAAGGAGCGCCGAAACCCGGAGGCGAGATCCAAGCTGCACCAGAGCTCGGAGCATAAGGACTATCGGATCCTCGAGAAGAGCTGCAAGTGGCACGTGAGCCCAGGGCAGAAGCCCAAGGGGCGCCAGAACCCAAAGCGGAGCACCAGGAGGTGCGTTGGCCGAGGAGCGCGCCCGTGCGCTGCTGGGTCTCCGGGCTCCTGTACCGCTTGTTGCCCAGCTCCGGGCTCCTGCACCCCTGAGTGCCCCGTTCTGGGCTCATGCACCTAAATGCCTCCGCTCAACCCCCCTCCCCCCCGAGTAGAATCTTTGCTCGACAACCAAACCAGGAGGCCTATCTCCAGAGAGAGAGAGAGAGAGAGAGAGAGAGAGAGAGAGAGAGAGAGAGACAAGGAAAGAAACAAAGAGAGAGATAGCGGGGCGGGCGGGAGGGGAGAGAGAGAGAGAGAGAGAGAGAGAGAGAGAGAGAAAGAGAGAGAGAGAGAGAGAGAGAGGAGAGAGAGGAGAGAGAGGAGAGAGAAATGAGGAGAGAGAAAAGAGAGAGACAAACCGAGAGAGAAAAGGAGAGAGACAAACACACACGGAGAGAGAAAGAGAAAGTGAGAGAGGAAGACAATTACATTGTCCAAAGGCCCACCCCAAGAGTAGGAAAGGGCAAGGGGGCCGTGATCCCTGTACACGGTTTTTTTCTATAAAAATTTCCCTCCAGAAGAACCCGTGCATGAACACATTTTTTGTAATAAAATAGTAGCATTGCCAATGGCTTGTTGGCTTCTCGAATTCTCGTTTTCCACAAAACGCGAATTCCCGGATTCTCGTTGTCCACAAAACGAGAATCCTCCAATTTTCGTTTTCCACAAAACGACAATTCTCCGATTCTCCCTTTCCACAAAACAAGATTTCTCCGATTCTCGATTTCCAGAAAACGACAATTCTCGGATTCTGATTTTCCACAAAACGAGAATTCTCTTATTCTCATTTTCAACAAAACGAGAATCCTCCGATTCTCGTGTTCCACAAAACCAGAATTATCGCATTCTCGTTTTCCACAAAACGAGAATTCTCGGATTCTCGCCTTCCACAAAAAGATGTAACGAGAATTCTTGTTTTCTACAAATTCTCGGATTCTCGTTTTCCACAAAACGAGAATTCACGGATTCTCGTTTTCCATAAAACGAGAATTCTCGGAATCTCGCGTTTCACAAAACGAAAATTCTCGTTTTCCACAAAACGAGAACTCTCTGATTCTCGTCTTCCACAAAACAAGAATTCTCGGATTCTCGTTCTCCACAAAACGAGAATTCTCGGATTCTGATTTTCCACAAAACGAGAATTGTTCGATTCTTGTTTTCCACAAAACGAGAATTCTCGGATTCTCGTTCTGCACAAAACGAGAATTCTCGGATTCTCGTTTTCCACAAAACGAGAATTCTCGGATTCTCCTTTTGCACAAAATGAGAATTCTCCTTTTCAACAAATTCTCTGATTCTCGTTTAGCACAAAGCGAGAATCCTCGGATTCTGTTTTTCCACAAAAAGAGAATTCTCCTGTTCCACAAAACGAGAATTCTCCTGTTCCACAAAACGAGAATTCTCGGATTCTCGTTTTGCACAAAACGAGAATTCTCGGATTCTCGTTTTCCACAAAACGAGACTTTTCCGATTCTCCTTTCGGACAAAACGAGAATTCTCGTTTTCCATAGATTCTCGGATTCTCGTTTTCCACAAAAAGAGAATGCTAGGATTCTCGATGCCCAAAAAACGAGAATTCTGGCATCCTCGTTTTCCACAAAACGAGAATTCTGGTTTTCCACAAAACGAGAACTCTCGGTTTCCACAAAACGAGAATTCTCGGATTCTCCTTTTGCACAAAACGAGAATTCTCCTTTTCAACAAATTCTCTGATTCTCGTTTAGCACAAAGCGAGAATCCTCGGATTCTGTTTTTCCACAAAAAGAGAATTCTCCTGTTCCACAAAACGAGAATTCTCCTGTTCCACAAAACGAGAATTCTCGGATTCTCGTTTTGCACAAAACGAGAATTCTCGGATTCTCGTTTTCCACAAAACGAGACTTTTCCGATTCTCCTTTTGGACAAAACGAGAATTCTCGTTTTCCACAGATTCTCGGATTCTCGTTTTCCACAAAAAGAGAATGCTAGGATTCTCGATGCCCAAAAAACGAGAATTCTGGCATCCTCGTTTTCCACAAAACGAGAATTCTGGTTTTCCACAAAACGAGAACTCTCGGTTTCCACAAAACGAGAATTCTCGTTTTCCACAAAACGAGAATTCTCGGATTCTCGTTTTGCACAAAACGAGAATTCTCGGATTCTCGTTTTCAACAAAACGAGACTTTTCTGGATTTCTTTTTGCACAAAACAAGAATTCTCGTTTTCCACAAATTCTCGGATTCTCGTTTCTCACAAAACGAGAATTCTCGGATTCTCGTTTTCCACAAAAAGAGAATGCTAGGATTCTCGATTCCCAAAAAACGAGAATTCTGGGATTCTCGTTTTCCACAAAACGAGCATTCTCGGATTCTCGTTTTCCACAAAACGACAATTCTCCGATTCTCGTTTTCCACAAAACGACAATTCTCCGATTCCCGTTTTCCACAAAACGAGAATTCTCCGATTCTCGTTTTCCACAAAACGAGAATTCTCCGTTTCCACAAAACGAGAATTCTGGTTTTCCACAAACCGAGAATTCTCGGATTCTCGTTTTCCACAAAACGACAATTCACGGATTCACATTTTCCAAAAAATGAGAATTCTCGTTTTCCACAAAACGAGAATCACGGATTCTCTTTTTCCACAAATTCTCGGATTCTCGTTTTCCACAAAACAAGAATTCAAGGAATCTTGTTTTCCCCAAAACGAGAACTCAAGGATTCTCGTTTTCCACAAATTGAGATTACTCGGATTCTCGTTTTCCACAAAAACGAGAATTCTCGGAGTCTCGTTTTCCACAAAACGCGAATTCTCGGATTCGCGTTCTCCAGAAAACGAGAAATCTCGGATTCTCGTTTTCGACAAAACGAGATTTCTCCGATTCTCGTTTTCCACAAAACGAGAATTCTCCGTTTCCACAAAACGAGAATTCTCGTTTTCCACAAAACGAGAATTCTCGGATTCTCGTTTTCCACAAAACGACAATTCAGGGATTCTCTTTTTCCACAAATTCTCGGATTCTCGTTTTCCACAAAACGAGAATTCAAGGAATCTCGTTTTCCACAAAACGAGAACTCAAGGATTCTCGTTTTCCACAAATTTAGATTTCTCGGATTCTCATTTTCCACAAAAAGAGAATTCTGTTTTTCGACAAAACGAAAATTCTCGGATTCTCGTTTTCCACAAAACGAGAAGTCTCGGGTTCTCGTTTTCCACAAATTGTTGGATTCGCGTTCTCGCTTCTGGTTTTCCACGAAACGAGAATCATCGAGTTCCCGTTTTCCACAAAACGAGAATTCACAGATTCTTGTTGTCCACGAAAGGAGAATTCTCGGATTCTCGTTTTCCACAAAACGACAATTCTCGGATTCTCGTTTTCCGCAAAAAGAAAATACTCGGATTCTCGTTGACCACAAAACGAGAATTCTCTTATTCTGATTTTCCACAAAACGAGAATTCTCGAATTTTCGTTTTCCACAAAACGAGAATTCTCGGAGTCTCGTTTTCCACAAAATGCGAATTCTCGGATTCGCGTTCTCCAGGAAACGAGAAATCTCGGATTCTCGTTTTCGACAAAACGAGATTTCTCCGATTCTCGTTTTCCACAAAACGAGAATTCTCGAATTCTCCTTTTCCACAAAACAAGAATTCTCGTTTTCCACAAATTTCCGAATTCTCGTTTTCCACAAAACGAGAATTCACGGAGTCTCGTCTTCCACAAAAAGAGAATTCCCCGATTCTCGTTTTCCACAAAACGAGAATTCTTGTTTTCCACAAATTTCCGCATTGTCGTTTTCCATAAAACGAGAATTCTCGGATTCTGAATTTCCAAAAAAAGAGAATTCTCCGATTCTCGTTTTCCACAAAACGAGAATTCTCCAGTTCCCGTTTTCCAGAAAACGAGAATTCTCGAATTCTCGTTTTCCACAAAACGAGAATTCTCGAATTCTCGTTTTCCGAAAAAGGAGAATCCTCGGATTCTGATTTTCCAGAAAACAGGAATTTCTCCGATTCTCGTTTTCCACAAAACGAGAATTCTCGAATTCTCGTTTTCCACAAAACGAGAATTCTCGTTTTCCACAAATTTCCAGATTCTCGTTTTCCACAAAACGAGAATTCTCGAAATCTCGTTTTCCACAAAACGAGAATTCTCGTTTTCCACAAATTTCCAGATACTCATTTTCCAGAAAAAAACAAAAATTCTCCGATTCTCGTTTTCCACAAAACGAGAATTCTTGTTTTCCACAAATTTCCGGATTCTCGTTTTCAACAAAACGAGAATTCTCGGAGTCTCGTTTTCCACAAAACGAGAATTCTCGGAGTCTCCTTTTCCACAAAACGAGAATTCTCGGATTCGCGTTCTCCAGAAAACGAGAAATCTCGGATTCTCGTTTTCGACAAAACGAGATTTCTCCGATTCTCGTTTTCCACAAAACGAGAATTCTCCAATTCTCGTTTTCCACAAATCAAGAATTCTCGTCTTCGACAAATTTCCAAATTCTCGTTTTCCACGAAACGAGAATTCTTGAAGTCTCGTTTTCCACAAGAAGAGAATTCCCCGATTCTTGTTTTCCACAAACTTCCCGATTCTCGTTTTCCATAAAACGAGAATTCTCGGATTCTGATTTTCCAAAAAAAGAGAATTCTCCGCTTCTGGTTTTCCACGAAACGAGAATTCTCCAGTTCCCGTTTTCCACAAAAAGAGAATTCTCGGATTCTCGTTTTCCACAAAACGAGAATTCTCGGAGTCTCGTTTTCCACAAAACCAGAATTCTCGGATTCTGATTTTCCAAAAAAAGAGAATTCTCCGATTCTGGTTTTCCACGAAACGAGAATTCTCCAGTTCCCGTTTTCCACAAAACGAGAATTCTCCGATTTTCGTTTTCCACAAAACGAGAATTCTCGAATTCTCGTTTTCCACAAAACGAGAATTCTCGTTTTCCAAAAATTTCCAGATTCTCGTTTTCCACGAAACAAGAATTCTCCGATTCTCGTTTTCCACAAAACGAGAATTCTTGTTTTCCACAAATTTCTGGATTCTCGTTTTCCAGAAAACGAGAATTCTCGGAGTCTCGTTTTCCCCAAAACGACAATTCTCGGATTCTCGTTTTCCGCAAAAAGAAATTTCTCGGATTCTCGTTGACCACAAAACGAGAAAGTATTGCACAGGGGGGGGGTGACAATTGTCACCCCCCCCCAAAGTATTGCACAGGGGGGGGGGGGGTGATAATTGTCACCCCCCCCCAAAGCATTGCACAGGGGGGGGGGGGTGACAATTGTCACCCCCCCCAAAGTATTGCACAGGGGGGGGTTGGCAATTGTCACCCCCCCCAAAGTATTGCACAGGGGGGGGGGGTGACAATTGTCACCCCCCCCCAAAGTATTGCACAGGGGGGGGGGTGACAATTGTCACCCCCCCCCCAAAAGTATTGCACAGGGGGGGGGGGGTGACAATTGTCACCCCCCCCAAAGTATTGCACAGGGGGGGGGGTGACAATTGTCACCCCCCCCCAAAGTATTGCACAGGGGGGGGGGTGACAATTGTCACCCCCCCCCAAAGTATTGCACAGGGGGGGGGGGTGACAATTGTCACCCCCCCCAAAGTATTGCACAGGGGGGGGTCGACAATTGTCACCCCCCCCCCCGAAGTATGGCACAGGGGGGGGGTGACAATTGTCACCCCCCGCCAAAGTATTGCACAGGGGGGGGGTGACAATTGTCACCCCCCCCAAAGTATTGCACAGGGGGGGGGGGTGACAATTGTCACCCCCCCCCAAAGTATTGCACAGGGGGGGGGGTGACAATTGTCACCCCCCCAAAGTATTGCACAGGGGGGGGGGGTGACAATTGTCACCCCCCCCCAAAAGTATTGCACAGGGGGGGGCTGACAATTGTCACCCCCCCAAAGTATTGCACAGGGGGGGGGTGACAATTGTCACCCCCCCAAAGTATTGCACACGGGGGGGGGGTGTGACAATTGTCACCCCCCCCAAAGTATTGCACAGGGGGGGGGGGGTAACAATTGTCGGCCCCCCCCAAAGTATTGCACAGGGGGGGGGGGTGACAATTGTCACCCCCCCAAAGTATTGCACAGGGGGGGGGTTGACAATTGTCACCCCCCCCAAAGTATTGCACGGGGGGGGGTGACAATTGTCACCCCTCCCCAAAGTATTGCACAGGGGGGGGGTGACAATTGTCACCCCCCCCAAAGTATTGCACAGGGGGGGGGGGGGTGACAATTGTCACCCCCCCCCAAAGTATTGCACAGGGGGGGGGTGACAATTGTCACCCCCCCCAAAGTATTGCACAGGGGGGGGATGACAATTGTCACCCCCCCCAAAGTATTGCACAGGGGGGGGGTGACAATTGTCGCCCCCCCCAAAGTATTGCACAGGGGGGGGGGGGTGACAATTGTCACCCCCCCCAAAGTATTGCACAGGGGGGGGCTGACAATTGTCACCCCCCCCAAAGTATTGCACAGGGGGGGGGGTGACAATTGTCATCCCCCCCAAAGTATTGCACAGGGGGGGGGGTGACAATTGTCACCCCCCCCAAAGTATTGCACAGGGGGGGGGGTGACAATTGTCACCCCCCCCAAAAATATTGCACAGGGGGGGGCTGACAATTGTCACCCCCCCCCCAAAGTATTGCACAGGGGGGGGGTGACAATTGTCACCCCCCCCCAAAGTATTGCACAGGGGGGGGGTGACAATTGTCACCCCCCCCCCAAAGTATTGCACAGGGGGGGGGTGACAATTGTCACCCCCCCCCAAAGTATTGCACAGGGGGGGGGTGACAATTGTCACCCCCCCCCAAGTATTGCACAGGGGGGGGATGAGAATTGTCATCCCCCCCAAGGTATTGCACAGGGGGGGGGGTGACAATTGTCACCCCCCCCAAAGTATTGCACAAGGGGGGGGGGGGTGACAATTGTCACCCCCCCCAAAGTATTGCACAGGGGGGGGGGTGACAATTGTCACCCCCCCCAAAGTATTGCACAGGGGGGGGGTGACAATTGTCACCCCCCCCCAAAGTATTGCACAGGGGGGGGCTTGACAATTGTCACCCCCCCCAAAGTATTGCACAGGGGGGGGGTGACAATTGTCACCCCCCCCAAAGTATTGCACAGGGGGGGGATGACAATTGTCATCCCCCCCAAAAGTATTGCACAGGGGGGGGGGTGACAATTGTCACCCCCCCCCCAAAGTATTGCACAGGGGGGGGGCCGACAATTGTCCCCCCCCCCCAAAGTATTGCACAGGGGGGGGGGTGACAATTGTCACCCCCCCCCAAAGTATTGCACAGGGGGGGGGTGACAATTGTCACCCCCCCCCAAAGTATTGCATAGGGGGGGGGTGACAATTGTCACCCCCCCCAAAGTATTGCACAGGGGGGGGGCTGACAATTGTCACCCCCCCCAAAGTATTGCACAGGGGGGGGGTGACAATTGTCACCCCCCCCCAAAGTATTGCACAGGGGGGGGGTGACAATTGTCACCCCCCCCCAAAGTATTGCACAGGGGGGGGGGTGACAATTGTCACCCCCCCCAAAGTATTGCACGGGGGGGGGGTGACAATTGTCACCCCCCCCCCCAAAGTATTGCACAGGGGGGGGGGGGCTGACAATTGTCACCCCCCCCCAAAGTATTGCACAGGGGGGGGGTGACAATTGTCACCCCCCCCAAAGTATTGCACAGGGGGGGGGGTGACAATTGTCACCCCCCCCCAAAGTATTTCACAGGGGGGGGGTGACAATTGTCGACCCCCCCCAAAGTATTGCACAGGGGGGGGGTGACAATTGTCACCCCCCCCAAAGTATTGCACAGGGGGGGGGTGACAATTGTCACCCCCCCCAAAGTATTGCACAGGGGGGGGATGACAATTGTCATCCCCCCCAAAGTATTGCACAGGGGGGGGGGTGACAATTGTCACCCCCCCCAAAGTATTGCACAGGGGGGGGGCTGACAATTGTCACCCCCCCCCAAAGTATTGCAAAGGGGGGGGTGACAATTGTCACCCCCCCCCATAGTATTGCACAGGGGGGGGGTGACAATTGTCACCCCCCCCAAAGTATTGCACAAGGGGGGGGTGACAATTGTCACCCCCCCCAAAGTATTGCACAGGGGGGGGGGGTGACAATTGTCACCCCCCCCCAAAGTATTGCACAGGGGGGGGCCGACAATTGTCACCCCCCCCCAAAAGTATTGCACAGGGGGGGGATGACAATTGTCACCCCCCCCAAAGTATTACACAGGGGGGGGTGACAATTCTCACCCCCCCCAAAGTATTGCACAGGGGGGGGGGGGTGACAATTGTCAGCCCCCCCAAAGTATTGCACAGGGGGGGGGGTGACAATTGTCACCCCCCCCCCCCCAAAGTATTGCACAGGGGGGGGGGTGACAATTGTCACCCCCCCCAAAGTATTGCACAGGGGGGGGGGGGGGGTGACAATTGTCCCCCCCCCCAAAGTATTGCACAGAGGGGGGGGGTGACAATTGTCAGCCCCCCCGAAAGTAATGCAGAGGGGGGGGCTGACAATTGTCACCCCTCCCCAAAGTATTGCACACGGGGGGGGTGACAATTGTCACCCCCCCAAAGTATTGCATAGGGGGGGGGGGGTGACAATTGTCACCCCCCCCAAAAGTATTGCACAGGGGGGGGCTGACAATTGTCACCCCCCCCCAAAGTATTGCACAGGGGGGGGGTGACAATTGTCACCCCCCCCCCCCAAAGTATTGCACAGGGGGGGGGGGTGACAATTGTCACCCCCCCCAAAGTATTGCACAGGAGGGGGGGATGACAATTGTCACCCCCCCCGAAAGTATTGCACAGGGGGGGGGGTGACAATTGTCAACCCCCGCCAAGGTATTGCACAGGGGGGGGGTGACAATTGTCACCCCCCCCCAAAGTATTGCACAGAGGGGGGGGGTGACAATTGTCACCCCCCCAAAGTATTGCACAAGGGGGGGGCTGACAATTGTCACCCCCCCCTAAGTATTGCACAGGGGGGGGGCTGACAATTGTCACCCCCCCAAAGTATTGCACAGGGGGCGGGGGGGTGACAATTGTCACCCCCCCCAAAGTATTGCACAGGGGGGGGGTGACAATTGTCACCCCCCCCAAAGTATTGCACAGGGGGGGGGGGGTGACAATCGTCACCCCCCCCCAAAGTATTGCACAGGGGGGGGGTGACAATTGTCACCCCCCCCAAAGTATTGCACAGGAGGGGGGGGTGACAATTGTCACCCCCCCCCCGAAAGTATTGCACAGGGGGGGGGTGACAATTGTCAACCCCCGCCAAGGTATTGCACAGGGGGGGGGTGACAATTGTCACCCCCCCCCAAAGTATTGCACAGGGGGGGGCTGACAATTGTCACCCCCCCCAAAGTATTGCACAAGGGGGGGGCTGACAATTGTCACCCCCCCCTAAGTATTGCACAGGGGGGGGGGTGACAATTGTCACCCCGCCCCAAAGTATTGCACAGGGGGGGGGGGGTGACAATTGTCACCCCCCCCCAAAGTATTGCACAGGGGGGGGTGACAATTGTCACCCCCCCCAAAGTATTGCACAGGGGGGGGGGTGACAATTGTCACCCCCCCCCAAAGTATTGCACAGGGGGGGGGTGACAATTGTCAACCCCCCCCAAAGTATTGCACAGGGGGGGGGGTGACAATTGTCACCCCCCCCAAAGGTATTGCACAGGGGGGGGGTGACAATTGTCACCCCCCCCCCCCAGTGCAATACTTTGGGGGCGGTGACAATTGTCACCCCCCCCCCCAAAGTATTGCACAGGGGGGGGGGATGACAATTGTCACCCCCCCCCAAAGTTTTGCACAGGGGGGGGGTGACAATTGTCACCCCCCCCCAAAGTATTGCACAGGGGGGGGTTGACAATTGTCACCCCCCCCAAAGTATTGCACAGGGGGGGGTTGACAATTGTCACCCCCCCCAAAGTATTGCACAGGGGGGGGGTGACAATTGTCACCCCCCCCATAGTATTGCACAGGGGGGGGGTGACAATTGTCACCCCCCCCAAAAGTATTGCACAGGGGGGGGGTGACAATTATCACCCCCCCCCAAAGTATTGCACAGGGGGGGGGTGACAATTGTCACCCCCCCAAAGTATTGCACAGGGGGGGGGTGACAATTGTCACCCCCCCCCAAAGTATTGCACAGGGGGGGGGTGACAATTGTCACCCCCCCCAAAGTATTGCACAGGGGGGGGGGGTGACAATTGTCACCCCCCCCAAACTATTGCACAAGGGGGGGGGATGACAATTGTCACCCCCCCCCCAAGGTATTGCACAGGGGGGGGGTGACAATTGTCACCCCCCCCAAAGTATTGCACAGGGGGGGGGGTGACAATTGTCATCCCCCCCAAAGTATTGCACAGGGGGGGGGGTGACAATTGTCAGCCCCCCCCAAAGTATTGCACAGGGGGGGGTGACAATTGTCACCCCCCCCAAAGTATTGCACGGGGGGGGGGTGTGACAATTGTCACCCCCCCCTAAGTATTGCACAGGGGGGGGGGTGACAATTGTCACCCCGCCCCAAAGTATTGCACAGGGGGCGGGGGGATGACAATTGTCACCCCCCCCAAAGTATTGCACAGGGGGGGGGTGACAATTGTCACCCCCCCCAAAGTATTGCACAGGGGGGGGGTGACAATTGTCACCCCCCCCCAAAGTATTGCACAGGGGGGGGGGTGACAATTGTCACCCCCCCCAAAGTATTGCACAGGAGGGGGGGGTGACAATTGTCACCCCCCCCGAAAGTATTGCACAAGGGGGGGGTGACAATTGTCAACCCCCGCCAAGGTATTGCACAGGGGGGGGGTGACAATTGTCACCCCCCCCCAAAGTATTGCACAAGGGGGGGGGCTGACAATTGTCACCCCCCCCAAAGTATTGCACAAGGGGGGGGCTGACAATTGTCACCCCCCCCTAAGTATTGCACGGGGGGGGGGGTGACAATTGTCACCCCGCCCCAAAGTATTGCACAGGGGGGGGGGTGACAATTGTCACCCCCCCCCAAAGTATTGCACAGGGGGGGGGTGACAATTGTCACCCCCCCCAAAGTATTGCACAGGGGGGGGGGTGACAATTGTCAACCCCCCCCCAAAGTATTGCACAGGGGGGGGGTGACAATTGTCACCCCCCCCAAAGGTATTGCACAGGGGGGGGTGACAATTGTCACCCCCCCCCCCCAGTGCAATACTTTGGGGGGGGGTGACAATTGTCACCCCCCCCCCTGTGCAATACTTTGGGGGGGGTGACAATTGTCACCCCCCCCCTGTGCAATACTTTGGGGGGGGGTGACAATTGTCACCCCCCCCCCCTGTGCAATACTTTGGGGCGGGGTGACACCCCAAAAGGATTGCACAGGGGGGGGGGTGACAATTGTCACCCCCCCCCAAAGTATTGCACAGGGGGGGGTGACAATTGTCACCCCCCCCAAAGTATTGCACAGGGCGGGGGGTGACAATTGTCACCCCCCCGAAGTATTGCACAGGGGGGGGGTGACAATTGTCACCCCCCCCCAAAGTATTTAACAGGGGGGGGTGACAATTGTCACCCCCCCCAAAGTATTGCACAGGGGGGGGGGGGTGACAATTGTCACCCCCCCCAAACTATTGCACAAGGGGGGGGGATGACAATTGTCACCCCCCCCCAAGGTATTGCACAGGGGGGGGGTGACAATTGTCACCCCCCCCAAAGTATTGCACAGGGGGGGGGGTGACAATTGTCATCCCCCCCAAAGTATTGCACAGGGGGGGGGGGGTGACAATTGTCACCCCCCCCAAAGTATTGCACAGGGGGGGGTGACAATTGTCACCCCCCCCAAAGTATTGCACAGGGGGGGGGTGACAATTGTCACCCCCCCCAAAGTATCGCACAGGGGGGGGGGGGGTGACAATTGTCACCCCCCCCAAAGTATTGCACCGGGGGGGGGTGACAATTGTCACCCACCCCCATAGTATTGCACAGGGGGGGGTGACAATTGTCACCCCCCCCCAAAGTATTGCACGTGGGGGGGTTGCAATTGTCACCCCCCCCAAAGTATTGCACAGGGGGGGGGGGGTGACAATTGTCACCCCCCCCCCAAAGTATTGCACAGGGGGGGGTGACAATTGTCACCCCCCCCCAAAGTATTGCACAGGGGGGGGATGACAATTGTCACCCCCCCCAAAGTATTGCACAGGGGGGGGGTGACAATTGTCACCCCCCCAAAGTATTGCAAAGGGGGGGGGGGTGACAATTGTCACCCCCGCCAAAGTATTGCACAGGGGGGGGGGGTGACAATTGTCACCCCCCCCAAAGTATTGCACAGAGGGGGGGGGTGACAATTGTCACCCCCCCCGAAAGTAATGCACAGGGGGGGGCTGACAATTGTTACCCCTCCCCAAAGTATTGCACACGGGGGGGGTGACAATTGTCACCCCCCCAAAGTATTGCATAGGGGGGGGGGGTGACAATTGTCACCCCCCCCAAAAGTATTGCACAGGGGGGGGCTGACAATTGTCACCCCCCCCCAAAGTATTGCACAGGGGGGGGGGTGACAATTGTCACCCCCCCCCCAAAGTATTGCACAGGGGGGGGGTGACAATTGTCACCCCCCCCCAAAGTATTGCACAGCAGGGGGGGGTGACAATTGTCACCCCCCCCGAAAGTATTGCACAGGGGGGGGGTGACAATTGTCAACCCCCGCCAAGGTATTGCACAGGGGGGGGGGTGACAATTGTCACCCCCCCCCAAAGTATTGCACAGGGGGGGGCTGACAATTGTCACCCCCCCCAAAGTATTGCACAGGGGGGGGCTGACAATTGTCACCCCCCCCTAAGTATTGCACAGGGGGGGGGGTGACAATTGTCACCCCGCCCCAAAGTATTGCACAGGGGGGGGGGGGTCGACAATTGTCACCCCCCCCCAAAGTATTGCACAGGGGGGGGGTGACAATTGTCAAGCCCCCCCAAAGTATTGCACAGGGGGGGGGGTGACAATTGTCACCCCCCCCCAAAGTATTGCACAGGGGGGGGGGGGGGCGACAATTGTCACCCCCCCCAAAGTATTGCACAGGGGGGGGGTGACAATTGTCACCCCCCCCCAAAGTATTGCACAGGGGGGGGGGCCGACAATTGTCACCCCCCCCCAAAGTATTGTACAGGGGGGGGGTGACAATTGTCACCCCCCCCAGAGTATTGCACAGGGGGGGGATGACAATTGTCATCCCCCCCAAAGTATTGCACAGGGGGGGGGGGTGACAATTGTCACCCCCCCCCAAAGTATTGCACAGGGGGGGGTTGACAATTGTCACCCCCCCCAAAGTATTGCCCAGGGGGGGGTGACAATTGTCACCCCCCCAAAGTATTGCACAGGGGGGGGGTGACAATTGTCACCCCCCCCAAAGTATTGCACAGGGGGGGGGCTGACAATTGTCACCCCCCCCCAAAGTATTGCACAGGGGGGGGTGACAATTGTCACCCCCCCCCCCATAGTATTGCACAGGGGGGGGGTGACAATTGTCACCCCCCCCAAAAGTATTGCACAGGGGGGGGGGTGACAATTGTCACCCCCCCCAAAGTATTGCACAGGGGGGGGGGTGACAATTGTCACCCCCCCCCCAAAGTATTGCACAGGGGGGGGGGGGGTGACAATTGTCATCCCCCCCAAAGTATTGCACAGGGGGGGGGGGTGACAATTGTCACCCCCCCCCAAAGTATTGCACAGGGGGGGGTGACAATTGTCACCCCCCCCAAAGTATTGCACAGGGGGGGGGGGTGACAATTGTCACCCCCCCCCAAAGTATTGCACAGGGAGGGGGGGTGACAATTGTCACCCCCCCCCAAAGTATTGCACAGGGGGGGGGTGACAATTGTCACCCCCCCAAAGTATTGCACAGGGGGGGGGTGACAATTGTCACCCCCCCCCAAAGTATTGCACAGGGGGGGGTTGACAATTGTCACCCCCCCCCAAAGTATTGCACAGGGGGGGGATGACAATTGTCATCCCCCCCAAAGTATTGCACAGGGGGGGGGGGGTGACAATTGTCACCCCCCCCCAAAGTATTGCACAGGGGGGGGTTGACAATTGTCACCCCCCCAAAGTATTGCACAGGGGGGGGTGACAATTGTCACCCCCCCCCAAAGTATTGCACAGGGGGGGGGTGACAATTGTCACCCCCCCCAAAGTATTGCACAGGGGGGGGGGGACAATTGTCACCCCCCCCCAAAGTATTGCACAGGGGGGGGGGTGACAATTGTCACCCACCCCCATAGTATTGCACAGGGGGGGGTGACAATTGTCACCCCCCCCAAAGTATTGCACGTGGGGGGGTTGCAATTGTCACCCCCCCCAAAGTATTGCACAGGGGGGGGGGGTGACAATTGTCACCCCCCCCCCCAAAGTATTGCACAGGGGGGGTGACAATTGTCACCCCCCCCCAAAGTATTGCACAGGGGGGGGATGACAATTGTCACCCCCCCCAAAGTATTGCACAGGGGGGGGTGACAATTGTCACCCCCCCAAAGTATTGCAAAGGGGGGGGGTGACAATTGTCACCCCCGCCAAAGTATTGCACAGGGGGGGGGGGTGACAATTGTCACCCCCCCCAAAGTATTGCACAGAGGGGGGGGGTGACAATTGTCACCCCCCCCGAAAGTAATGCACAGGGGGGGGCTGACAATTGTTACCCCTCCCCAAAGTATTGCACACGGGGGGGTGACAATTGTCACCCCCCCAAAGTATTGCATAGGGGGGGGGTGACAATTGTCACCCCCCCAAAAGTATTGCACAGGGGGGGGCTGACAATTGTCACCCCCCCCCAAAGTATTGCACAGGGGGGGGGGTGACAATTGTCCCCCCCCCCCCCAAAGTATTGCACAGGGGGGGGGTGACAATTGTCACCCCCCCCCAAAGTATTGCACAGCAGGGGGGGGTGACAATTGTCACCCCCCCCGAAAGTATTGCACAGGGGGGGGGTGACAATTGTCAACCCCCGCCAAGGTATTGCACAGGGGGGGGGTGACAATTGTCACCCCCCCCCAAAGTATTGCACAGGGGGGGGCTGACAATTGTCACCCCCCCAAAGTATTGCACAAGGGGGGGCTGACAATTGTCACCCCCCCTAAGTATTGCACAGGGGGGGGGTGACAATTGTCACCCCGCCCCAAAGTATTGCACAGGGGGGGGGGGTCGACAATTGTCACCCCCCCCCAAAGTATTGCACAGGGGGGGGGTGACAATTGTCAACCCCCCCCAAAGTATTGCACAGGGGGGGGGGGTGACTATTGTCACCCCCCCCAAAGTATTGCACAGGGGGGGCCGACAATTGTCACCCCCCCCAAAGTATTGCACAGGGGGGGGGGTGACAATTGTCACCCCCCCCAAAGTATTGCACAGGGGGGGGGGGGGCGACAATTGTCACCCCCCCCAAAGTATTGCACAGGGGGGGGGTGACAATTGTCACCCCCCCCCAAAGTATTGCACAGGGGGGGGGGGGCGACAATTGTCACCCCCCCCCCAAAGTATTGTACAGGGGGGGGTGACAATTGTCACCCCCCCCAAAGTATTGCACAGGGGGGGGATGACAATTGTCATCCCCCCAAAGTATTGCACAGGGGGGGGGGGGTGACAATTGTCACCCCCCCCCCAAAGTATTGCACAGGGGGGGGTTGACAATTGTCACCCCCCCCAAAGTATTGCCCAGGGGGGGGTGACAATTCTCACCCCCCCAAAGTATTGCACAGGGGGGGGGTGACAATTGTCACCCCCCCCAAAGTATTGCACAGGGGGGGGGTGACAATTGTCACCCCCCCCAAAGTATTGCACAGGGGGGGTGACAATTGTCACCCCCCCCCATAGTATTGCACAGGGGGGGGTGACAATTGTCACCCCCCCAAAAGTATTGCACAGGGGGGGGGTGACAATTGTCACCCCCCCCAAAGTATTGCACAGGGGGGGGTGACAATTGTCCCCCCCCCCCAAAGTATTGCACAGGGGGGGGTGACAATTGTCACCCCCCCCAAAGTATTGCACAGGGGGGGGGGTGACAATTGTCACCCCCCCCAAACTATTGCACAGGGGGGGGGGGGTGACAATTGTCACCCCCCCAAGGTATTGCACAGGGGGGGGGTGACAATTGTCACCCCCCCCAAAGTATTGCACAGGGGGGGGGGTGACAATTGTCATCCCCCCCAAAGTATTGCACAGGGGGGGGGTGACAATTGTCACCCCCCCCCAAAGTATTGCACAGGGGGGGGGGGGGTGACAATTGTCACCCCCCCCAAAGTATTGCACAGGGGGGGGGTGACAATTGTCACCCCCCCCCAAAGTATTGCACAGGGGGGGGTGACAATTGTCACCCCCCCAAAGTATTGCACAGGGGGGGGGGTTGACAATTGTCAGCCCCCCCAAACTATTGCACAGGGGGGGGGGGTGACAATTGTCACCCCCCCAAAGTATTGCACAGGGGGGGGGTGACAATTGTCAACCCCCCCCAAAGTATTGCACAGGGGGGGTGACAATTGTCACCCCCCCCAAAGTATTGCACAGGGGGGGGGGTGACAATTGTCACACCCCCCCAAAGTATTGCACAGGGGGGGGGTGACAATTGTCACCCCCCCCAAAGTATTGCACAGGGGGGGTGTGACAATTGTCACCCCCCCCAAAGTATTGCACAGGGGGGGGGTGACAATTGTCAACCCCCCCCAAAGTATTGCACAGGGGGGGGGGGTGACAATTGTCACCCCCCCCCAAAGTATTGCACAGGGGGCGGATGACAATTGTCATCCCCCCCAAAGTATTGCACAGGGGGGGGGGGTGACAATTGTCACCCCCCCCCAAAGTATTGCACAGGGGGGGGTTGACAATTGTCACCCCCCCCAAAGTATTGCACAGGGGGGGGTGACAATTGTCACCCCCCCCAACGTATTGCACAGGGGGGGGGTGACAATTGTCACCCCCACCAAAGTATTGCCGAGGGGGGGGGGTGACAATTGTCACCCCCCCCCAAAGTATTGCACAGGGGGGGGGTGACAATTGTCAACCACCCCCATAGTATTGCACAGGGGGGGGGTGACAATTGTCACCCCCCCCCAAAGTATTGCACAGGGGGGGGTGACAATTGTCACCCCCCCAAAGTATTGCACGGGGGGGGGGGTGACAATTGTCACCCCCCCCCCCCAAAGTATTGCACAGGGGGGGTGACAATTGTCACCCCCCCCAAAGTATTGCACAGGGGGGATGACAATTGTCACCCCCCCCCAAAGTATTGCACAGGGGGGGGGTGACAATTGTCACCCCCCCCAAAGTATTGCAAAGGGGGGGGGTGACAATTGTCACCCCCCCCAAAGTATTGCACAGGGGGGGGGGTGACAATTGTCACCTTCCCCAAAGTATTGCACAGGGGGGGGTGACAATTGTCACCCCCCCCCCAAGTATTGCACAGGGGGGGGTGACAATTGTCACCCCCCCCAAAGTATTGCACAGAGGGGGGGGTGACAATTGTCACCCCCCCCGAAAGTAATGCACAGGGGGGGGCTGACAATTGTCACCCCTCCCCAAAGTATTGCACACGGGGGGGGTGACAATTGTCACCCCCCCCAAAGTATTGCACAGGGGGGGGGGGTGACAATTGTCACCCCCCCCCAAAGTATTGCACAGGGGGGGCTGACAATTGTCACCCCCCCCAAAGTATTGCACAGGGGGGGGGTGACAATTGTCACCCCCCCCCCAAAGTATTGCACAGGGGGGGGGTGACAATTGTCACCCCCCCCCAAAGTATTGCACAGGAGGGGGGGGTGACAATTGTCACCCCCCCGAAAGTATTGCACAGGGGGGGGGCTGACAATTGTCAACCCCCGCCAAGGTATTGCACAGGGGGGGGGTGACAATTGTCAGCCCCCCCCAAAGTATTGCACAGGGGGGGGCTGACAATTGTCACCCCCCCCAAAGTAATGCACAGGGGGGGCTGACAATTGTCACCCCCCCAAAGTATTGCACAGGGGGGGGCGGTGACAATTGTCACCCCCCCCCAAAGTATTGCACAGGGGGGGGTCGACAATTGTCACCCCCCCAAAGTATTGCACAGGGGGGGGGTGACAATTGTCACCCCCCCCAAAGTATTGCACAGGGGGGGGGGGGTGACAATTGTCACCCCCCCCAAAAGTATTGCACAGGGGGGGGGGTGACAATTGTCACCCCCCCCCAAAGTATTGCAAAGGGGGGGATGACAATTGTCATCCACCCCAAAGTATTGCACAGGGGGGGGTGACAATTGTCACCCCCCCCAAAGTATTGCACAGGGGGGGGGGTGACAATTGTCACCCCCCCCAAAGTATTGCTGAGGGGGGGGGGTGACAATTGTCACCCCCCCCCAAAGTATTGCACAGGGGGGGGGGTGACAATTGTCACCCACCCCCATAGTATTGCACAGGGGGGGGGTGACAATTGTCACCCCCCCCAAAGTATTGCACGGGGGGGGGGATGACAATTGTCACCCCCCCCAAAGTATTGCACAGGGGGGGGGGTGACAATTGTCACCCCCCCCCAAAGTATTGCACAGGGGGGGGGGTGACAATTGTCACCCCCCCCCAAAGTATTGCACAGGGGGGGGGGTGACAATTGTCACCCACCCCCAAAGTATTGCACAGGGGGGGGTGACAATTGTCACCCCCCCCAAAGTATTGCACGGGGGGGGGGTGACAATTGTCACCCCCCCCTGTGCAATACTTTGGGGGGGGGGTGACAATTGTCACCCCCCCCCCAAAGTATTGCACAGGGGGGATGACAATTGTCACCCCCCCAAAGTATTGCACAGGGGGGGGGTGACAATTGTCACCCCCCCCAAAGTCCAAAGTATTGCAAAGGGGGGGGGTGACAATTGTCACCCCCCCCAAAGTATTGCACAGGGGGGGGGGTGACAATTGTCACCTTCCCCAAAGTATTGCACAGGGGGGGATGACAATTGTCACCCCCCCCAAAGTATTGCACAGGGGGGGGCCGACAATTCTCACCCCCCCCAAAGTATTGCAAAGGGGGGGGGGTGACAATTGTCACCCCCCCCAAAGTATTGCCCAGGGGGGGGGTGACAATTGTCACCCCCCCCAAAGTATTGCACAGAGGGGGGGGTGACAATTGTCACCCCCCCCGAAAGTAATGCACAGGGGGGGGCTGACAATTGTCACCCCTCCCCAAAGTATTGCACACGGGGGGGGTGACAATTGTCACCCCCCCCAAAGTATTGCACAGGGGGGGGGGGTGACAATTGTCACCCCCCCCCAAAGTATTGCACAGGGGGGGGGTGACAATTGTCACCCCCCCCCAAAGTATTGCACAGGGGGGGGGGGACAATTGTCACCCCCCCCCAAAGTATTGCACAGGAGGGGGGGGTGACAATTGTCACCCCCCCCGAAAGTATTGCACAGGGGGGGGGCTGACAATTGTCAACCCCCGCCAAGGTATTGCACAGGGGGGGGGTGACAATTGTCAGCCCCCCCCAAAGTATTGCACAGGGGGGGGCTGACAATTGTCACCCCCCCCAAAGTAATGCACAGGGGGGGGCTGACAATTGTCACCCCCCCAAAGTATTGCACAGGGGGGGCGGTGACAATTGTCACCCCCCCCCAAAGTATTGCACAGGGGGGGGTCGACAATTGTCACCCCCCCAAAGTATTGCACAGGGGGGGGGGGTGACAATTGTCACCCCCCCCCCCAAAGTATTGCACAGGGGGGGGGGTGACAATTGTCACCCCCCCCCAAAGTATTGCACAGGGGGGGGGTGACAATTGTCACCCCCCCCCAAAGTATTGCACAGGGGGGGGGTGACAATTGTCACCCCCCCCCAACGTATTGCACAGGGGGGGGGTGACAATTGTCACCCCCCCCAAAGTATTGCACAGGGGGGGATGACAATTGTCATCCACCCCAAAGTATTGCACAGGGGGGGGTGACAATTGTCACCCCCCCCAAAGTATTGCACAGGGGGGGGGGTGACAATTGTCACCCCCCCCAAAGTATTGCACAGGGGGGGATGACAATTGTCACCCCCCCAAAGTATTGCACAGGGGGGGGGTGACAATTGTCACCCCCCCCAAAGTATTGCACAGGGGGGGGGGGGTGACAATTGTCACCCCCCCAAACTATTGCACAGGGGGGGGGGTGACAATTGTCACCCCCCCCAAAGTATTGCACAGGGGGGGGGGTGACAATTGTCACCCCCCCCAAAGTATTGCACAAGGGGGGGGGGGTTACAATTGTCACCCCCCCCAAAGTATTGCACAGGGGTGGGGGGTGACAATTGTCACCCCCCCCCAAAGTATTGCACAGGGGGGGGGGGTGGCAATTGTCACCCCCCCCCAAAGTATTGCACAGGGGGGGGGGGTGACAATTGTCACCCCCCCCAAAGTATTGCACAGGGGGGGGGGTGACAATTGTCACCCCCCCCAAAGTATTGCACAGGGGGGGGGGTGACAATTGTCACCCCCCCCCAAAGTATTGCGAAGGGGGGGGGTGACAATTGTCACCCCCCCCAAAGTATTGCACAGGGGGGGATGACAATTGTCATCCCCCCCAAAGTATTGCACAGGGGGGGGGCTGACAATAGTCAGCCCCCCCCAAAGTATTGCACAGGGGGGGTTGACAATTGTCACCCCCCCCAAAGTATTGCACAGGGGGGATGACAATTGTCACCCCCCCCCAAGTATTGCACAGGGGGGGGGGGGGGTGACAATTGTCACCCCCCCAAAGTATTGCACAGGGGGGGGGTGACAATTGTCACCCCCCCCAAAGTATTGCACAGGGGGGGGTGACAATTGTCACCCCCCCCAAAGTATTGCACAGGGGGGGGGGTGACAATTGTCACCCCCCCCAAAGTATTGCACAGGGGGGGGGTGACAATTGTCACCCCCCAAAGTATTGCCAGGGACGGGGGAGGGGTGACAATTGTCACCCCCCCCCAAAGTATTGCACAAGGGGGGTCGACAATTGTCACCCCCCCCAAAGTATTGCACAGGGGGGGGATGACAATTGTCACCCCCCCCAAAGTATTGCACAGGGGGGGGGGGACAATTGTCACCCCCCCCAAAGTATTGCAAAGAAGGGGGGGTGACAATTGTCAGCCCCCCCAAAGTATTGCACAGGGGGGGGGGGTGACAATTGTCACCCCCGCAAAGTATTGCACAGGGGGGGGGTGACAATTGTCACCCCCCCCCCCAAAGTATTGCACAGGGGGGGGTGACAATTCTCACCCCCCCCCAAAGTATTGCACAGGGGGGGGGTGACAATTGTCACCCCCCCCAAAGTATTGCACAGGGGGGGGGGGGTGACAATTGTCACCCCCCCCGAAAGTAATGCACGGGGGGGGGCTGACAATTGTCACCCCTCCCCAAAGTATTGCACACGGGGGGGGGTGACAATTGTCACCCCCCCCAAAGTATTGCACAGGGGGGGGGGTTGACAATTGTCACCCCCCCAAAAGTATTGCACAGGGGGGGGCTGACAATTGTCACCCCCCGCCCAAAGTATTGCACAGGGGGGGGGTGACAATTGTCACCCCCCCCCAAAGTATTGCACAGGGGGGGGGCTGACAATTGTCACCCCCCCCCCCAAAGTATTGCACAGGAGGGGGGGGTGACAATTGTCACCCCCCCCGAAAGTATTGCACAAGGGGGGGGGTGACAATTGTCAACCCCCGCCAAGGTATTGCACAGGGGGGGGGTGACAATTGTCACCCCCCCCCAAAGTATTGCACAGGGGGGGGCTGACAATTGTCACCCCCCCCAAAGTAATGCACAGGGGGGGGCTCACAATTGTCACCCCCCCAAAGTATTGCACAGGGGGGGGGGTGACAATTGTCTCCCCCCCCCAAAGTATTGCACGGGGGGGGGGGGTGACAATTGTCACCCCCCCCAAAGTATTGCACAAGGGGGGGGTGACAATTGTCACCCCCCCCAAAGTATTGCACAGGGGGGGGGTCGACAATTGTCACCCCCCCCCAAAGTATTGCACAGGGGGGGGGGTGACAATTGTCACCCCCCCCCAAAGTATTGCACAGGGGGGGGGGGGTGACAATTGTCACCCCCCCCAAAGTATTGCACAGGGGGGGGTTGACAATTGTCACCCCCCCCAAAGTATTGCACAGGGGGGGGGGTGACAATTGTCACCCCCCCCCAAAGTATTGCACAGGGGGGGGGGGTGACGATTGTCACCCCCCCCAAAGTATTGCACAGGGGGGGGGTGACAATTGTCACCCCCCCCAAAGTATTGCACAGGGGGGGGTGACAATTGTCACCCCCCCCAAAGTATTGCACAGGGGGGGGCTGACAATTGTCACCCCCCCCAAAGTATTGCACAGGGGGGGGGGATGACAATTGTCACAGCCCCCCAAAGTATTGCACAGGGGGGGGGTGACAATTGTCACCCCCCCCCAAAGTATTGCACAAGGGGGGGGTGACAATTGTCACCCCCCCCAAAGTATTGCACAGGGGGGGGGTGACAATTGTCACCCCCCCCCAAAGTATTGCACAGGGGGGGGGGTGACAATTGTCACCCCCCCCATAGTATTGCACAGGGGGGGGGGTGACAATTGTCACCCCCCCCATAGTATTGCACAGGGGGGGGGTGACAATTGTCACCCCCCCCAAAAGTATTGCACAGGGGGGGGGTGACAATTGTCACCCCCCCCCAAAGTCTTGCACAGGGGGGGGTTGACAACTGTCATCCCCCCCCAAAGTATTGCACAGGGGGGGGGTGACAATTGTCACCCCACCCCAAAGTATTGCACAGGGGGGGTGACAATTGTCACCCCCCCCCCAAAGTATTGCACAGGGGGGGATGACAATTGTCACCCCCCCCAAAGTATTGCACAGGGGGGGGGGTGACAATTGTCACCCCCCCCCAAAGTATTGCACAGGGGGGGGGGTGACAATTGTCACCCCCCCCATAGTATTGCACAGGGGGGGGGGGTGACAATTGTCACCCCACCCCAAAGTATTGCACAGGAGGGGGGTGACAATTCTCACCCCCCCCAAAGTATTGCACAGGGGGGGGGTGACAATTCTCACCCCCCCCCAAAGTATTGCACAGGGGGGGGGTGACAATTGTCACCCCCCCAAAGTATTGCACAGAGGGGGGGGTGACAATTGTCAACCCCCCCGAAAGTAATGCACAGGGGGGGGCTGACAATTGTCAGGCCTCCCCAAAGTATTGCACACGGGGGGGGTGACAATTGTCACCCCCCCCAAAGTATTGCACAGGGGGGGGGGTGACAATTGTCACCCCCCCCCCAAAGTATTGCACAGGAGGGGGGGGTGACAATTGTCACCCCCCCCGAAAGTATTGCACAGGGGGGGGGTGACAATTGTCAACCCCCGCCAAGGTATTGCACAGGGGGGGGGTGACACAATTGTGACCCCCCCCCAAAGTATTGCACAGGGGGGGGCTGACAATTGTCACCCCCCCAAAGTATTGCACAGGGGGGGGCTGACAATTGTCACCCCCCCCAAAGTATTGCACAGGGGGGGGGGGGTGACAATTGTCACCCCCCCCAAAGTATTGCACAGGGGGGGGGGTGACAATTGTCACCCCCTTCCAAAGTATTGCACAGGGGGGGGGGGGGTGACAATTGTCACCCCCCCCAAAGTATTGCACAGGGGGGGGATGACAATTGTCACCCCCCCCCCCCAAGTATTGCACAGGGGGGGGGGTGACAATTGTCACCCCCCCCCAAAGTATTGCACAGGGGGGGGGGGTGACAATTGTCACACCCCCCAAAGTATTGCACAGGGGGGGGGTGACAATTGTCACCCCCCCCAAAGTATTGCACAGGGGGGGGATGACAATTGTCATCCCCCCCAAAGTATTGCACAGGGGGGGGGTGACAATTGTCACCCCCCCCAAAGTATTGCACAGGGGGGGGTTGACAATTGTCACCCCCCCCAAAGTATTGCACAGGGGGGTGACAATTGTCACCCCCCCCCCAAAGTATTGCACAGGGGGGGGGGTTGACAATTGTCACCCCCCCCAAAGTATTGCACAGGGGGGGGGGTGACAATTGTCACCCCCCCCATAGTATTGCACAGGGGGGGCGTGACAATTGTCACCCCCCCCAGAGTATTGCACAGGGGGGGGATGACAATTGTCATCCCCCCCAAAGTATTGCACAGGGGGGGGGGTGACAATTGTCACCCCCCCCAAAGTATTGCACAGGGGGGGGGTGACAATTGTCACCCCCCCCCCAAAGTATTGCACAGGGGGGGGGTGACAATTTTCACCCCTCCCAAAGTATTGCACAGGGGGGGGGGGGTGACAATTGTCACCCCCCCCCAAAGTATTGCACAGGGGGGGGGTGACAATTGTCACCCCCCCCAAAGTATTGCACAGGGGGGGGATGACAATTGTCACCCCCCCCAAAGTATTGCACAGGGGGGGGTGACAATTGTCACCCCCCCCAAAGTATTGCACAGGGGGGGGGGGGTGACAATTGTCACCCCCCCCCAAAGTATTGCACAGGGGGGGGCTGACAATTGTCACCCCCCCCAAAGAATTGCACAGGGGGGGGGTGACAATTGTCACCCCCCCCCAAAGTATTGCACAGGGGGGGGGGGTGACAATTGTCAGCCCCCCCCCAAAGTATTGCACAGGAGGGGGGGGTGACAATTGTCACCCCCCCCGAAAGTATTGCACAGGGGGGGGGTGACAATTGTCAACCCCCGCCAAGGTATTGCACAGGGGGGGTCGACAATTGTGACCCCCCCCCAAAGTATTGCACAGGGGGGGGCTGACAATTGTCACCCCCCCCCAAAGTATTGTACAGGGGGGGGTGACAATTGTCACCCCCCCCAAAGTATTGCACAGGGGGGGGATGACAATTGTCATCCCCCCCAAAGTATTGCACAGGGGGGGGGGTGACAATTGTCACCCCCCCCCAAAGTATTGCACAGGGGGGGGTTGACAATTGTCACCCCCCCCAAAGTATTGCCCAGGGGGGGGTGACAATTGTCACCCCCCCAAAGTATTGCACAGGGGGGGGGTGACAATTGTCACCCCCCCCAAAGTATTGCACAGGGGGGGGGCTGACAATTGTCACCCCCCCCCAAAGTATTGCACAGGGGGGGGTGACAATTGTCACCCCCCCCCCCCATAGTATTGCACAGGGGGGGGGTGACAATTGTCACCCCCCCCAAAAGTATTGCACAGGGGGGGGGTGACAATTGTCACCCCCCCCAAAGTATTGCACAGGGGGGGGGGTGACAATTGTCACCCCCCCCCAAAGTATTGCACAGGGGGGGGGGGTGACAATTGTCATCCCCCCCAAAGTATTGCACAGGGGGGGGGGGTGTCAATTGTCACCCCCCCCCAAAGTATTGCACAGGGGGGGGTGACAATTGTCACCCCCCCCAAAGTATTGCACAGGGGGGGGGGGTGACAATTGTCACCCCCCCCCAAAGTATTGCACAGGGAGGGGGGGTGACAATTGTCACCCCCCCCCAAAGTATTGCACAGGGGGGGGGTGACAATTGTCACCCCCCCAAAGTATTGCACAGGGGGGGGGTGACAATTGTCACCCCCCCCCAAAGTATTGCACAGGGGGGGGTTGACAATTGTCACCCCCCCCCAAAGTATTGCACAGGGGGGGGATGACAATTGTCATCCCCCCCAAAGTATTGCACAGGGGGGTGACAATTGTCACCCCCCCCAAAGTATTGCACAGGGGGGGGTTGACATTTGTCACCCCCCCAAAGTATTGCACAGGGGGGGGTGACAATTGTCACCCCCCCCCAAAGTATTGCACAGGGGGGGGGTGACAATTGTCACCCCCCCCAAAGTATTGCACAGGGGGGGGGTGTGACAATTGTCACCCCCCCCAAAGTATTGCACAGGGGGGGGGTGACAATTGTCACCCACCCCCATAGTATTGCACAGGGGGGGGTGACAATTGTCACCCCCCCCAAAGTATTGCACGTGGGGGGGTTGCAATTGTCACCCCCCCCAAAGTATTGCATAGGGGGGGGGGTGACAATTGTCAGGCCCCCCCCCCCAAAGTATTGCACAGGGGGGGGTGACAATTGTCACCCCCCCCCAAAGTATTGCACAGGGGGGGGATGACAATTGTCACCCCCCCCAAAGTATTGCACAGGGGGGGGGTGACAATTGTCACCCGCCCAAAGTATTGCAAAGGGGGGGGGGTGACAATTGTCACCCCCGCCAAAGTATTGCACAGGGGGGGGGGGTGACAATTGTCACCCCCCCCAAAGTATTGCACAGAGGGGGGGGGTGACAATTGTCACCCCCCCCGAAAGTAATGCACAGGGGGGGGCTGACAATTGTTACCCCTCCCCAAAGTATTGCACACGGGGGGGGTGACAATTGTCACCCCCCCAAAGTATTGCATAGGGGGGGGGGGTGACAATTGTCACCCCCCCCAAAAGTATTGCACAGGGGGGGGCTGACAATTGTCACCCCCCCCCAAAGTATTGCACAGGGGGGGGGGGGTGACAATTGTCACCCCCCCCCAAAGTATTGCACAGGGGGGGGTGACAATTGTCACCCCCCCCAAAGTATTGCACAGGGGGGGGCTGACAATTGTCACCCCCCCCAAAGTATTGCACAGGGGGGGGCTGACAATTGTCACCCCCCCCTAAGTATTGCACAGGGGGGGGGTGACAATTGCCACCCCGCCCCAAAGTATTGCACAGGGGGGGGGGGGGTCGACAATTGTCACCCCCCCCCAAAGTATTGCACAGGGGGGGGGTGACAATTGTCAACCCCCCCCAAAGTATTGCACAGGGGGGGGGGTGACAATTGTCACCCCCCCCAAAGTATTGCACAGGGGGGGGGGGGCGACAATTGTCACCCCCCCCAAAGTATTGCACAGGGGGGGGGTGACAATTGTCACCCCCCCCCAAAGTATTGCACAGGGGGGGGGGGGCGACAATTGTCACCCCCCCCCAAAGTATTGTACAGGGGGGGGGTGACAATTGTCACCCCCCCCAAAGTATTGCACAGGGGGGGGATGACAATTGTCATCCCCCCCAAAGTATTGCACAGGGGGGGGGGTGACAATTGTCACCCCCCCCCAAAGTATTGCACAGGGGGGGGTTGACAATTGTCACCCCCCCCAAAGTATTGCCCAGGGGGGGGTGACAATTGTCACCCCCCCAAAGTATTGCACAGGGGGGGGGTGACAATTGTCACCCCCCCAAAGTATTGCACAGGGGGGGGGGTGACAATTGTCACCCCCCCCAAAGTATTGCACAGGGGGGGGTGACAATTGTCACCCCCCCCCCCATAGTATTGCACAGGGGGGGGGTGACAATTGTCACCCCCCCCAAAAGTATTGCACAGGGGGGGGGTGACAATTGTCACCCCCCCCAAAGTATTGCACAGGGGGGGGGGGTGACAATTGTCCCCCCCCCCCAAAGTATTGCACAGGGGGGGGGTGACAATTGTCACCCCCCCAAAGTATTGCACAGGGGGGGGGTGACAATTGTCAGCCCCCCCAAACTATTGCACAGGGGGGGGGGTGACAATTGTCACCCCCCCAAGGTATTGCACAAGGGGGGGGTGACAATTGTCACCCCCCCCAAAGTATTGCACAGGGGGGGGGGGTGACAATTGTCATCCCCCCCAAAGTATTGCACAGGGGGGGGGTGACAATTGTCACCCCCCCCCAAAGTATTGCACAGGGGGGGGGGCTGACAATTGTCACCCCCCCTCCAAAGTATTGCACAGGGGGGGGTGACAATTGTCACCCCCCCCAAAGTATTGCACAGGGGGGGGGTGACAATTGTCACCCCCCCCAAAGTATTGCACAGGGGGGGGGTGACAATTGTCAGCCCCCCCAAACTATTGCACAGGGGGGGGGGGGTGACAATTGTCACCCCCCCCAAAGTATTACACAGGGGGGGGGGGTGACAATTGTCAACCCCCCCCAAAGTATTGCACAGGGGGGGGTGACAATTGTTACCCCCCCCAAAGTATTGCACAGGGGGGGGGGGTGACAATTGTCACACCCCCCCAAAGTATTGCACAGGGGGGGGGTGACAATTGTCACCCCCCCCCCAAAGTATTGCACAGGGGGGGGGTGACAATTGTCACCCCCCCAAAGTATTGCACAGGGGGGGGGGTGACAATTGTCACCCCCCCCAAAGTATTGCACAGGGGGGGGGGGTGACAATTGTCACCCCCCCAAAGTATTGCACAGGGGGGGGATGACAATTGTCATCCCCCCCAAAGTATTGCACAGGGGGGGGGGGTGACAATTGTCACCCCCCCCCCAAAGTATTGCACCGGGGGGGGTTGACAATTGTCACCCCCCCCAAAGTATTGCACAGGGGGGGGTGACAATTGTCACCCCCCCCAAAGTATTGCACAGGGGGGGGGGTGACAATTGTCACCCCCCCCAAAGTATTGCCGAGGGGGGGGGGGGGTGACAATTGTCACCCCCCCCCAAAGTATTGCACAGGGGGGGGGTGACAATTGTCAACCACCCCCATAGTATTGCACAGGGGGGGGGTGACAATTGTCACCCCCCCCCAAAGTATTGCACAGGGGGGGGTGACAATTGTCACCCCCCCCAAAGTATTGCACGGGGGGGGGTGACAATTGTCACCCCCCCCCCAAAGTATTGCACAGGGGGGGGTGACAATTGTCACCCCCCCCCAAAGTATTGCACAGGGGGGGATGACAATTGTCACCCCCCCCAAAGTATTGCACAGGGGGGGGGTGACAATTGTCACCCCCCCCAAAGTATTGCAAAGGGGGGGGGTGACAATTGTCACCCCCCCCAAAGTATTGCACAGGGGGGGGGGTGACAATTGTCACCTTCCCCAAAGTATTGCACAGGGGGGGGTGACAATTGTCACCCCCCCCCAAAGTATTGCACAGGGGGGGGGGTGACAATTGTCACCCCCCCCAAAGTATTGCACAGAGGGGGGGGGTGACAATTGTCACCCCCCCCGAAAGTAATGCACAGGGGGGGGCTGACAATTGTCACCCCTCCCCAAAGTATTGCACACGGGGGGGGTAACAATAGTCACCCCCCCCAAAGTATTGCACAGGGGGGGGGGTGACAATTGTCACCCCCCCCCAAATTATTGCACAGGGGGGGGCTGACAATTGTCACCCCCCCCCAAAGTATTGCACAGGGGGGGGGTGACAATTGTCACCCCCCCCCCAAAGTATTGCACAGGGGGGGGGGTGACAATTGTCACCCCCCCCCCAAAGTATTGCACAGGAGGGGGGGGTGACAATTGTCACCCCCCCCGAAAGTATTGCACAGGGGGGGGGCTGACAATTGTCAACCCCCGCCAAGGTATTGCACAGGGGGGGGGTGACAATTGTCAGCCCCCCCCAAAGTATTGCACAGGGGGGGGCTGACAATTGTCACCCCCCCCAAAGTATTGCACAGGGGGGGGCTGACAATTGTCACCCCCCCCAAAGTATTGCACAGGGGGGGCGGTGACAATTGTCACCCCCCCCCAAAGTATTGCACAGGGGGGGGTCGACAATTGTCACCCCCCCAAAGTATTGCACAGGGGGGGGCTGACAATTGTCACCCCCCCCCAAAGTATTGCACAGGGGGGGGGGGGTGACAATTGTCACCCCCCCCAAAAGTATTGCACAGGGGGGGGGTGACAATTGTCACCCCCCCCCAAAGTATTGCAGAGGGGGGGGATGACAATTGTCATCCACCCCGAAGTATTGCACAGGGGGGGGGGTGACAATTGTCACCCCCCCCCAAAGTATTGCACAGGGGGGGGGTGACAATTGTCGCCCCCCCCAAAGTATTGCTGAGGGGGGGGGGTGACAATTGTCACCCCCCCCAAAGTATTGCACAGGGGGGGGGGTGACAATTGTCACCCACCCCCATAGTATTGCACAGGGGGGGGGTGACAATTATCACCCCCCCCAAAGTATTGCACGGGGGGGGGGATGACAATTGTCACCCCCCCCCAAAGTATTGCACAGGGGGGGGGGTGACAATTGTCACCCCCCCCCCCAAAGTATTGCACAGGGGGGGGGGTGACAATTGTCACCCCCCCCCAAAGTATTGCACAGGGGGGGGGGTGACAATTGTCACCCACCCCCAAAGTATTGCACAGGGGGGGGGGTGACAATTGTCACCCCCCCCAAAGTATTGCACGAGGGGGGGGGGGACAATTGTCACCCCCCCCGAAAGTATTGCACAGGGGGGGCGGTGACAATTGTCACCCCCCCCCCAAAGTATTGCACAGGGGGGGGTCGACAATTGTCACCCCCCCAAAGTATTGCACAGGGGGGGGTGACAATTGTCACCCCCCCCAAAGTATTGCACAGGGGGGGGGGGGTGACAATTGTCACCCCCCCCAAAAGTATTGCACAGGGGGGGGGTGACAATTGTCACCCCCCCCCAAAGTATTGCACAGGGGGGGGATGACAATTGTCATCCACCCCAAAGTATTGCACAGGGGGGGGTGACAATTGTCACCCCCCCCAAAGTATTGCACAGGGAGGGGGTGACAATTGTCACCCCCCCCAAAGTATTGCTGAGGGGGGGGGGTGACAATTGTCACCCCCCCCCAAAGTATTGCACAGGGGGGGGGGTGACAATTGTCACCCACCCCCATAGTATTGCACAGGGGGGGGGTGACAATTGTCACCCCCCCAAAGTATTGCACGGGGGGGGGGATGACAATTGTCACCCCCCCCCAAAGTATTGCACAGGGGGGGGGGTGACAATTGTCACCCCCCCCCCAAAGTATTGCACAGGGGGGGGGGCTGACAATTGTCACCCACCCCCAAAGTATTGCACAGGGGGGGGGTGACAATTGTCACCCCCCCAAAGTATTGCACGGGGGGGGGGTGACAATTGTCACCCCCCCCTGTGCAATACTTTGGGGGGGGGGGTGACAATTGTCACCCCCCCCCCAAAGTATTGCACAGGGGGGGATGACAATTGTCACCCCCCCCAAAGTATTGCACAGGGGGGGGGTGACAATTGTCACCCCCCCCAAAGTATTGCAAAGGGGGGGGGTGACAATTGTCACCCCCCCCAAAGTATTGCACAGGGGGGGGGGTGACAATTGTCACCTTCCCCAAAGTATTGCACAGGGGGGGGTGACAATTGTCACCCCCCCCCCAAAGTATTGCACAGGGGGGGGGTGACAATTCTCACCCCCCCCCAAAGTATTGCCCAGGGGGGGGGTGACAATTGTCACCCCCCCCAAAGTATTGCACAGAGGGGGGGGGTGACAATTGTCACCCCCCCCGAAAGTAATGCACAGGGGGGGGCTGACAATTGTCACCCCTCCCCAAAGTATTGCACACGGGGGGGGTGACAATTGTCACTGCCCCCAAAGTATTGCACAGGGGGGGGGGGGGGTGACAATTGTCACCCCCCCCCAAAGTATTGCACAGGGGGGGGCTGACAATTGTCACCCCCCCCCAAAGTATTGCACAAGGGGGGGGTGACAATTGTCACCCCCCCCCAAAGTATTGCACAGGGGGGGGGGGTACAATTGTAAACCCCCCCCCAAAGTATTGCACAGGAGGGGGGGGTGACAATTGTCACCCCCCCCGAAAGTATTGCACAGGGGGGGGGCTGACAATTGTCAACCCCCGCCAAGGTATTGCACAGGGGGGGGGTGACAATTGTCAGCCCCCCCCAAAGTATTGCACAGGGGGGGGCTGACAATTGTCACCCCCCCCAAAGTAATGCACAGGGGGGGGCTGACAATTGTCACCCCCCCCAAAGTATTGCACAGGGGGAGCGGTGACAATTGTCACCCCCCCCAAAGTATTGCACAGGGGGGGGTCGACAATTGTCACCCCCCCAAAGTATTGCACAGGGGGGGGGGTGACAATTGTCACCCCCCCCAAAGTATTGCACAGGGGGGGGGGTGACAATTGTCACCTTCCCCAAAGTATTGCACAGGGGGGGGTGACAATTGTCACCCCCCCCCCAAAGTATTGCACAGGGGGGGGGTGACAATTCTCACCCCCCCCCCCAAAGTATTGCCCAGGGGGGGGGTGACAATTGTCACCCCCCCCAAAGTATTGCACAGAGGGGGGGGGTGACAATTGTCACCCCCCCCGAAAGTAATGCACAGGGGGGGGCTGACAATTGTCACCCCTCCCCAAAGTATTGCACACGGGGGGGGTGACAATTGTCACTGCCCCCAAAGTATTGCACAGGGGGGGGGGGGTGACAATTGTCACCCCCCCCCAAAGTATTGCACAGGGGGGGGCTGACAATTGTCACCCCCCCCCAAAGTATTGCACAAGGGGGGGGTGACAATTGTCACCCCCCCCCAAAGTATTGCACAGGGGGGGGGGGGACAATTGTCACCCCCCCCCAAAGTATTGCACAGGAGGGGGGGGTGACAATTGTCAACCCCCCCGAAAGTATTGCACAGGGGGGGGGCTGACAATTGTCAACCCCCGCCAAGGTATTGCACAGGGGGGGGGTGACAATTGTCAGCCCCCCCCAAAGTATTGCACAGGGGGGGGCTGACAATTGTCACCCCCCCCAAAGTAATGCACAGGGGGGGGCTGACAATTGTCACCCCCCCCAAAGTATTGCACAGGGGGAGCGGTGACAATTGTCACCCCCCCCCAAAGTATTGCACAGGGGGGGGTCGACAATTGTCACCCCCCCAAAGTATTGCACAGGGGGGGGGGTGACAATTGTCACCCCCCCCCAAAGTATTGCACAGGGGGGGGGCTGACAATTGTCACCCCCCCCCAAAGTATTGCACAGGGGGGGGGGTGACAATTGTCACCCCCCCCCAAAGTATTGCACAGGGGGGGGGGTGACAATTGTCACCCCCCCCCAACGTATTGCACAGGGGGGGGGTGACAATTGTCACCCCCCCCAAAGTATTGCACAGGGGGGGGATGACAATTGTCATCCACCCCAAAGTATTGCACAGGGGGGGGGTGACAATTGTCACCCCCCCCCAAAGTATTGCACAGGGGGGGGGGTGACAATTGTCACCCCCCCAAAGTATTGCACAGGGGGGGGATGACAATTGTCACCCCCCCCAAAGTATTGCACAGGGGGGGGTGACAATTGTCAGCCCCCCCAAAGTATTGCACAGGGGGGGGGGTGACAATTGTCACCCCCCCCAAAGTATTGCACAGGGGGGGGGGGGGTGACAATTGTCACCCCCCCCCAAGGTATTGCACAGGGGGGGGGGTGACAATTGTCACCCCCCCCAAAGTATTGCACAAGGGGGGGGGGTTACAATTGTCACCCCCCCCAAAGTATTGCACAGGGGTGGGGGGTGACAATTGTCACCCCCCCCCAAAGTATTGCACAGGGGGGGGGGGTGGCAATTGTCACCCCCCCCCAAAGTATTGCACAGGGGGGGGGGTGACAATTGTCACCCCCCCAAAGTATTGCACAGAGGGGGGGTGACAATTGTCACCCCCCCCAAAGTATTGCACAGGGGGGGGGGTGACAATTGTCACCCCCCCCCAAAGTATTGCGAAGGGGGGGGTGACAATTGTCACCCCCCCCAAAGTATTGCACAGGGGGGGGGGTGACAATTGTCAGCCCCCCCCAAAGTATTGCACAGGGGGGGGTTGACAATTGTCACCCCCCCCAAAGTATTGCACAGGGGGGATGACAATTGTCACCCCCCCCAAAGTATTGCACAGGGGGGGGGGGTGACAATTGTCACCCCCCCCAAAGTATTGCACAGGGGGGGGGGGTGACAATTGTCACCCCCCCCCAAAGTATTGCACAGGGGGGGGGTGACAATTGTCACCCCCCCCAAAGTATTGCACAAAGGGGGGGGGTGACAATTGTCACCCCCCCCCAAAGTATTGCACAGGGGGGGGGTGACAATTGTCACCCCCCCCAAAGTATTGCACAGGGGGGGGGGGGTGACAATTGTCACCCCCCCCAAAGTATTGCACAAGGGGGGTCGACAATTGTCACCCGCCCCAAAGTATTGCACAGGGGGGGGATGACAATTGTCACCCCCCCCAAAGTATTGCACAGGGGGGGGGGGGACAATTGTCACCCCCCCCAAAGTATTGCAAAGAAGGGGGGGTGACAATTGTCAGCCCCCCCAAAGTATTGCACAGGGGGGGGGGGTGACAATTGTCACCCCCGCAAAGTATTGCACAGGGGGGGGGTGACAATTGTCACCCCCCCCCAAAGTATTGCACAGGGGGGGGGTGACAATTCTCACCCCCCCCCAAAGTATTGCACAGGGGGGGGGGTGACAATTGTCACCCCCCCCAAAGTATTGCACAGGGGGGGGGGATGACAATTGTCACCCCCCCCGAAAGTAATGCACGGGGGGGGGCTGACAATTGTCACCCCTCCCCAAAGTATTGCACACGGGGGGGGGTGACAATTGTCACCCCCCCCAAAGTATTGCACAGGGGGGGGGGTTGACAATTGTCACCCCCCCCAAAGTATTGCACAGGGGGGGGCTGACAATTGTCACCCCCCGCCCAAAGTATTGCACAGGGGGGGGGTGACAATTGTCACCCCCCCCCCAAAGTATTGCACAGGGGGGGGGCTGACAATTGTCGCCCCCCCCCCCAAAGTATTGCACAGGAGGGGGGGGTGACAATTGTCACCCCCCCTGAAAGTATTGCACAAGGGGGGGGGTGACAATTGTCAACCCCCGCCAAGGTATTGCACAGGGGGGGGGTGACAATTGTCACCCCCCCCCAAAGTATTGCACAGGGGGGGGCTGACAATTGTCACCACCCCAAAGTAATGCACAGGGGGGGGCTCACAATTGTCACCCCCCCAAAGTATTGCACAGGGGGGGGGGTGACAATTGTCTCCCCCCCCCAAAGTATTGCACGGGGGGGGGGGGGTGACAATTGTCACCCCCCCCAAAGTATTGCACAAGGGGGGGGTGACAATTGTCACCCCCCCCAAAGTATTGCACAGGGGGGGGGTCGACAATTGTCACCCCCCCCCAAAGTATTGCACAGGGGGGGGGGGGTGACAATTGTCACCCCCCCCCAAAGTATTGCACAGGGGGGGGGGGTGACAATTGTCACCCCCCCCAAAGTATTGCACAGGGGGGGGTTGACAATTGTCACCCCCCCCAAAGTATTGCACAGGGGGGGGGTGACAATTGTCACCCCCCCCCAAAGTATTGCACAGGGGGGGGGGTGACGATTGTCACCCCCCCCAAAGTATTGCACAGGGGGGGGGTGACAATTGTCACCCCCCCCAAAGTATTGCACAGGGGGGGGTGACAATTGTCACCCCCCCCAAAGTATTGCACAGGGGGGGGCTGACAATTGTCACCCCCCCCCAAAGTATTGCACAGGGGGGGGGGATGACAATTGTCACAGCCCCCCAAAGTATTGCACAGGGGGGGGGTGACAATTGTCACCCCCCCCCAAAGTATTGCACAAGGGGGGGGTGACAATTGTCACCCCCCCCAAAGTATTGCACAGGGGGGGGGGTGACAATTGTCATCCCCCCCCAAAAGTATTGCACAGGGGGGGGGTGACAATTGTCACCCCCCCCCAAAGTCTTGCACAGGGGGGGGTTGACAATTGTCATCCCCCCCAAAGTATTGCACAGGGGGGGGGTGACAATTGTCACCCCACCCCAAAGTATTGCACAGGGGGGGGTGACAATTGTCACCCCCCCCCAAAGTATTGCACAGGGGGGGGGGTGACAATTGTCACCCCCCCCCAAAGTATTGCACAGGGGGGGGGGGTGACAATTGTCACCCCCCCCATAGTATTGCACAGGGGGGGGGGTGACAATTGTCACCCCACCCCAAAGTATTGCACAGGAGGGGGGTGACAATTCTCACCCCCCCCCAAAGTATTGCACAGGGGGGGGGTGACAATTCTCACCCCCCCCCAAAGTATTGCACAGGGGGGGGGTGACAATTGTCACCCCCCCAAAGTATTGCACAGAGGGGGGGGGTGACAATTGTCAACCCCCCCGAAAGTAATGCACAGGGGGGGGCTGACAATTGTCAGGCCTCCCCAAAGTATTGCACACGGGGGGGGTGACAATTGTCACCCCCCCCAAAGTATTGCACAGGGGGGGGGGTGACAATTGTCACCCCCCCCCAAAGTATTGCACAGGAGGGGGGGGTGACAATTGTCACCCCCCCCCGAAAGTATTGCACAGGGGGGGGGTGACAATTGTCAACCCCCGCCAATGTATTGCACAGGGGGGGGGTGACAATTGTGACCCCCCCCCAAAGTATTGCACAGGGGGGGGCTGACAATTGTCACCCCCCCAAAGTATTGCACAGGGGGGGGCTGACAATTGTCACCCCCCCCAAAGTATTGCACAGGGGGGGGGGGTGACAATTGTCAACCCCCCCCAAAGTATTGCACAGGGGGGGGGGTGACAATTGTCACCCCCTCCCAAAGTATTGCACAGGGGGGGGGGGTGACAATTGTCACCCCCCCCAAAGTATTGCACAGGGGGGGGATGACAATTGTCACCCCCCCCCCAAGTATTGCACAGGGGGGGGGTGACAATTGTCACCCCCCCCCAAAGTATTGCACAGGGGGGGGGGGTGACAATTGTCACACCCCCCAAAGTATTGCACAGGGGGTGGGTGACAATTGTCACCCCCCCCAAAGTATTGCACAGGGGGGGGATGACAATTGTCATCCCCCCCAAAGTATTGCACAGGGGGGGGGGTGACAATTGTCACCCCCCCCAAAGTATTGCACAGGGGGGGGTTGACAATTGTCACCCCCCCCAAAGTATTGCACAGGGGGGGGTGACAATTGTCACCCCCCCCCCAAAGTATTGCACAGGGGGGGGGGTTGACAATTGTCACCCCCCCCAAAGTATTGCACAGGGGGGGGGGTGACAATTGTCACCCCCCCCATAGTATTGCACAGGGGGGGCGTGACAATTGTCACCCCCCCCAAAGTATTGCACAGGGGGGGGATGACAATTGTCATCCCCCCCAAAGTATTGCACAGGGGGGGGGGTGACAATTGTCACCCCCCCCAAAGTATTGCACAGGGGGGGGGTGACAATTGTCACCCCCCCCCCAAAGTATTGCACAGGGGGGGGGGGACAATTTTCACCCCTCCCAAAGTATTGCACAGGGGGGGGGGTGACAATTGTCACCCCCCCCCAAAGTATTGCACAGGGGGGGGGTGACAATTGTCACCCCCCCCAAAGTATTGCACAGGGGGGGGATGACAATTGTCACCCCCCCAAAGTATTGCACAGGGGGGGGTGACAATTGTCACCCCCCCCAAAGTATTGCACAGGGGGGGGGGGGTGACAATTGTCACCCCCCCCCAAAGTATTGCACAGGGGGGGGCTGACAATTGTCACCCCCCCCAAAGAATTGCACAGGGGGGGGTGACAATTGTCACCCCCCCCCAAAGTATTGCACAGGGGGGGGGGGGTGACAATTGTCACCCCCCCCCCAAAGTATTGCACAGGAGGGGGGGGTGACAATTGTCACCCCCCCCGAAAGTATTGCACAGGGGGGGGGGTGACAATTGTCAACCCCCGCCAAGGTATTGCACAGGGGGGGTCGACAATTGTGACCCCCCCCCAAAGTATTGCACAGGGGGGGGCTGACAATTGTCACCCCCCCCCAAAGTATTGCACAGGGGGGGGCTGACAATTGTCACCCCCCCCAAAGTATTGCACAGGGGGGGGGGCGTGACAATTGTCACCCCCCCCCAAAGTATTGCACAGGGGGGGGGGTGACAATTGTCACCCCCTCCCAAAGTATTGCACAGGGGGGGGGGTGACAATTGTCACCCCCCCCAAAGTATTGCACAGGGGGGGGTATGACAATTGTCATTCCCCCCCCCAAAGTATTGCACAGGGGGGGGGGGTGACAATTGTCACCCCCCCCCCAAAGTATTGCACAGGGGGGGGTGACAATTGTCACACCCCCCAAAGTATTGCACAGGGGGGGGGTGACAATTGTCACCCCCCCCAAAGTATTGCACAGGGGGGGGGTTGACAATTGTCACCCCCCCCAAAGTATTGCACAGGGGGGGGTTGACAATTGTCACCCCCCCCAAAGTATTGCACAGGGGGGGGTGACAATTGTCACCCCCCCCCAAAGTATTGCACAGGGGTGACAATTGTCACCCCCCCCAAAGTATTGCACAGGGGGGGGGATGACAATTGTCATTCCCCCCCCCCAAAGTATTGCACAGGGGGGGGGGGGTGACAATTGTCACCCCCCCCCAAAGTATTGCACAGGGGGGGGGTGACAATTGTCACACCCCCCAAAGTATTGCACAGGGGGGGGGGTGACAATTGTCACCCCCCCCAAAGTATTGCACAGGGGGGGGGTGACAATTGTCACACCCCCCCAAAGTATTGCACAGGGGGGGGGGTGACAATTGTCACCCCCCCCAAAGTAATGCACAGGGGGGGGGGTGACAATTGTCACCCCCCAAAAAGTATTGCACAGGGGGGGGATGACAATTGTCATCCCCCCCAAAGTATTGCACAGGGGGGGGGGTGACAATTGTCACCCCCCCCAAAGTATTGCACAGGGGGGGGTTGACAATTGTCACCCCCCCCAAAGTATTGCACAGGGGGGGGGTGACAATTGTCACCCCCCCCAAAGTATTGCACAGGGGGGGGGGTTGACAATTGTCACCCCCCCCAAAGTATTGCACGGGGGGGGGGTGACAATTGTCACCCCCCCCATAGTATTGCACAGGGGGGGGGGTGATAATTGTCACCCCCCCCCCAAAGTATTGCACATGGGGGGGGTGACAATTTTCACCCCTCCCAAAGTATTGCACAGGGGGGGGGGGTGACAATTGTCACCCCCCCCCCAAAGTATTGCACAGGGGGGGGGTGACAATTGTCACCCCCCCCCAAAGTATTGCACAGGGGGGGGATGACAATTGTCACCCCCCCCAAAGTATTGCACAGGGGGGGGTGACAATTGTCACCCCCCCCAAAGTATTGCACAGGGGGGGGGGGGTGACAATTGTCACCCCCCCCAAAGTATTGCACAGGGGGGGGCTGACAATTGTCACCGGCCCCCAAAGAATTGCACAGGGGGGGGGTGACAATTGTCACCCCCCCCCAAAGTATTGCACAGGGGGGGGGTGACAATTGTCACCCCCTCCCAAAGTATTGCACAGGTGGGGGGGTGACAATTGTCACCCCCCCCAAAGTATTGCACAGGGGGGGGGGTGACAATTGTCACCCCCCCCAAAGTATTGCACAGGGGGGGGGGTGACAATTGTCACCCCCCCAAAGTATTGCACAGGGGGGGGATGACAATTGTCATCCCCCCCAAAGTATTGCACAGGGGGGGGGTTGACAATTGTCACCCCCCCCAAAGTATTGCACAGGGGGGGGTTGACAATTGTCACCCCCCCCAAAGTATTGCACAGGGGGGGGTGACAATCGTCACCCCCCCCCCAAAGTATTGCACAGGGGGGGGGGTGACAATTGTCACCCCCCCTAAGTATTGCACAGGGGGGGGGGTTGACAATTGTCACCCCCCCCCCAAAGTATTGCACAGGGGGGGGGTGACAATTGTCACCCCCCCCCATAGTATTGCACAGGGGGGGGGTGACAATTGTCACCCCCCCCCAAAGTATTGCACAGGGGGGGGGTGACAATTTTCACCCCTCCCAAAGTATTGCACAGGGGGGGGGTGACAATTGTCACCCCCCCCCAAAGTATTGCACAGGGGGGGGATGACAATTGTCACCCCCCCCAAAGTATTGCACAGGGGGGGGTGACAATTGTCACCCCCCCCAAAGTATTGCACAGGGGGGGGGGGGTGACAATTGTCACCCCCCCCAAAGTATTGCACAGGGGGGGGGTTGACAATTGTCACCCCCCCCAAAGTATTGCACAGGGGGGGGGTGACAATTGTCACCCCCCCAAAGTATTGCACAGGGGGGGGGGTGACAATTGTCACCCCCCCCAAAGTATTGCACAAGGGGGGGGGGAGTGACAATTGCCACCCCCCCCAAAGTATTGCACAGGGGGGGGGGTGACAATTGTCACCCCCCCCCAAAGTATTGCACAGGGGGGGGGTGACAATTGTCACCCCCCCCAAAGTATTGCAAAGGGGGGGGGGTGACAATTGTCACCCCCCCCCAAAGTATTGCACAGGGGGGGGGGTGACAATTGTCACCCCCCCCAAAGTATTGCACAGGGGGGGGATGACAATTGTCATCCCCCCCAAAGTATTGCACAGGGGGGAGGGGTGACAATTGTCACCCCCCCCCAAAGTATTGCACAGGGGGGGGGGTTGACAATTGTCACCCCCCCCAAAGTATTGCAAAGGGGGGGGTGACAATTGTCACCCCCCCCAAAGTATTGCACAGGGGGGGGATGACAATTGTCACCCCCCCCAAAGTATTGCACAGGGGGGGGTGACAATTGTCACCCCCCCCAAAGTATTGCACAGGGGGGGGGGGGTGAGAATTGTCACCCCCCCCAAAGTATTGCACAGGGGGGGGGTGACAATTGTCACCCCCCCCCAAAGTATTGCACAGGGGGGGGTCGACAATTGTCACCCCCCCCAAAAGTATTGCACAGGGGGGGGTGACAATTGTCACCCCCCCCAAAGTATTGCACAGGGGGGGGTGACAATTGTCACCCCCCCAAAGTATTGCACAGGGGGGGGGTGACAATTGTCACACCCCCCAAAGTATTGCACAGGGGGGGTGTGACAATTGTCACCCCCCCCCAAAGTATTGCACAGGGGGGGGGGTGACAATTGTCACCCCCCCCCCAAAAATATTGCACAGGGGGGGGGTGACAATTGTCACCCCCCCCCAAAGTATTGCACAGGGGGGGGTGACAATTGTCAGCCCCCCCAAAGTATTGCACAGGGGGGGGGGTGACAATTGTCACCCCCCCCCAAAGTATTGCACAGGGGGGGGTGACAATTGTCAACCCCCCCCAAAGTATTGCACAGGGGGGCGGGGGTGACAACTGTCACCCCCCCCCAAAGTATTGCACAGGGGGGGGATGACAATTGTCACCCCCCCCCAAAGTATTGCACAGGGGGGGGGTGACAATTGTCACCCCCCCCAAAGTATTGCACAGGGGGGGGGTGACAATTGTCACCCCCCCCAAAGGATTGCACAGGGGGGGGCTGACAATTGTCACCCCCCCCAAAGTATTGCACAAGGGGGGGGGGTGACAATTGTCACACCCCCCCAAAGTATTGCTCACGGGGGGGCTGACAATTGTCACCCCCCCCCAAAGTATTGCACAGGGGGGGGGGGTGACAATTGTCACCCCCCCCCAAAGTATTGCACAGGGGGGGGGGTGACAATTGTCACCCCCCCGAAAGTATTGCACAAGGGGGGGGGGGGCAATTGTCAACCCCCCCCAAAGTATTGCACAAGGGGGGGGTGACAATTGTCAACCCCCCCAAGGTATTGCACAGGGGGGGGGGTGACAATTGTCACCCCCCCCCAAAGTATTGCACAGGCGGGGGCTCACAATTGTCACCCCCCCCAAAGTATTGGACACGGGGGGGGGGGCTGACAATTGTCACCCCCCACCAAAGTATTGCACAGGGGGGGGGTGACAATTGTCACCCCCCCCTAAAGTATTGCACAGGGGGGGCGTGACAATTGTCACCCCCACCCCAAAGTATTGCACAGGGGGGGTGACAATTGTCACCCCCCCCAAAGTATTGCATAGGGGGGGGGATGACAATTGTCACCCCCCCCCAAAAGTATTGCACAAGGGGGGGGGGGACAATTGTCACCCCCCCCCAAAGTATTGCACAGGGGGGGGGTGACAATTGTCACCCCCCCCCGAAGTATTGCACAGAGGGGGGGGGTGACAATTGTCACCCCCCCCCAAACTATTGCACAGGGGGGGGTGACAATTGTCACCCCCCCCAAAGTATTGCACAGGAGGCAGGGGGTGACAATTGTCACCCCCCCCCAAAGGATTGCACAGGGGGGGGGTGACAATTGTCACCCCCCCAAAGTATTGCACAGGGGGGGGGTGACAATTGTCACCCCCCCCAAAGTATTGCACAGGGGGGGGCTGACAATTGTCACCCCCCCCAAAGTATTGCACAGGGGGGGGTGACAATTGTCACCCCCCCCAAAGTATTGCACAAGGGGGGGGGGTGACAATTGTCACTCCCCCCAAAGTATTGCACAGGGGGGGGATGACAATTGTCACCCCCCCCAAAGTATTGCACAGGGGGGGGGGGGGTGACAATTGTTACCCCCCCCAAAGTATTGCACAGGGGAGGGGGGGATGACAATTGTCAGCCCCCCCCAAAGTATTGCACAAGGGGGGGGTGACAATTGTCACCCCCCCCCAAAGTATTGCACAGGGGGGGGGGTGACAATTGTCACCCCCCCCCAAAGTATTGCACAGGGGGGGGTGACAATTGTCACACCCCCCAAAGTATTGCACAGGGGAGGGGGGGATGACAATTGTCAGCCCCCCCCAAAGTATTGCACAAGGGGGGGGTGACAATTGTCACCCCCCCCCCAAACTATTGCACAGGGGGGGGGTGACAATTGTCACCCCCCCCCAAAGTATTGCACAAGGGGGGGGTGACAATGGTCACCCCCCCCCAAAGTATTGCACAGGGGGGGGGTGACAATTGTCACCCCCCCCCAAAGTATTGCACAGGGGGGGGGCCGACAATTGTCAGCCCCCCCCAAAGTATTGCACAGGGGGGGGTGACAATTGTCACCCCCCCCAAAGTATTGCACAGGGGGGGGGTGACAATTGTCACCCCCCCCAAAGTATTGCACAGGGGGGGGGTGACAATTGTCACCCCCCCCAAAGTATTGCACGGGGGGGGGGTTGACAATTGTCACCCTCCCCCAAAGTATTACACAGGGGGGGGGTGACAATTGTCACCCCCCCAAAAGTATTGCAGAAGGGGGGGCCGACAATTGTCACCCCCCCAAAGTATTGCACAGGGGGGGGGTGACAATTGTCCCCCCCCCAAAGTATTGCACAGGGGGGGGGTGACAATTGTCACCCAAAGTATTGCACAGGGGGGGGATGACAATTGTCACCCCCCCCAAAGTATTGCACAGGGGGGGGTGACAATTGTCACCCCCCCCAAAGTATTGCACAGGAGGGGGGTGACAATTGTCACCCCCCCCCAAAGTATTGCACAGGGGGGGGGTGACAATTGTCACCCCCCCCCAAAGTATTGCACAGGGGGGGGGTGACAATTGTCACCCCCCCCCAAAGTATTGCACAGGGGGGGGGGGGGCAATTGTCCCCCCCCCCAAAGTATTGCACAGGGGGAGGGGGTGACAATTGTCACCCCCCCCCAAAGTATTGCACAGGGGGGGGATGACAATTGTCACCCCCCCCCAAAGTATTGCACAGGGGGGGGTGACAATTGTCACCCCCCCATAAGTATTGCACAGGGGGGGGGTGACAATTGTCACCCTCCCCCAAAGTATTGCACAGGGGGGGGGTGACAATTGTCACCCCCCCCCAAAGTATTGCACAAGGGGGGGGGGGGGTGACAATTGTCACCCCCCCCAAAGTATTGCACAGGGGGGGGGTGACAATTGTCACCCCCCCCAAAGTATTGCACAGGGGGGGGGTGACAATTGTCACCCCCCCCAAAGTATTGCACGGGGGGGTGACAATTGTCACCCCCCCAAAGTATTGCACAGGGAGGGGGGGAGTGACAATTGTCACCCCCCCAAACTATTGCACAGGGGGGGGGTGACAATTGTCACCCCCCCCAAAGTATTGCACAGGGGGGGTGACAATTGTCACCCCCCCCCAAAGTATTGCACAGGGGGGGGGTGACAATTGTCAACCCCCCAAAGTATTGCACAGGGGGGGGGTGACCATTCTCACCCTCCCCCAAAGTATTGCACAGGGGAGGGGTGACAATTGTCACCCCCCCCCGAAGTATTGCACAGGGGGGGGGTGACAATTGTCACCCCCCCCCAAAGTATTGCACAGGGGGGGGATGACAATTGTCGGCCCCCCAAAGTATTGCACAGGGGGGGGGGTGACAATTGTCACCCCCCCCAGAGTATTGCACAGGGGGGGGTGACAATTATCACCCCCCCCAAAGTATTGCACAGGGGGGGGCTGACAATTGCCACCCCCCCCAAAGTATTGCACAGGGGGTGGGGGCTGACAATTGTCACCCCCCCCAAAGTATTGCACAGGGGGGGGTGACAATTGTCACCCCCCCCCAAGGTATTGCACAGGGGGGGGGTGACAATTGTCACCCCCCCCAAAGTATTGCACAGGCGGGGGGGGTGACAATTGTCACCCCCCCCAAAGTATTGCACAGAGGGGGGGGGTGACAATTGTCATCCCCCCCCAAAGTATTGCACAGGGGGGGGGTGACAATTGTCACCCCGCCCCAAAGTATTGCACAGGGGGGGGGTGACAATTGTCACCCCCCCCCAAGGTATTGCACAGGGGGGGGGGGTGACAATTGTCACCCTCCCCCAAAGTATTGCACAGGGGGGGGTGACAATTGTCACCCCCCCCAAAGTATTGCACAAGGGGGGGGGGTGACAATTGTCACCCCCCCCAAAGTATTGCTCAGGGGGGGGGTGACAATTGTCACCCCCCCCAAAGTATTGCACGGGGGGGGGGGTGACAATTGTCACCCCCCCCAAAGTATTGCACAGGGAGGGGGGGAGTGACAATTGTCACCCCCCCCAAACTATTGCACAGGGGGGGGGTGACAATTGTCACCCCCCCCCAAAGTATTGCACAGGGGGGGTGACAATTGTCACCCCCCCCCAAAGTATTGCACAGGGGGGGGGTGACAATTGTCAACCCCCCAAAGTATTGCACAGGGGGGGGGAGGACCATTCTCACCCTCCCCCAAAGTATTGCACAGGGGAGGGGTGACAATTGTCAACCCCCCCCCCCGAAGTATTGCACAGGGGGGGGGTGACAATTGTCACCCCCCCCAAAGTATTGCACAGGGGGGGGATGACAATTGTCGGCCCCCCAAAGTATTGCACAGGGGGGGGGTGACAATTGTCACCCCCCCCCCAGAGTATTGCACAGGGGGGGGTGACAATTGTCACCCCCCCCAAAGTATTGCACAGGGGGGGGGTGACAATTGCCACCCCCCCCAAAGTATTGCACAGGGGGTGGGGGCTGACAATTGTCACCCCCCCCCAAAGTATTGCACAGGGGGGGGTGACAATTGACACCCCCCCCCCCAAGGTATTGCATAGGGGGGGGGTGACAATTGTCACCCCCCCCAAAGTATTGGACAGGGGGGGGGGGTGACAATTGTCACCCCCCCAAAGTATTGCACAGGGGGGGGGGGCGTGACAATTGTCACCCCCCCCCAAAGTATTGCACAGGGGGGGGGTATGACAATTGTCAGCCCCCCCCAAAGTATTGCACAGGGGGGGGATGACAATTGTCATCCCCCCCAAAGTATTGCACAGAGGGGGGGGGTGACAATTGTCATCCCCCCCCAAAGGATTGCACAGGGGGGGGGTGACAATTGTCATCCCCCCCCAAAGTATTGCACAGGGCGGGGGGGCAATTGTCACCCCCCCCCAAAGTATTGCACAGGGGGGGGTGACAATTGTCACCCCCCCCAAGGTATTGCACAGGGGGGGGGTGACAATTGTCACCCCCACCCAAAGTATTGCACAGGGGGGGGGTGACAATTGTCACCCCCCCCCAAGTATTGCACAGGGGGGGGGGTCACAATTGTCACCCCCCCCCAAAGTAATGCACATGAGGGGGGTGACAATTGTCACCCCCCCCAAAGTATTGCACAGGGGGGGGCTGACAATTGTCACCCCCTCCCAAAGTATTGCACAGGGGGGGGGTGACAATTGTCACCCCCCCCAAAGTATTTCACAGGTTGGGGGGGGGGGGGTGACAATTGTCACCCTCCCCCAAAGTATTGCACAGGGGGGGGGTGACAATTGTCACCCCCCCCAAAGTATTGCACAGGGGGGGGGGGGTGACAATTGTCACCCCCCCCCAAAGTATTGCACAGGGGGGGGGGCGACAATTGTCGCCCCCCCCCAAAGTATTGCACAGGGGGTGGGTGACAATTGTCACCCCCCCCCAAAGTATTGCACAGGGGGGGGTCACAATTGTCAACCCCCCCAAAGTATTGCACAGGGAGGGGGGGGTGACAATTGTCACCCCCCCCCAAACTATTGCACAGAGGGGGGTTGACAATTGTCACCCCCCCCCAAAGTATTGCACAGGGGGGGGGGTGACAATTGTCACCCCCCCCAAAGTATTGCACAGGGGGGGGGTGACAATTGTCACCCCCCCAAAGTATTGCACAGGGGGGGGGGGGTGACCATTCTCACCCTCCCCCAAAGTATTGCACAGGGGGGGGGTATGACAATTGTCAACCCCCCGAAAGTATTGCACAGGGGGGGGGGGTGACAATTGTCACCCCCCCCCCCAAAGTATTGCACAGGGGGGGGGTGACAAGTGTCACCCCCCCCAAAGTATTGCACAAGGGGGGGGGTGACAATTGTTACCCCCCCAAAAAGTATTGCACAGGGGGGGGTGACAATTGTCACCTCCCCCAAAGTATTGCACAGGGGGGAGGTGACAATTGTCACCCCCCCCCAAAGTATTGCACAGGGGGGGGTGACAATTGTCACCCCCCCCAAAGTATTGCACAGGGGGGGGGTGACAATTGTCACCCCCCCCCCCCAAAGTATTGCAGAGGGGGGGGATGACAATTGTCACCCCCACCCAAAGTATTGCACATGGGGGGGTGACAATGGTCACCCCCCCCAAAGTATTGCACAGGGGGGGGGGGGTGACAATTGTCAGCCTCCCCCAAAGTATTGCACATGGGGGGGTGACAATGGTCACCCCCCCCAAAGTATTGCACATGGGGGGGTGACAATTGTCACCCCCGCCGAAGTATTGCACAAGGGGGAGGTGACAATTGTCACCCCCACCCAAAGTATTGCACATGGGGGGGTGACAATTGTCACCCCCCCCGAAGTATTGCACAGGGGGGGGGGGGGTGACAATTGTCAGCCTCCCCCAAAGTATTGCACATGGGGGGGTGACAATGGTCAACCCCCCCAAACTATTGCACATGGGGGGGGTTACAATTGTCACCCCCCCGAAGTATTGCACAGGGGGGGGATGACAATTGTCACCCCCACCCAAAGTATTGCACATGGGGGGGTGACAATGGTCACCCCCCCCAAAGTATTGCACAGGGAGGGGGGGTGACAATTGTCAGCCTCCCCCAAAGTATTGCACATGGGGGGGTGACAATTGTCACCCCCCCCGAAGTATTGCACAGGGGGGGGATGACAATTGTCACCCCCACCCAAAGTATTGCACATGGGGGGGTGACAATTGTCACCCCCCGCGAAGTATTGCACAGGGGGGAGGTGACAATTGTCACCCCCCCAAAGTATTGCACAGGGGGGGGGGGTGACAATTGTCAGCCCCCGAAACTATTGCACAGGGGGGGGGGGTGACAATTGTCACCCCCCCCCCAAAGTATTGCACAGGGGGGGGGTGACAATTGTCACCCCCCGCCAAAGGGATTGCACAGGGGAGGGGTGACAATTGTCACCCCCCCCCAAAGTATTGCACAGGGGGGGGATGACAATTGTCACCCCCCCCAAAGTATTGCACAGGGGGGGGGGGTGACAATTGTCACCCCCCCCCAAAGTATTGCACAGGGGGGGGGGGTGACAATTGTCACCCCCCCCCAAAGTATTGCACAGGGGGGGGGGGACAATTGTCACCCCCCCCCAAAGTATTGCACAGGGGGGGGTGACAATTGTCACCCCCCCCCAAAGTATTGCATAGGGGGGGGTTGAAATTGTCACCCCCCCCCCCAAAGTATTGCACAGGGGGGGGGGGTGACAATTGTCACCCCCCCCCAAAGTATTGCACAGGGGGGGGGTGACAATTGTCAACCCCCCCAAAGTATTGCACAGGGGGGGGTGACAATTGTTACCCCCCCCAAAAGTATTGCACAGGGGGGGGTGACAATTGTCACCCCCCCCAAAGTATTGCACAGGGGGGGGGTGACAATTGTCACCCCCCCCGAAAGTATTGCATAGGGGGTGGGGGGTGACAATTGTCACCCCCCCTCAAAGTATTGCACAGGGGGGGGGTGACAATTGTCACCCCCCCCCAAAGTATTGCACACGGGGGGGGTGACAATTGTCACCCCCCCCCAAAGTATTGCACAGGGGGGGGATGACAATTGTCACCCCCCCAAAGTATTGCACAGGGGGGGGGGTGACAATTGTCACCCCCCCCAAAGTATTGCACAAGGGGGGGGTGACAATTGTCACCCCCACCCAAAGTATTGCACAGGGGGGGATGACAATGGTCACCCCCCCAAAGTATTGCACAGGGGGGGGGGGTCGACAATTGTCACCCTCCCCCAAAGTAGTGCACAGGGGGGGGGTGACAAATGTCACCCCCCCCAAAGTATTGCACAGGGGGGGGGTGACAATTGTCACCCCCCCCCAAAAGGATTGCACAGGGGGGGGGGTGACAATTGTCACCCCCCCCAAAGTATTGCACAGGGGGGGGGTGACAATTGTTACCCCCCCCAAAAGTATTGCACAGGGGGGGGTGACAATTGTCACCCCCCCGAAAGTATTGCACAGGGGGGGGGTGACAATTGTCACCCCCCCCCAAAGTATTGCACAGGGGGTGGGGGGTGACGATTGTCACCCCCCCCAAAGTATTGCACAGAGGGGGGATGACAATTGTCAGCCCCCCCAAAGTATTGCACAGGGGGGGGGGTGACAATTGTCACCCCCCCCCAAAGTATTGCACAGGGGGGGGGTGACAATTGTCACCCCCACCCAAAGTATTGCACAGGGAGGGGGGGGTGACAATGGTCAGCCCCCCCAAAGTATTGCACAGGGGGGGGGTCGACAATTGTCACCCTCCCCCAAAGTAGTGCACAGGGGGGGGGTGACAATTGTCACCCCCCCCAAAGTATTGCACAGGGGGGGGGTGACAATTGTCACCCCCCCCCAAAAGGATTGCACAGGGGGGGGGGTGACAATTGTCACCCCCCCCAAAGTATTGCACAGGGGGGGGGTGACAATTGTTACCCCCCCCAAAAGTATTGCACAGGGGGGGGTGACAATTGTCACCCCCCCGAAAGTATTGCACAGGGGGGGGGTGACAATTGTCACCCCCCCCCAAAGTATTGCACAGGGGGTGGGGGGTGACGATTGTCACCCCCCCCAAAGTATTGCACAGGGGGGGGATGACAATTGTCAGCCCCCCCAAAGTATTGCACAAGGGGGGGGTGACAATTGTCACCCCCCCCCAAAGTATTGCACAGGGGGGGGGTGACAATTGTCACCCCCACCCAAAGTATTGCACAGGGGGGGGTGACAATGGTCAGCCCCCCCAAAGTATTGCACAGGGGGGGGGTCGACAATTGTCACCCTCCCCCAAAGTAGTGCACAGGGGGGGGGTGACAATTGTCACCCCCCCCAAAGTATTGCACATGGGGGGGGTGACAATTGTCAGCCCCCCAAAGTATTGCACAGGGGGGGGGGGTGACAATTGTCACCCCCCCCAAAAGGATTGCACAGGGGGGGGTGACAATTGTCAGCCCCCCCCAAAGTATTGCACAGGGGGGGGATGACAATTGTCAACCCCCCCAAAGTATTGCCTAGGGGGGGGGGGTGACAATTGTCACCCCCCCCAAAGTATTGCACAGGGGGGGGGTGACAATTGTCACCCCCCCCCAAAGTATTGCACAGGGGGGGGTGACAATTGTCAACCCCCCCAAAGTATTGCACAGGGGGGGGGTGACAATTGTCACCCCCCCCCAAAGTATTGCACAGGGGGTGGGGGGTGACAATTGTCAAGCCCCCCCAAAGTATTGCACAGGGGGGGGGTGACAATTGTCACCCCCCCCCAAAGTATTGCACAGGGCGGGGGTGACAATTGTCACCCCCCCCAAAGTATTGCACAGGGGGGGGATGACAATTGTCACCCCCACCCAAAGTATTGCACAGAGGGGGGTGACAATGGTCACCCCCCCCAAAGTATTGCACAGGGGGGGGGGTGACAATTGTCGGCCTCCCCCAAAGTATTGCACAGGGGGGGGGTGACAATTGTCACCCCCCCCGAAGTATTGCACAGGGGGGGGGTGACAATTGTCACCCCCCCCAAAGTATTGCACAGGGGGGGGGTGACAATTGTCACCCCCCGAAAGTATTGCACAGGGGGGGGATGACAATTGTCACCCCCCCCAAAGTATTGCACAGGGGGGGGGGGTGACAATTGTCACCCCCCCCCAAAGTATTGCACAGGGGGGGGGTGACAATTGTCACCCCTCCCCGAAGTATTGCACAGGGGGGGGGGACAATTGTCACCCCCCCCCCAAAGTATTGCACAGGGGGGGGTGACAATTGTCACCCCCCCCCAAAGTATTGCATAGGGGGGGGGATTGCAATTGTCACCCCCCCCAAAGTATTGCACAGGGGGGGGGGTGACAATTGTCACCCCCCCAAAGTAATGCACAGGGGGGGGGTGACAATTGTCGACTCCCCCCAAAGTATTGCACAGGGGGGGGGTGACAATTGTCACCCCCCCCCAAAGTATTGCACAGGGGGGGGCTGACAATTGTCAACCCCCCCAAAAGTATTGCACAGGCGGGGGGGTGACAATTGTCACCCCCCCCCAAAGTATTGCACAGGGGGGGGTGACAATTGTCACCCCCCCCCCACAGTATTGCACAGGGGGGCGGTGACAATTGTTACCCCCCCCAAAAGTATTGCACAGGGGGGGGTGACAATTGTCACCCCCCCCAAAGTATTGCACATGGGGGGGGGTGACAATTGTCACCCCCCCCCAAAGTATTGCACAGGGGGTGGGGGGTGACAATTTTCACCCCCCCCCAAAGTATTGCACAGGGGGGGGGGGGACAATTGTCACCCCCCCCCAAAGTATTGCACAGGGGGGGGGGTGACAATTGTCACCCCCCCCAAAGTATTGCACAGGGGGGGGATGACAATTGTAACCCCCCCAAAGTATTGCACAGGGGGGGGGGGGTGACAATTGTCACCCCCCCCCAAAGTATTGCACAGGGGGGGGGGCCGACAATTGTCACCCCCACCCAAAGTATTGCACAGGGGGGGGGTGACAATGGTCACCCCCCCCAAAGTATTGCACAGGGGGGGGGGCCGACAATTGTCACCCTCCCCCAAAGTAGTGCACAGGGGGGGTGTGACAATTGTCACCCCCGCCAAAGTATTGCACAGGGGGGGGGTGACAATTGTCACCCCCCCCAGAGTATTGCACAGGGGGGGGTGACAATTGTCACCCCCCCAAAGTATTGCACAGGGGGGGGGGGATGACAATTGTCACCCCCCCCCAAAAGGATTGCATAGGGGGGGGTTGATAATTGTCACCCCCCCCCCAAAGTATTGCACAGGGGGGGGATGACAATTGTCACCCCCCCCCAAAGTATTGCACAGGGGGGGGGGGTGACAATTGTCACCCCCCCCAAAGTATTGCACAGGGGGGGGGGACAATTGTCACCCCCCCCCAAAGTATTGCACAGGGGGGGGTGACAATTGTCACCCCCCCCAAAGTATTGCACAGGGGGGGGGCTGACAATTGTCACCCCCTCCCAAAGTATTGCACAGGGGGGGGCTGACAATTGTCACCCCCCCCCAAAGTATTGCACAGGGGGGGGGGTGACAATTGTCAACCCCCCCAAAGTATTGCACAGGGGGGGGGTGACAATTGTCACCCTCCCCCAAAGTATTGCACAGGGGGGGGCTGACAATTGTCACCCCCCCCAAAGTATTGCACAGGGGGGGGGTGACAATTGTCACCCTCCCCCAAAGTATTGCACAGGGGGGGGCTGACAATTGTCACCCCCCCAAAGTATTGCACAGGGGGGGGGTGACAATTGTCACCCCCCCCCAGGAGTATTGCACAGGGGGGGGGTGACAATTGTCACCCCCCCCAAAGTATTGCACAGGGGGGGGGGACAATTGTCAGCCCCCCCAAAAGTATTGCACAGGGGGGGGGTGACAATTGCAACCCCCCCAAAGTATTGCACAGGGGGGGGGGGGTGACAATTGTCACCCCCCCCCCAAAGTATCGCACAGGGGGTGTGTGACAATTGTCACCCCCCCCCCCCAAAGTATTGCACAGGGGGGGGGTGACAATTGTCAACCCCCCCCCAAAGTATTGCACAGGGGGGGGTGACAATTGTCCCCCCCCCAAAATATTGCACAGGGGGGGGGTGGCAATTGTCACCCCCCCCGAAAGTATTGCACAGGGGGTGGGGGCTGAGGATTGTCACCCCCCCCCAAAGTATTGCACAGGGGGGGGGTGACAATTGTCACCCCCCCCCAAAGTATTGCACAGGGGGGGGTGACAATTGTCACCCCCCCCCAAAGTATTGCACAGGGGGGGGCTGACAATTGTCACCCCCCCCAAAGTATTGCACGGGGGGGGGGTTGACAATTGTCACCCTCCCCCAAAGTATTACACAGGGGGGGGGTGACAATTGTCACCCCCCCAAAAGTATTGCAGAAGGGGGGGCCGACAATTGTCACCCCCCCAAAGTATTGCACAGGGGGGGGGTGACAATTGTCACCCCCCCCCAAAGTATTGCACAGGGGGGGGGCCGACAATTGTCAGCCCCCCCCAAAGTATTGCACAGGGGGGGGTGACAATTGTCACCCCCCCCAAAGTATTGCACAGGGGGGGGGTGACAATTGTCACCCCCCCCAAAGTATTGCACACGGGGGGGGTGACAATTGTCACCCCCCCCAAAGTATTGCACGGGGGGGGGGTTGACAATTGTCACCCTCCCCCAAAGTATTACACAGGGGGGGGGTGACAATTGTCACCCCCCCAAAAGTATTGCAGAAGGGGGGGCCGACAATTGTCACCCCCCCAAAGTATTGCACAGGGGGGGGGTGACAATTGTCCCCCCCCCAAAGTATTGCACAGGGGGGGGGTGACAATTGTCACCCAAAGTATTGCACAGGGGGGGGATGACGATTGTCACCCCCCCCAAAGTATTGCACAGGGGGGGGTGACAATTGTCACCCCCCCCAAAGTATTGCACAGGAGGGGGGTGACAATTGTCACCCCCCCCCAAAGTATTGCACAGGGGGGGGGTGACAATTGTCACCCCCCCCCAAAGTATTGCACAGGGGGGGGTGACAATTGTCACCCCCCCCCAAAGTATTGCACAGGGGGGGGGGGGCAATTGTCCCCCCCCCCAAAGTATTGCACAGGGGGAGGGGGTGACAATTGTCACCCCCCCCCAAAGTATTGCACAGGGGGGGGATGACAATTGTCACCCCCCCCAAAGTATTGCACAGGGGGGGGTGACAATTGTCACCCCCCCATAAGTATTGCACAGGGGGGGGGGTGGCAATTGTCACCCTCCCCCAAAGTATTGCACAGGGGGGGGGTGACAATTGTCACCCCCCCCCAAAGTATTGCACAAGGGGGGGGGGGTGACAATTGTCACCCCCCCCAAAGTATTGCACAGGGGGGGGGTGACAATTGTCACCCCCCCCAAAGTATTGCACAGGGGGGGGGTGACAATTGTCACCCCCCCCAAAGTATTGCACGGGGGGGTGACAATTGTCACCCCCCCAAAGTATTGCAGAGGGAGGGGGGGAGTGACAATTGTCACCCCCCCAAACTATTGCACAGGGGGGGGGTGACAATTGTCACCCCCCCCAAAGTATTGCACAGGGGGGGTGACAATTGTCACCCCCCCCCCAAAGTATTGCACAGGGGGGGGGTGACAATTGTCAACCCCCCAAAGTATTGCACAGGGGGGGGGTGACCATTCTCACCCTCCCCCAAAGTATTGCACAGGGGAGGGGTGACAATTGTCACCCCCCCCCGAAGTATTGCACAGGGGGGGGGTGACAATTGTCACCCCCCCCCAAAGTATTGCACAGGGGGGGGATGACAATTGTCGGCCCCCCAAAGTATTGCACAGGGGGGGGGGTGACAATTGTCACCCCCCCCAGAGTATTGCACAGGGGGGGGTGACAATTATCACCCCCCCCAAAGTATTGCACAGGGGGGGGCTGACAATTGCCACCCCCCCCAAAGTATTGCACAGGGGGTGGGGGCGGACAATTGTCACCCCCCCCAAAGTATTGCACAGGGGGGGGTGACAATTGTCACCCCCCCCCAAGGTATTGCACAGGGGGGGGGTGACAATTGTCACCCCCCCCAAAGTATTGCACAGGCGGGGGGGGTGACAATTGTCACCCCCCCCAAAGTATTGCACAGAGGGGGGGGGTGACAATTGTCATCCCCCCCCAAAGTATTGCACAGGGGGGGGGTGACAATTGTCCCCCGCCCCAAAGTATTGCACAGGGGGGGGGTGACAATTGTCACCCCCCCCCAAGGTATTGCACAGGGGGGGGGGGTGACAATTGTCACCCTCCCCCAAAGTATTGCACAGGGGGGGGTGACAATTGTCACCCCCCCCAAAGTATTGCACAAGGGGGGGGGGTGACAATTGTCACCCCCCCCAAAGTATTGCTCAGGGGGGGGGTGACAATTGTCACCCCCCCCAAAGTATTGCACGGGGGGGGGTGACAATTGTCACCCCCCCCCAAAGTATTGCACAGGGAGGGGGGGAGTGACAATTGTCACCCCCCCCAAACTATTGCACAGGGGGGGGGTGACAATTGTCACCCCCCCCCAAAGTATTGCACAGGGGGGGTGACAATTGTCACCCCCCCCCAAAGTATTGCACAGGGGGGGGGTGACAATTGTCAACCCCCCAAAGTATTGCACAGGGGGGGGGAGGACCATTCTCACCCTCCCCCAAAGTATTGCACAGGGGAGGGGTGACAATTGTCAACCCCCCCCCCCGAAGTATTGCACAGGGGGGGGGTGACAATTGTCACCCCCCCCAAAGTATTGCACAGGGGGGGGATGACAATTGTCGGCCCCCCAAAGTATTGCACAGGGGGGGGGTGACAATTGTCACCCCCCCCCCAGAGTATTGCACAGGGGGGGATGACAATTGTCACCCCCCCCAAAGTATTGCACAGGGGGGGGGTGACAATTGCCACCCCCCCCAAAGTATTGCACAGGGGGTGCGGGCTGACAATTGTCACCCCCCCCCAAAGTATTGCACAGGGGGGGGTGACAATTGACACCCCCCCCCCCAAGGTATTGCATAGGGGGGGGGTGACAATTGTCACCCCCCCCAAAGTATTGGACAGGGGGGGGGGTGACAATTGTCACCCCCCCAAAGTATTGCACAGGGGGGGGGGGCGTGACAATTGTCACCCCCCCCCAAAGTATTGCACAGGGGGGGGGGTATGACAATTGTCAGCCCCCCCCAAAGTATTGCACAGGGGGGGGATGACAATTGTCATCCCCCCCAAAGTATTGCACAGAGGGGGGGGGGTGACAATTGTCATCCCCCCCCAAAGCATTGCACAGGGGGGGGGTGACAATTGTCATCCCCCCCCAAAGTATTGCACAGGGCGGGGGGGCAATTGTCACCCCCCCCCAAAGTATTGCACAGGGGGGGGTGACAATTGTCACCCCCCCCAAGGTATTGCACAGGGGGGGGGTGACAATTGTCACCCCCACCCAAAGTATTGCACAGGGGGGGGGTGACAATTGTCACCCCCCCCCAAGTATTGCACAGGGGGGGGGGTCACAATTGTCACCCCCCCCCAAAGTAATGCACATGAGGGGGGTGACAATTGTCACCCCCCCCAAAGTATTGCACAGGGGGGGGCTGACAATTGTCACCCCCTCCCAAAGTATTGCACAGGGGGGGGCTGACAATTGTCACCCCCCCCCAAAGTATTGCACAGGGGGGGGGTGACAATTGTCACCCCCCCCAAAGTATTGCACAGGTTGGGGGGGGGGGGGTGACAATTGTCACCCTCCCCCAAAGTATTGCACAGGGGGGGGGTGACAATTGTCACCCCCCCCAAAGTATTGCACAGGGGGGGGGGGGTGACAATTGTCACCCCCCCCCAAAGTATTGCACAGGGGGGGGGGCGACAATTGTCGCCCCCCCCCCAAAGTATTGCACAGGGGGTGGGTGACAATTGTCACCCCCCCCCAAAGTATTGCACAGGGGGGGGTCACAATTGTCAACCCCCCCAAAGTATTGCACAGGGAGGGGGGGGTGACAATTGTCACCCCCCCCCAAACTATTGCACAGGGGGGGGTTGACAATTGTCACCCCCCCCCAAAGTATTGCACAGGGGGGGGGTGACAATTGTCACCCCCCCCAAAGTATTGCACAGGGGGGGGGTGACAATTGTCACCCCCCCAAGGTATTGCACAGGGGGGGGGGGTGACCATTCTCACCCTCCCCCAAAGTATTGCACAGGGGGGGGGTATGACAATTGTCAGCCCCCCCCAAAGTATTGCACAGGGGGGGGTTGACAATTGTCAACCCCCCGAAAGTATTGCACAGGGGGGGGGGGTGACAATTGTCACCCCCCCCCCCAAAGTATTGCACAGGGGGGGGGTGACAAGTGTCACCCCCCCCAAAGTATTGCACAAGGGGGGGGGTGACAATTGTTACCCCCCCAAAAAGTATTGCACAGGGGGGGGTGACAATTGTCACCTCCCCCAAAGTATTGCACAGGGGGGAGGTGACAATTGTCACCCCCCCCCAAAGTATTGCACAGGGGGGGGTGACAATTGTCACCCCCCCCAAAGTATTGCACAGGGGGGGGGTGACAATTGTCACCCCCCCCCCCAAAGTATTGCAGAGGGGGGGGATGACAATTGTCACCCCCACCCAAAGTATTGCACATGGGGGGGTGACAATGGTCACCCCCCCCAAAGTATTGCACAGGGGGGGGGGGTGACAATTGTCAGCCTCCCCCAAAGTATTGCACATGGGGGGGTGACAATGGTCACCCCCCCCAAAGTATTGCACATGGGGGGGTGACAATTGTCACCCCCGCCGAAGTATTGCACAAGGGGGAGGTGACAATTGTCACCCCCACCCAAAGTATTGCACATGGGGGGGTGACAATTGTCACCCCCCCCGAAGTATTGCACAGGGGGGGGGGGGGGGTGACAATTGTCAGCCTCCCCCAAAGTATTGCACATGGGGGGGTGACAATGGTCAACCCCCCCAAACTATTGCACATGGGGGGGGTGACAATTGTCACCCCCCCGAAGTATTGCACAGGGGGGGGATGACAATTGTCACCCCCACCCAAAGTATTGCACATGGGGGGGTGACAATGGTCACCCCCCCCAAAGTATTGCACAGGGAGGGGGGGTGACAATTGTCAGCCTCCCCCAAAGTATTGCACATGGGGGGGTGACAATTGTCACCCCCCCCCGAAGTATTGCACAGGGGGGGGATGACAATTGTCACCCCCACCCAAAGTATTGCACATGGGGGGGTGACAATTGTCACCCCCCGCGAAGTATTGCACAGGGGGGAGGTGACAATTGTCACCCCCCCCAAAGTATTGCACAGGGGGGGGGGGGGTGACAATTGTCAGCCCCCGAAACTATTGCACAGGGGGGGGGGGTGACAATTGTCACCCCCCCCCCAAAGTATTGCACAGGGGGGGGTGACAATTGTCACCCCCCGCCAAAGGGATTGCACAGGGGAGGGGTGACAATTGTCACCCCCCCCCAAAGTATTGCACAGGGGGGGGATGACAATTGTCACCCCCCCCAAAGTATTGCACAGGGGGGGGGGTGACAATTGTCACCCCCCCCCAAAGTATTGCACAGGGGGGGGGGGGTGACAATTGTCACCCCCCCCCAAAGTATTGCACAGGGGGGGGGGGACAATTGTCACCCCCACCCAAAGTATTGCACAGGGGGGGGTGACAATTGTCACCCCCCCCCCCAAAGTATTGCATAGGGGGGGGTTGAAATTGTCACCCCCCCCCCCAAAGTATTGCACAGGGGGGGGGGGTGACAATTGTCACCCCCCCCCAAAGTATTGCACAGGGGGGGGGTGACAATTGTCAACCCCCCCAAAGTATTGCACAGGGGGGGGTGACAATTGTTACCCCCCCCAAAAGTATTGCACAGGGGGGGGTGACAATTGTCACCCCCCCCAAAGTATTGCACAGGGGGGGGGTGACAATTGTCACCCCCCCCGAAAGTATTGCATAGGGGGTGGGGGGTGACAATTGTCACCCCCCCTCAAAGTATTGCACAGGGGGGGGGTGACAATTGTCACCCCCCCCCAAAGTATTGCACACGGGGGGGGTGACAATTGTCACCCCCCCCCAAAGTATTGCACAGGGGGGGGATGACAATTGTCACCCCCCCAAAGTATTGCACAGGGGGGGGGGGTGACAATTGTCACCCCCCCCAAAGTATTGCACAAGGGGGGGGTGACAATTGTCACCCCCACCCAAAGTATTGCACAGGGGGGGATGACAATGGTCACCCCCCCAAAGTATTGCACAGGGGGGGGGGGGTCGACAATTGTCACCCTCCCCCAAAGTAGTGCACAGGGGGGGGGTGACAAATGTCACCCCCCCCAAAGTATTGCACAGGGGGGGGGTGACAATTGTCATCCCCCCCCAAAGTATTGCACAGGGGGGGGGTGACAATTGTCACCCCCCCAAAGTATTGCACAGGGGGGGGGGTGACAATTGTCACCCCCCCCCAAAAGGATTGCACAGGGGGGGGGGTGACAATTGTCACCCCCCCCAAAGTATTGCACAGGGGGGGGGTGACAATTGTTACCCCCCCCAAAAGTATTGCACAGGGGGGGGTGACAATTGTCACCCCCCCGAAAGTATTGCACAGGGGGGGGGTGACAATTGTCACCCCCCCCCAAAGTATTGCACAGGGGGTGGGGGGTGACGATTGTCACCCCCCCCAAAGTATTGCACAGGGGGGGGATGACAATTGTCAGCCCCCCCAAAGTATTGCACAGGGGGGGGGGTGACAATTGTCACCCCCCCCCAAAGTATTGCACAGGGGGGGGGTGACAATTGTCACCCCCACCCAAAGTATTGCACAGGGGGGGGTGACAATGGTCAGCCCCCCCAAAGTATTGCACAGGGGGGGGGTCGACAATTGTCACCCTCCCCCAAAGTAGTGCACAGGGGGGGGGTGACAATTGTCACCCCCCCCAAAGTATTGCACATGGGGGGGGTGACAATTGTCAGCCCCCCAAAGTATTGCACAGGGGGGGGGGTGACAATTGTCACCCCCCCCAAAAGGATTGCACAGGGGGGGGTGACAATTGTCAGCCCCCCCCAAAGTATTGCACAGGGGGGGGATGACAATTGTCAACCCCCCCAAAGTATTGCCTAGGGGGGGGGGGGTGACAATTGTCACCCCCCCCAAAGTATTGCACAGGGGGGGGGTGACAATTGTCACCCCCCCCCAAAGTATTGCACAGGGGGGGGGTGACAATTGTCAACCCCCCCAAAGTATTGCACAGGGGGGGGGTGACAATTGTCACCCCCCCCCAAAGTATTGCACAGGGGGTGGGGGGTGACAATTGTCAAGCCCCCCCAAAGTATTGCACAGGGGGGGGGTGACAATTGTCACCCCCCCCCAAAGTATTGCACAGGGCGGGGGTGACAATTGTCACCCCCCCCAAAGTATTGCACAGGGGGGGGATGACAATTGTCACCCCCACCCAAAGTATTGCACAGAGGGGGGTGACAATGGTCACCCCCCCCAAAGTATTGCACAGGGGGGGGGGTGACAATTGTCGGCCTCCCCCAAAGTATTGCACAGGGGGGGGGTGACAATTGTCACCCCCCCCGAAGTATTGCACAGGGGGGGGGTGACAATTGTCACCCCCCCCAAAGTATTGCACAGGGGGGGGGTGACAATTGTCACCCCCCGAAAGTATTGCACAGGGGGGGGGGGTGACAATTGTCACCCCCCCCAAAAGGATTGCACAGGGGGGGTGTGACAATTGTCACCCCCCCCCCAAAGTATTGCACAGGGGGGGGATGACAATTGTCACCCCCCCCAAAGTATTGCACAGGGGGGGTGGGTGACAATTGTCACCCCCCCCCAAAGTATTGCACAGGGGGGGGGTGACAATTGTCACCCCTCCCCGAAGTATTGCACAGGGGGGGGGGGACAATTGTCACCCCCCCCCCAAAGTATTGCACAGGGGGGGGTGACAATTGTCACCCCCCCCCAAAGTATTGCATAGGGGGGGGGATTGCAATTGTCACCCCCCCCAAAGTATTGCACAGGGGGGGGGGGGGTGACAATTGTCACCCCCCCCAAAGTAATGCACAGGGGGGGGGTGACAATTGTCGACTCCCCCCAAAGTATTGCACAGGGGGGGGGTGACAATTGTCGTCCCCCCCAAAGTATTGCACAGGGGGGGGCTGACAATTGTCAACCCCCCCAAAAGTATTGCACAGGGGGGGGGGTGACAATTGTCACCCCCCCCCAAAGTATTGCACAGGGGGGGGTGACAATTGTCACCCCCCCCCCACAGTATTGCACAGGGGGGCGGTGACAATTGTTACCCCCCCCAAAAGTATTGCACAGGGGGGGGTGACAATTGTCACCCCCCCCAAAGTATTGCACATGGGGGGGGCCGACAATTGTCACCCCCCCCCAAAGTATTGCACAGGGGGTGGGGGGTGACAATTTTCACCCCCCCCCAAAGTATTGCACAGGGGGGGGGGGACAATTGTCACCCCCCCCAAAGTATTGCACAGGGGGGGGGGTGACAATTGTCACCCCCCCCAAAGTATTGCACAGGGGGGGGATGACAATTGTCACCCCCCCAAAGTATTGCACAGGGGGGGGGGGTGACAATTGTCACCCCCCCCCAAAGTATTGCACAGGGGGGGGGCCGACAATTGTCACCCCCACCCAAAGTATTGCACAGGGGGGGGGTGACAATGGTCACCCCCCCCAAAGTATTGCACAGGGGGGGGGGCCGACAATTGTCACCCTCCCCCAAAGTAGTGCACAGGGGGGGTGTGACAATTGTCACCCCCGCCAAAGTATTGCACAGGGGGGGGGTGACAATTGTCACCCCCCCCAGAGTATTGCACACGGGGGGGTGACAATTGTCACCCCCCCAAAAGTATTGCACAGGGGGGGGGGGATGACAATTGTCACCCCCCCCCAAAAGGATTGCATAGGGGGGGGTTGATAATTGTCACCCCCCCCCCAAAGTATTGCACAGGGGGGGGATGACAATTGTCACCCCCCCCCAAAGTATTGCACAGGGGGGGGGGGTGACAATTGTCACCCCCCCCAAAGTATTGCACAGGGGGGGGGGACAATTGTCACCCCCCCCCAAAGTATTGCACAGGGGGGGGTGACAATTGTCACCCCCCCCAAAGTATTGCACAGGGGGGGGGCTGACAATTGTCACCCCCTCCCAAAGTATTGCACAGGGGGGGGCTGACAATTGTCACCCCCCCCCAAAGTATTGCACAGGGGGGGGGGTGACAATTGTCAACCCCCCCAAAGTATTGCACAGGGGGGGGGTGACAATTGTCACCCTCCCCCAAAGTATTGCACAGGGGGGGGCTGACAATTGTCACCCCCCCCAAAGTATTGCACAGGGGGGGGGTGACAATTGTCACCCTCCCCCAAAGTATTGCACAGGGGGGGGCTGACAATTGTCACCCCCCCAAAGTATTGCACAGGGGGGGGGTGACAATTGTCACCCCCCCCCAGGAGTATTGCACAGGGGGGGGGTGACAATTGTCACCCCCCCCAAAGTATTGCACAGGGGGGGGGGACAATTGTCAGCCCCCCAAAAGTATTGCACAGGGGGGGGGTGACAATTGCAACCCCCCCAAAGTATTGCACAGGGGGGGGGGGTGACAATTGTCACCCCCCCCCAAAGTATCGCACAGGGGGGGTGTGACAATTGTCACCCCCCCCCCCAAAGTATTGCACAGGGGGGGGGTGACAATTGTCAACCCCCCCCCAAAGTATTGCACAGGGGGGGGTGACAATTGTCACCCCCCCCAAAATATTGCACAGGGGGGGGGTGACAATTGTCACCCCCCCCGAAAGTATTGCACAGGGGGTGGGGGCTGAGGATTGTCACCCCCCCCCAAAGTATTGCACAGGGGGGGGTGACAATTGTCACCCCCCCCCAAAGTATTGCACAGGGGGGGGTGACAATTGTCACCCCCCCCCAAAGTATTGCACAGGGGGGGGCTGACAATTGTCACCCCCCCCAAAGTATTGCACAGGGGGGGGGCACAATTGTCACCCCCCCCCAAAATATTGCACAGGGGGGGGTGACAATTGTCACCCCCCCCCCAAAGTATTGCACAGGGGGGGGTGACAATTGTCACCCCCCCCCAAAGTATTGCACAGGGGGGGGGTGACAATTGTCACCCCCCCCGAAGTATTGCACAGGGGGGGGGTGACAATTGTCACCCCCCCCCAAAGTAATGCACAGGGGGGGGCTGACAAGTGTCACCCCCCCCCAAAGTATTGCACCGGGGGGGGTGACAATTGTCACCCCCCCCAAAGTATTGCACAGGGGGGGGGGTGACAATTGTCGACCCCCCCCAAAATATTGCACAGGGGGGGGGCTGACAATTGTCACCCCCTCCCAAAGTATTGCACAGGGGGGGGCTGACAATTGTCACCCCCCCCCAAAGTATTGTGCAGGGGGGGGGGGTGACAATTGTCACCCCCCCCAAAGTATTGCGAAGGGGGGGGGGGTGACAATTGTCACCTCCCCCAAAGTATTGCACAGGGGGGGGGTGACAATTGTCACCCCCCCCCAAAGTATTGCACAGGGGGGGGGGGTGACAATTGTCACCCCCCCCAAAGTATTGCACAGGGGGGGGCTGACAATTGTCACCCCCCCCAAAGTATTGCACAGGGGGGGGGTGACAATTGTCACCCCCCCCCAAAGTATTGCACAAGGGGGGGGGTGACAATTGTCACCCCCCCAAAGGTATTGCACAGGGGGGGGGTGACAATTGTCACCCCCCCAAAGTATTGCACAGGGGGGGGGGGTGACAATTGTCACCCCCCCCCCAAAGTATTGCACAGGGGGGGGGGGTGACAATTGTCACCCCCCCCCAAAGTATTGCACAGGGGGGGGGTGACAATTGTCACCCCCCCCCAAAGTATTGCACAGGGGGGAGATGACTATTGTCACCCGCGCCAAAGTATTGCACAGGGGGGGGTGACAATTTTCACCCCCCCCCAAAGTATTGCACAGGGGGGGGGGTGACAATTGTCACCCCCCCCAAAGTATTGCACAGGGGGGGGGGTGGCAATTGTCACCCCCCCCCCAAAGTATTGCACAGGGGGGGGGGGTGACAATTGTCACCCCCCCCGAAGTATTGCACAGGGGGGGGCTGGCAATTGTCACCCCCCCCCAAAGTATTGCACAGGGGGGGGGTGACAATTGTCACCCCCCCCAAAGTATTGCACAGGGGGGGGGTGGCAATTGTCACCCCCCCCCAAAGTTTTGCACAGGGGGGGGGTGACAATTGTCACCCCCCCCAAAGTATCGCACAGGGGGGGGGGTGACAATTGTCACCCCCCCCCAAAGTATTGCACAGGGGGGGGGGATGACAATTGTCACCCCCCCCAAAGTATTGAACAGGGGGGGGGTGACAATTGTCACCCCCCCCGAAAGTGTTGCACAGGGGGGGGGTGACAATTGTCACCCCCCCGCAAAGTATTGCACAGGGGGGGGGTGACAATTGTCACCCCCCCCCAAAGTATTGAACAGGGGGGGGGTGACAATTGTCACCCCCCCCAAAGCATTGCACGGGGGGGGTGACAATTGTCACCCCCCCCCAAAGTATTGCACAGGGGGGGGGTGACAATTGTCAGCCCCCCCGAAAGTATTGCACAGGGGGGGGGTGACAATTGTCACCCCCCCCGAAGTATTGCACAGGGGGGGGGGTGACAATTGTCAGCCCCCCCCAAAGTATTGCACACGGGGGGGGTGACAATTGTCATCCCCCCCCCTGTGCAATACTTTTGGGGGGGGTGACAATTGTCAGCCCCCCCCCTGTGCAATACTTTGGGGGGGGTGACAATTGTCACCCCCCCCAAAGTATTGCACAGGGGGGGGGTGACAATTGTCACCCCCCCAAAGTATTGCACAAGGGGGGGGGGTGACAATTGTCACCCCCCCCAAAGTATTGCACAGGGGGGGGTGACAATTGTCACCCCCCCCAAAGTATTGCACAGGGGGGGGGTGACAATTGTCACCCCCCCCAAAGTATTGCACAGGGGGGGGGGACAATTGTCACCCCCCCCCAAAGTATTGCACAGGGGGGGGTGACAATTGTCACCCCCCCCAAAGTATTGCACAGGGGGGGGGGGTGACAATTGTCACCCCCCCCAAAGTAATGCACAGGGGGGCGGTGATAATTGTCGACTCCCCCCAAAGTATTGCACAGGGGGGGGGTGACAATTGTCACCCCCCCCCAAAGTATTGCACAGGGGGGGGTGTGACAATTGTCACCCCCCCCCCCCAAAGTATTGCACAGGGGGGGGCTGACAATTATCACCCCCTCCCAAAGTATTGCACAGGGGGGGGCTGACAATTGTCACCCCCCCCCAAAGTATTGCACAGGGGGGGGGGGTGACAATTGTCAACCCCCCCAAAGTATTGCACAGGGGGGGGGGTAACAATTGTCACCCCCCCCAAAGTATTGCACAGGGGGGGGGTGACAAATGTCACCCTCCCCCAAAGTATTGCATAGGGGGGGGCTGACAATTGTCACCCCCCCAAAGTATTGCACAGGAGGGGGGGTGACAATTGTCACCCCCCCCAAGAGTATTGCACAGGGGGGGGTGACAATTGTCACCCCCCCCCCAAAGTATTGCACAGGGGGGGGGGACAATTGTCACCCCCCCCCAAAGTATTGCACAGGGGGGGGGTGACAATTGCAACCCCCCCAAAGTATTGCACAGGGGGGGGGTGACAATTGTCACCCCCCCCCAAAGTATCGCACAGGGGGGGGGTGACAATTGTCACCCCCCCCCCCAAAGTATTGCACAGGGGGGGGGTGACAATTGTCAACCCCCCCCCAAAGTATTGCACAGGGGGGGATGACAATTGTCACCCCCCCCAAAGTATTGCACAGGGGGGGGGTGACAATTGTCACCCCCCCCGAAAGTATTGCACAGGGGGTGGGGGCTGAGGATTGTCACCCCCCCCAAAGTATTGCACAGGGGGGGGGGTGACAATTGTCACCCCCCCCAAAGTATTGCACAGGGGGGGGGGGCCGACAATTGTCACCCCCCCCAAAGTATTGCACAGGGGGGGGGTGACAATTGTCACCCCCCCCAAAGTATTGCACAGGGGGGGGGTGACAATTGTCACCCCCCCCAAAGTATTGCACGGGGGGGGGGCACAATTGTCACCCCCCCCAAAATATTGCACAGGGGGGGGTGACAATTGTCAGCCCCCCCCAAAGTATTGCACAGGGGGGGGGGTGACAATTGTCACCCCCCCCCCAAAGTATTGCAAAGGGGGGGGGTCGACAATTGTCACCCCCCCCCGAAGTATTGCACAGGGGGGGGATGACAATTGTCACCCCCCCCCAAAGTAATGCACAGGGCGGGGCTGACAAGTGTCACCCCCCCCCAAAGTATTGCACCGGGGGGGGTGACAATTGTCACCCCCCCCAAAGTATTGCACAGGGGGGGGGGGTGACAATTGTCGACCCCCCCCCAAAGTATTGCACAGGGGGGGGCTGACAATTGTCACCCCCCCCCAAAGTATTGCGCAGGGGGGGGGGTGACAATTGTCACCCCCCCCAAAGTATTGCACGGGGGGGGGGGTGACAATTGTCACCTCCCCCAAAGTATTGCACAGGGGGGGGGGTGACAATTGTCACCCCCCCCCAAAGTATTGCACATGGTGGGGGTGACAATTGTCACCCCCCCCCAAAGTATTGCACAGGGGGGGGCTAACAATTGTCACCCCCCCCAAAGTATTGCACAGGGGGGGGGGTGACAATTGTCACCCCCCCCAAAGTATTGCACAGGGGGGGGGTAGACAATTGTCATCCCCCCAAAGGTATTGCACAGGGGGGGGGGGTGACAATTTTCACCCCCCCAAAGTATTGCACAGGGGGGGGGTGACAATTGTCGCCCCCCCCAAAGTATTGCACAGGGGGGGGGGTGACAATTGTCACCCCCCCCAAGAGTATTGCACAGGGGGGGGGTGACAATTGTCACCCGCGCCAAAGTATTGCACAGGGGGGGGGGTTGACAATTGTCACCCCCCCCCAAAGTATTGCACAGGGGGGGGATGACAATTGTCACCCGCGCCAAAGTATTGCACAGCGGGGGGGGTTGACAATTGTCACCCCCCCCCAAAGTATTGCACAGGGGGGGGGTGACAATTTTCACCCCCCCCAAAGTATTGCACAGGGGGGGGGGTGACAATTGTCACCCCCCCCAAAGTATTGCACAGGGGGGGGGTGACAATTGTCACCCCCCCCAAAGTTTTGCACAGGGGGGGGGTGACAATTGTCACCCCCCCCAAAGTATTGCACAGGGGGGGGGGGGTGACAATTGTCACCCCCCCCCCCAAAGTATTGAACAGGGGGGGGGTGACAATTGTCACCCCCCCCCCGAAAGTATTGCACAGGGGGGGGGGTGACAATTGTCACCCCCCCCAAAGTATTGCACAGGGGGGGGGGTGACAATTGTGACCCCCCCCCCAAAGTATTGCACGGGGGGGGTGACAATTGTCAGCCCCCCCCAAAGTATTGCACAGGGGGGGGGGGTGACAATTGTCACCCCCCCCCCGAAGTATTGCACAGGGGGGGGGGTGACAATTGTCACCCCCCCCCAAAGTATTGCACAGGGGGGGGGGGGTGACAATTGTGACCCCCCCCCAAAGTATTGCACGGGGGGGGTGACAATTGTCACCCCCCCCAAAGTATTGAACAGGGAGGGGGTGACAATTGTCACCCCCCCCCGAAAGTATTGCACAGGGGGGGGGTGACAATTGTCACCCCCCCCAAAGTATTGCACAGGGGGGGGGGGTGACAATTGTGACCCCCCCCCAAAGTATTGCACGGGGGGGGTGACAATTGTCAGCCCCCCCCAAAGTATTGCACAGGGGGGAGGTGACAATTGTCACCCCCCCCCGAAGTATTGCACGAGGGGGGGGGGGTGACAATTGTCACCCCCCCCAAAAGTATTGCACAGGGGGGGGCTGACAATTGTCACCCCCCCCAAAAGTATTGCACAGGGGGGGGGGCAGACAATTGTCACCCCCCCCAAAGTATTGCACAGGGGGGGGGTGACAATTGTCACCCCCCCCAAAGTATTGCACAGGGGGGGGGGGTGACGATTGTCACCCCCCCCAAAGTATTGCACAGGGGGGGGGGTGACAATTGTCACCCCCCCCAAAGTATTGCACAGGGGGGGGGGTGACAATTGTCACCCCCCCCCAAGGTATTGCACAGGGGGGGGGTGACAATTGTCACTCCCCCCAAAGTATTGCACAGGGGGGGAGGTGACAATTGTCAGCCCCCCCCAAAGTATTGCACAGGGGGGGGGTGACAATTGTCACCCCCCCCCCAAGTATTGCACAGGGGGGGCCAGACATTTGTCACCCCCCCAGAGTATTGCACAGGGGGGGGCTGACAATTGTCACCCCCCCCCAACGTATTGCACAGGGGGGGGGGGACAATTGTCACCCCCCCCAAAGTATTGCACAGGGGGGGGGTGACAATTGTCACCCCCCCCCAAAGTAATGCACAAGGGGGGGGGGTGATAATTGTCACCCCCCCCCAAAGTATTGCACAGGGGGGGGTGACAATTGTCACCCCTCCCAAAATATTGCACAGGGGGGGGGGGGTGACAATTGTCCCCACCCCCAAAGTATTGCACAGGGGGGGGGTGACAATTGTCACCCCCCCCAAAGTATTGCACAGGGGGGGCTCACAATTGTCACCCCCCCCAAAGTATTGCACAGGGGACGGGTGACAATTGTCACCCTCCCCAAAGTATTGCACAGGGGGGGGGTGACAATTGTCACCCCCCCCAAAGTATTGCACAGGGGGGGGGTGACAATTGTCACCCCCCCCAAAAGTATTGCACAGGGGGGGGGTGACAATTGTCAGCCCCCCCAAAGTATTGCACAGGGGGGGGGTGACAATTGTCACCCCCCCCCAAAGTATTGCACAGGGGGGGGGTGACAATTGTCACCCCCCCCCCAAAGTATTGCACAGGGGGGGGTGACAATTGTCGGCCCCCCCCAAAGTATTGCACAGGGGGGGGATGACAATGGTCACCCCCCCCCCCAAAGTATTGCACAGGGGGGGTGTGACAATTGTCACCCCCCCCAAAGTATTGCGCAGGGGGGGGGTGTCAATTGTCACCCCCCCCAAAAGTATTGCACAGGGGGGGGGGGTGACAATTGTCACACCCCCCCAAAGTATTGCACAGGGGGGGGGTGACAATTGTCACCCCCCCCAAAGTATTGCACAGGGGGGGGGGTGACAATTGTCACCCCCCCCCAAAGTATTGCACAAGGGGGGGGTGACAATTGTCACCCCCCCCCAAAGTATTGCACAGGGGAGGGGTGACAATTGTCACCCCCCCCCAAAGTATTGCACAGGGGGGGGGTGACAATTGTCAACCCCCCCCAAAGTATTGCACAGGGGGGGGGTGACAATTGTCACCTTCCCCCAAAGTATTGCACAGGGGGGGGGGCAGTCAATTGTCACCCCCCCCAAAGTATTACACAGGGGGGGGGGTGACAATTGTCACCCCCCCCCCAAAGTATTGCACAGGGGGGGGATGACAATTGTCACCCCCCCTCAAAGTATTGCACAGGGCTGGGGTGACAAACGTCACCCCCCCCAAAGTATTGCACAGGGGGGGGGGGTGACAATTATCACCCCCCCCTAAAGTATTGCACAGGGGGGGGGGCTGACAATTGTCACCCCCCCCCAAAGTATTGCACAGGGGGGGGGTGACAATTGTCACCCCCCCCTCAAAGTATTGCACAGGGGGGGGGCGACAAACGTCGCCCCCCCCAAAGTATTGCACAGGGGGGGGGTGACAATTGTCACCCCCCCCCAAAGTATTGCACAAGGGGGAGGGTGACAATTGTCACCCCCTCCCAAAGTATTGCACCGCGGGGGGGGGTGACAATAGTCACCCCCCCCCCGAAATCTATTGCACAAGGGGGGGGGCTGACGATTGTCACCCCCCCCCAAAGTATTGCACAGGGGGGGGGGTGACAATTGTCACCCCTCCCCAAAGTATTGCACATGCGGGGGGCAGACAATTGTCAACCCCCCCCAAAGTATTGCACAGGGGGGGGGGTGACAATTGTCACCCCCCCCCAAAATATTGCACAGGGGGGGCCCGACAATTGTCACCCCCCCCAAAGTATTGCACAGAGGGGGGGGGTGACAATTGTCACGCCCCCCAAAAGTATTGCACAGGGGGGGGGGTGACAATTGTCACCCCCCCCATGTGCAATACTTTGGGGGGGGTGACAATTGTGGGCCCCCCCAAAGTATTGCACAGGGGGGGGGGTGACAATTGTCACCCCCCCCCCAAAGTATTGCACAGGGGGGGGGTGACAATTGTCGCCCCCCCCCAAAGTATTGCACAGGGGGGGGGGGGTGACAATTGTCACCCCCCCCAGCAATTATTGCACAGGGGGGGGGGGTGACAATTGTCACCCCCCCATGTGCAATACTTTGGGGGGGGTGACAATTGTCAGCCCCCCCTAAGTATTGCACAGGGGGGGGGGTGACAATTGTCACCCCCCCAAAAGTATTGCACAGGGGGGGGGTGACAATTGTCACCCCCCCCAAAGTATTACACAGGGGGGGGGTGACAATTGTCACCCCCCCCCAAAGTATTGCACAGGGGGGGGGGGGTGACAATTGTCACCCCCCCCCAAAGTATTGCACAGGGGGGGGTGACAATTGTCACACCCCCCCCCCAAAGTATTGCACAGGGGGGGCCTGACAATTGTCACCCCCCCCCAAAAGTATTGCACAGGGGGGGGGGTGACAATTGTCGGCCCCCCCAAAGTATTGCCCCCCCCCAAAGTATTGCACACGGGGGGGGGTGACAATTGTCAACCCCCCCAAAGTATTGCACGGGGGGGGGGCTGACAATTGTCGGCCCCCCCAAGAGTATTGCACAGGCCGGGGGTTGAGAATTGTCATCCCCCCCCGGTGCAATACTTTGGGGGGGGGTGACAATTGTCACCCTCCCCCATGTGGGGAATTCCACGAGAGCCAAGCTGGACCGGCTCGGGCTGACGGCCCTGAGGGCAATGGTTGACGTGGAGCCCTATGGCTCTAGTGACCTAGGCCTAGACCCCTCTGATGATGAGCCGCCGTCCATGACTTCTGCTTCGCCCTCGGAGGACGACGACCTTGAGGACTCCGAGAACCCAAGTGGGCGGAAGAAGAAGAGGAAGAGGAAAACCAGGCGCCCTGAGGGACGCCGGTCTCAGGAGGCTAAGGCTATTGCCACCTCCAAGATGGTGGTGAACTTGCCTGAGTTCACTGGCAAGGATCTCATCGAGTTCGCTGAGAATTTTGGCCGGCGTTGTGCTTTGTTTCTTGGGACTCGAGTTGTACTCCTATGCCTCTTTGTTTCTCAAAATCCGAAATCCCAAATCCCAAACCGACAAACCTCGCAGGATCTTTAGACGGGGCACCAATAATAACACAATGTCGAAGACATAAACCCTGTTCAGAGATCGAAGTATCCTACAGCGCTCATTCACAGTTGGCATTAGATGCTTCTATATTATTCACAGACTGCAGTGCGATTGCAACTGCGACTTGCGACTTGCGCGCTGCTACGCTGCTGCTGTTCGAAGCCATAACACTACCCCCCCCTTGAGACCTCGAAGAGGTCTCACTCATCTGCGTGGGCGTCACAATGTCGAATTTGCGAAGCAGGCCAAGAGAAAAAAAATTTTGGACCTCGACATGTGTTGGCTACAGAAGCATAACGGTGGTCGAAACTCACACACTGAGGTACAGTCATGGTATACCTGTCGTCAACGCCTCATTCATACGCCGTGTTTGACCCTGCCACGGCTGTGTCTTGGCGGAAGCTGCAGAAGACAACTTCGCCAGGCACACTGCACGGGCGCTGTACCCACAGCAAGGCTGTGGGCACATCGAACTATAACATACCATAACATTGGGCACAGCCATCGAATCTGATTGCCCAGCAGACAAACAACCAATACATCTGTCAACTCGACAGGACATATGAAGGCAGTCGATACCATTAATGGCATCCAGACTGTCCAATAAGCCATTACTTGGCATCCAGACATGTCGAATCAGCCATTAGTTGACATCCAGACATGTCGAATCAGTAGTCCGTGCCCAACGTAAACGTGGATGAACGATCCACCTGGAGTTGACATACTTCGTGCACTTCCTTCAGTGTCTCAACGCCAGCCATGAACTTGAAGGTGTCATGACCCGTGTAGTGGCGACGGATATCACTTTCGAGGGCACGTTTCCGAATCAGGATACGAGATCGATGGTTCACCAATCGAAGGTTGGGATCACCAGGTCGGCCATCGACAGGGCACTTGTACCGGAATACGAAGACATGTTCACGGGCAAGCGCTCGAAATTGTCCAGGTCCCAATGTTTGTGCCTTGGTCGAATAGAAATTCAAAAAGTTGGACGGTTTCCAAGCATCCTCGCTCCACAGATCGGTCCGATTGGTGACTTTGAAGGAGTACCCGTCATGTCGACCAGTAGTCCATCGATAGGTCTCCTTCGAACCAGTACTAGCGGCCATGCTGTGGTACAACTGACTGGCTTTTTTTAGATGCCACTTGACGTCTAGCCACAATCTTGACAAGTCGAGGAGATTCTCCAGTTTTGACAGGGGGCATCGGGAACTCTCACACCGGCTGTCCCTCCCGATGGACGTAGGGCTTTATGCTGTCTGGATTGAAAACCCCCAACTCATCGAAGGGGGCAGGGATGTCAAGTTTAACATTCTCGCCCTTGTTCAGTACCTCGAGAACTTTGTAAGGGCCGCACCAGACAACATCGAGTTTCCCTTTATGTCGATATTCCGGTACCAACACCCACCATCGTTCACCGACTTCAGGCACTCGAACGTGTCGGTCCATTTGCAGGACCACATGCATCTGGCGTCAACGTTCCTCGGCAAGCATTGCACGCACAGAATCGAAGGTACGTTCCGCTCGTTGCATGTAATCATTCACGGTCGATGGTTCATGTGCATGAGAAGTCATTCGGGGAAAATCCAATGGCAAATGGGGTGTTCGTCCTTCATCTATCCGGAACGGGGATAGCCGAAGGCTATTGGATGTCAGGTTGTTAAACTGAATCTCGGCAAACAGGAGGTCGACATCCCACTCGTTGTTGCCGAAGATGCCGTGTGTACGCAGGCGCTGGAGGATTGACTGGTTGTTGCGTCCCGCCAGGAAATTGTTTCGAGGGCGGTTGGCCACTGTTTGATGCATCTCAATCTTGAAACGCTGAGCCAACTCCTTCCACGCCTGAGACTCGCACAGCTTGTCTCGGTCAGAAACAATTTCTCGAGAGCATCCTTTCAGTCGAACTACTTCACGCAGGAACACATAGATAAGGTCGTCGGCTGTCATCTCCTTGCGACAAGGGATGAACATTCCAAGTTTGGAGAATTGGTCGACTACAGTCATGATGGTGTCATGGCCCCTTGTGGTTGGCGGCAATCGTGAAACCCAACCGATGGACACACTGTGCCATTTGATGTCGGGCACCGGCAATGGTCTTGGCACTCTGGCGGTGTTGACTCGCCTTGATTTCTCCGCTTGACAGACATCGCGACTTAGTATGTATCGCTGGAGGTAGTGTCGGAGGTGCGAAGATAGGTAGTCGCGCTTAATCAGGGCCATGGTTCATAGGCCACCTGAATGGCCATAGAACTCCGACTCGTGATACATAGCCAAAATCGACGTAAGCAGTGTTCGAGGGACAAGCACACGTTTGCCCATCGTCGACAAATGGAAGAATTTGCCATCATGGAAGGACAACTTGGCATCTCGAAGCTGGTGTCGTGCCGCAGGGCTTCGAACCGCGACTTCGTAGATGTGCTTCGTCCGTGGGTCTTCTCGATAGGCTGCTGCCCACACAGCTGTTGAAGTCAAGTCTTTGCACTGTCGATGTACTCGGCGGTGCGTACCTTTAAGACTCGGAGGGTACGGCGTGTTCAACCCAACCTTCGGCAAGGGAACGGATTGTAACGTGCCATCAGGGTGACGTCGACAGCAAATCAGTTCCGCCATGGTCAGAGCATATTGAAGTTCATTGCCAAAAGTGACTCGAGGAGGGCGATCCATCTTCACATCGGGAAGGTCGTCGGTGTCGGCAGGCGTGTCTGGCTCATTGCCAGCCTCATCGAGATGCGGTTCTGGTTGGTGTGAATCCTCAGCCATGATCTCGTCTGATGGTGCTGGCTCCAGACCCGGGTCCTCGGGCTCGACAGTTGTCGCGTCTGATGGTAGCGGCTCCAGGTCCTCCGGTTCGACGGCGGGTTCCGCAAGTTCATCAGCGTCAGGATCCTTCCCCACGGAGCGTCCGCTTCGAAGCGAAACGTACAGGTGGTCGTACGGCTGGGGCCACACCTCGTCATGAGAGAATGAGTCTTCGAGTACATGTAGGAACTCATCGACAGGTTCTCGCTCCGGTGAAGCCCAATTTTCGACCAGGGGAATTGCGAAAGCCCGTGTACGGGTGGCATTTTCGATATCCATCAACTGTTGCAAAGTCAGACGGGAGCAGGCGTCTGCCGCAGGATCCTCGAGGCCCGGTACGTACCACAACGGCAGGTTGTATTCTTCGAGGAATTGGGACCATCGTGCTTGCCGTGGTGTCAGCGGTCGAGGACATGTCTTGAGATATCGAAGACTTTCGTGGTCAGTGTGCACGTGCACCTGCTGCGGTCCCCGAAGTAGGTGAAACCATTGTTTCAAGGCTAATACGATGGCCAACAACTCCTGTTCTCGAATTGCGTATCGAGTTTCGGCAGGCTGCATTTTCCGCGATATGAAGGCAATAGGTCGAAGATGTCCCTTGTACTTTCCATGCGCACATCGTTGCGCCAGCGTAGCACCCACGCAGTCTTTCGAGGCGTCTTTGTACAGGTGATACGGCTGTCGAGGTTCGATAGCACTGAGATGTGTCGCATTGATCATCGCCTGCTTCAGGTTGTTGAAGGAAGCCTGATGGACGGCTGTCCATTCCCACTCGAAATCTGCCTTAAACATCGCGGTCAGAGGAGCTGCGACAGCTTGGAACCCTTCGACAAACTGCTGGTAAAATCCACACAATCCAATGAATTGTCGAACTTCATGAACCGTAGTTGGCGGAGGCCAACCTCGAATGACCTTGATCTTTTCGGGGTCCATGTGTACTCCATCTTTGTCGATGATGTATCCACAGAAGGGTACTTGGCTCTGGAAGAATGTGGATTCATCGATGCAGGGAAAGAGCTGGTGTTTACAGAGTAGTTCATGTACCAAATCGAGATGTCGTTGGTGTTCATCCGCATCCTTCGAGAAGACGAGGATGTCGTCGATGTACACCCATACAAAGATCCCCAAGTGGTCTCAAAGGACATCATTCACGACGCATTGCAACGTCGATGGCGCATTACAGAGGCCAAAGGGCATAACAACCCACTCGAAGGCGCCAAAATGTGTGTTGAAGGCGGTTTTCTCGATATCTTCGTCTTGGATTCGGATGTGGTGGAACCCACTAACAAGGTCGGTCTTTGAGAATACGGTGGATCCCCCCAGTGTACTCAAGATGGATTGGATCGATGGCAAAGGATACCGATCTCGTACAGTTCGCGTATTCAACGCTCGGTAGTCGACGCACATGCGCCATTTACCATTTGCTTTCTTCACCAGCAGGCAACCCGCTCCGTATGGACTCGAGGATGGTCTGATCCGAGCAGATCGATGCAACCTGTCCAATTGTCGTCGAAGTTCATCTAGTTGGCTTGGATCCCATTTGTAAGGGTGTACCCACGGTGGATTGTCTTCCGGATCGAGGCGTATTCGATGATCTCTTCCAGGTCGATACGGAGGTAGGTCTCCAAACTCCGCTTTCTCCTGGTCGTAGAGGTCCGCCCACTTGTGTAATCGATTCGGCAGTTTGCGTCGAACGGGGTCAAGCCCATCATCATTGCCATCACTGGCTTGCATCTTATACATTTGATCGACCGGCACTGTTGGTCGAGGCATGCAGCACAGAAATACTTGATCTCCCGTGGGATCAGATCGACGGATCTCTCTTTTGAGTTTCGGTAACAAAATGTACTCAATCTCCATATCGCTGCACTCCTCATCGGTGATACCATCTTCCGTTTCGGACTCATCGTACATGTCAGTACCGCGCTGAACGTGTGTCTACGAGTGTAGGTCAAGGTGTTCTTTGGCATGTGAGGTAGGATTCCCAACCGGACTCGCTTTGGAGGAACTGGATGAAAGTATCGAAAGAAGGTCCAGCTTCCAAGCTGCTTGGAACTGTAGCTGGGTGGAATGTCTTGATTCGCCAAAAGATAACCGGTACAAATTCGAACCATGTTGGATGTCGGCGTACCGTTCCTTCCAGTTGACAGTTGGATTGTAGCTTCGAAGCCATGGTAGTCCAAGTACTACATCCGCAAAATCCCCAGGACCTTGAAGTGGTGCCGAAATACAAGCTCTCCAACTGAAACATAAGCTCTCGTGTAGTATCGTACTTCAACTTGGACACCTCCGGCTGTCAAGATGTGTCCAGGGTTTCTCAGTTTATAGAGGGGAAGTCGCGCCCTCTTTGCAGTTTGCATCGACATAAAGTCGCTGGTCGCTCCACATTCGACCAACAGTTCCACGCTTGAGTCAAAGGAGTCTTCACGACATGCGCAAATGCGCCCTCGAACCGTGAACAGAGACGCATGCTCAGGATCGGTTCCTTCGACATTGACACCTCCAAGTGTCGAATTCTTTTCGGGTTTATGGGTGCTGGTTGTGGTGTTCAGCTCCTCTCGAGGACGTCCGCCAATGGCAGATGCCAACGGCAATGGCAGAGGGTCTGTGCCACTGGAGCAGTTGGAGCACACGTCAAGATACCTGAGGGTATCGAAGGAGGAGCCCTTGAACATGATGGCTGCCTCCAGAACTGAGTACCATCAACATTTTGCACAAGTCCTAGACGAAGGTCTGAAGGAGTTGGGTTACTCTAGAGAAGACCTGAGTGTGGAGTTGTTCGCCAGCGACAAGCAACATGTCTTGGACCTTGACTGCAGCAAGGGGACAAACTGCAGCTACAAATGTTACTGGCCCTCTTTCGAGATGGCCTACGGGAACCCCACGTTCAGTGAACTGGAGAAGGTGTTGACCAAGGTGGCCCTGGAATGTTCCTGTATGGTCCTGTGTTCCCCCGATTGGGGAGCCCATGGGGGCAACGAGTACTGGCGAACCCTCCTGGACAGGCTGACTATCAGGTCTGTTCGGTTACCGGATGAGGCCATCTACGTGCCTCTGGGGCGTAAGACGCCTATCAGGAAACCCGGATGGGGGAGTATGCTCAGCGTGGTGGACGGAGGTCTTACCTCCATCCCCTGGGAGGACCTGGACTCGACTCTGGTCGAGGCCGTACAACGAGAAAGCAATGGACTCACCTTCGGGGTTAACGCCGTAAGCACCGTAACGCTCGTGGGACCCCAACGCCGTCCCTGCCGTCGTCTAACTCGCTAGGGGCGCAAACAAAAACGCGTCGCGAGCAGCGCGTAAAACTCGAAAATTTTTCATAACTCGCCACGACCCCTCACGTCGCGCCCTGCCGCCTTTTTCTCCTTCTTCCCCATGCACCTCCCTCCCCACCCTCGTGCCCATCACTCCCCTTGCCCTGCAGCTCAGGCAGCGGCCCTGGGGGAACGCGGTCAACCCTTAGCAATGGACACCAACACGCTCCACGACGCCACGCACAAGAACAAGGCCAAGAACATCAAGAACGACGGGTAGCACGTAAGGCACAACAGCGTACATGGTCTTGCTGCACGCGAGTCTGTTGGGTCGTGTATAATTTTATTTTATTTCCAAAAGCCAAAAAAAGGGGAAAAAAATATTTTACGAAATTTTGCAGCGATTTTTCAAGTAGGTACAACCACACCCACGCAAGCAACAAACCCAACGAGGCGGCAGGGCAGGACACCACGGCACCACGCGGCAGCACAGCACCACGGGGCACAGCACAGGGGAGCAGGGCACTGAGGGAGAGCGGGCCACACAGCAACACCGCACAGGGCGGAGACGACATGAAACGCACAACACAACACCCCAGGGCGCACACGGCACAAAGCACAACGGCGGACAACACTACGCGGCGACACACCACAGCAAAACACACACAGCGCGGGGGTACAAGACAAAACACGGCGCCAGAAGGCACAGGACCCCAAGACGGCGGACAGCGCCTCAGGACACAACACAGCGCGCGGCAGCACCAAACGGAGCAAAACGAAACAACACAACGCACAACAACGCAACGCCAGGCGGCACAACGCGCAGCAACACGGCGCAGCACGGCACCCAGGGACACACCACAGCACGCCACCGAGACACGGCACCAGGAGCCACCAGGACCCACCGAGAGACAACAGAGGACAGCCAGGCCCTACAGCAAACACACAAACACAACAGGCAACAACACAAAACACCAGCCAGCCCCACGAGGGCAAGATAGCACCGAACAGAGAGCAACGGCGCAGGCACACCAGCACAGCACCGCACAGGCAGAGCACACAAACAGCAACGACCCGGAACCGGCCCGGAGCCCAGAACCAACGGGGAACAACAGGAAACCAGCGCCACCAGGAGGGGGAAAAACAAAAAAAGAAGACAGGGCACCACAGCACAGCACCACACGGCAGCACAGCGCCACAGGACACAGCACAGGGGAACGGGACACCACAGGGAGGACGCCCAGCGACGGCCACACCAGACACGGGCACCAGAGCCGACACACACCACCAAACGACAACGCCGGGCAACCAGATCCACCAGCAAACCCCCAACAAAAGGCAGGGACACCAGGAACCAACAACACCAGCACCAGAAACAGCACGGACGACGCGCACAGCACAGCAAACGGGCAGGACAGGGAACACACGGCACGACACCCCAGAACACACACAGCAGACGCGCAGCAGGAAAAAAAGCAGCAGGACAAAAAACAAAAAAAAGGGGGGGGGCGCATAGGCCGAAGGCAACCGGGAAGCAGGGAACGCCAGAAACAACAGGGAAGGGGGGGGGGGCGGGGGGGGGGAGGAGCCCAAAAAAAAAAAAAAAAAAGAACCCGGGGGGGGGTATGGGGCAACAAGACGCCAAGGCCCAGGGCACCCCAGGCCGGAAAACACGCAAAGCAGGAGGCAACGAGGCGCACAGAGGGGGGGGAGGGAAAAAAAAGTGGGGGGGGGGGGACAAGACGCCAAGGCCCAAGGCACCAGGGGCCGGAAGACACGCAAAGCAGGACACAACGGGGGCGCAACGAGGGGGAGAAGGGGAAAAGAAACAAAAAAAAACAAAAAAACCCAACAACAACCACAAACAGGGCAACCCCAGCCCGGAGGGGGCCGAACAAGCAAAGAGCGAAGCAAGAACGGCCAAAGGAAAGGTGAGGCGCACCAAAACGCGCCCGGGAGGCCGGCCGGCCCGACCCGGCCAAGCAGGGCACGCACACGCACGAGCGCGCGGTTGGTGACGGGTCCCCACGCCCGCACCCCCCCGCACCCACAGCCAGTGGGTAGTGGGCCCAGGCAGCCCGCCCAGAGGGCGGGCAGTCGGGGGTGGGCGAGCGCCTGACCCCGGACGCCCCACACCCAGGCTGGAGGCGACCCCCCCGGGCGCCCTCATGCCGCCCCCACAGCGCGCAAAGCCAGCTCGCAAGAGCGCGCGCTGTGGGGTTGGTGACGGGCCCCCACGCCTGCACCCCTCCGCACCCACAGCCAGTGGGTAGTGGGCCCCGGCAGCCCGCCCAGAGGGCGGCCAGTCGGGGGTGGGAGAGCGCCCGACCCCGGACGCCCCACACCCAGGCAAGAGGCGCCCCCCCGGGCACCCTCATGCCGCCCCCACGGCACGCAAGAGAGTGCGATGTGGGGTTGGTGACGGGTCCCCACGCCCGCAGCCCCCCGCACCACCAGCCAGTGGGTAGTGGGCCCCGGCAGCCCGCCCAGAGGGCGGGCAGTCGGGGTTGGGAGAGCGCCCGACCCCGGACGCCCCACACCCAGACAGGAGGCGCCCCCCCCGGGCGCCCTCGTGCTGCCCCCACGGCGCGCAAAGCCAACTCGCAAGAGCGCGCGCTGTGGGGTTGGTGACGGGTCTCCACCCTTCACCCCCCCGCACCCACAGCCAGTGGGTAGTGGGCCCCGGCAGCCCGCCCAGAGGGCGGGCAGTCGGGGGTGGGAGAGCGCCCGACCCCGGACGCCCCACACCCAGGCAGGAGGCGCCCCCCCCGGTCACCCTCATGCCGCCCCCACAGCGCGCAACGCCAGCTCGCAAGAGCTCGCGCTGTGGGGTTGGTGACGGGTCCCCACGCCCGCACCCCCCCACACCCACAGCCAGTGGGTAGTGGGCCCCGGCAGCCCGCCTAGAGGGCGGGCAGTTGGGGGTGGCAGAGCGCCCGACCCCGGGCGCCCCACACCCAGGCAAGAGGCGCCCCCCCCGGGCACCCTCATGCCGCCCCCAAAGCACGCAAGAGAGTGCGCTGTGGGGTTGGTGACGGGTCCCCACGCCCGCACCCCCCCCGCACCCACAGCCACTGGGTAGTGGGCCCCGGTGGCCCGCCCAGAGGGCGGCCAGTCGGGGGTGGGAGAGCGCCTGACCCCGGACGCCCCACACCCAGGCAAGAGGCGCCCCCCCGGGCACCCTCATGCCGCCCCCACGGCACGCAAGAGAGTGCGCTGTGGGGTTGGTGACGGGTCCCCACGCCCGCAGCCCCCCGCACCCACAGCCAGTGGGTAGTGGGCCCCGGCAGCCCGCCCAGAGGGCGGGCAGTCGGGGGTGGGAGAGCGCCCGACCCCGGACGCCCCACACCCAGGCAGGAGGCGCCCTCCCCGGTCACCCTCATGCCGCCCCCACAGCGCGCAAAGCCAGCTCGCAAGAGCGCGCGCTGTGGGGTTGGTGACGGGTCCCCACGCCCGCACCCCCCCACACCCACAGCCAGTGGGTAGTGGGCCCCGGCAGCCCGCCCAGAGGGCGGGCAGTCGGGGGTGGGAGAGCGCCCGACCCCGGACGCCCCACACCCAGGCAGGAGTCGCCCCCCCCGGGCACCCTCATGCCGCCCCCACAGCGCGCAAGAGCGCGCGCTGTGGGGTTGTCGACGGGTCCCCACGCCCGCACCCCCCCGCACCCACAGCCAGTGGGTAGGGGGCCCCGGCAGCCCGCCCAGAGGGCGGGCAGTTGGGGGTGGCAGAGCGCCCGACCCCGGGCGCCCCACACCCAGGCAAGAGGCGCCCCCCCCGGGCACCCTCATGCCGCCCCCACAGCACGCAAGAGAGTGCGCTGTGGGGTTGGTGACGGGTCCCCACGCCCGCACCCCCCCCGCACCCACAGCCACTGGGTAGTGGGCCCCGGCAGCCCGCCCAGAGGGCGGGCAGTCGGGGGTGGGAGAGCGCCCGACCCCGGACGCCCCACACCAAGGCAAGTGGCGCCCCCCCCGGGCACCCTCATGCCGCCCCCACAGCGCGCAAAGCGAGCTCGCAAGAGCGCGCGCTGTGGGGTTGGTGACGGGTCCCCACGCCCGCACCCCTCCACACCCACAGCCAGTGGGTAGTGGGCCCCGGCAGCCTGCCCAGAGGGCGGGCAGTCGGGGGTGGGAGAGCGCCCGACCCCGGACTCCCCACACCCAGGCAAGAGGCGCCCCCCCCGGGCACCCTCATGCCGCCCCCACAGCAGGCAAGAGCGCGCGCTGTGGAGATGGTGCCGGGTCCCCACGCCCGCACCCCCCCGCACCCACAGCCAGTGGGTAGTGGGCCCCGGCAGCCCGCCCAGAGGGCGGGCAGCTGGGGGTGGGAGAGCGCCCAACCCCGGACGCCCCACACCCAGGCAAGAGGCGGACCCCCCGGGCACCCTCATGCCGCCCCCACAGCGCGCAAAGCCAGCTCGCAAGAGTGCGCGCTGTGGGGTTGGTGACGGGTCCCCACGCTCGCACCCCCCCGCACCCACAGCCAGTGGGTAGTGGGCCCCGGCAGCCCGCCCAGAGGGCGGGCAGTCGGGGGTGGGAGAGCGCCCGACCCCGGACGCCCCACACCAAGGCAAGAGGCGCCCCCCCCGGGCACCCTCATGCCGCCCCCACAACACGCAAGAGAGTGCGCTGTGGGGTTGGTGACGGGTCTTCACGTCCGCACCCCCCGCACCCACAGCCAGTGGGTAGTGGGCCCCGGCAGCCCGCCCAGAGGGCGGGCAGTCGGGGGTGGGAGAGCACCCGACCCCGGACGCCCCACACCCAGGCAGGAGGTGCCCCCCCCGGACGCCCTCATGCCGCCCCCACAGCGCGCAAAGCCAGCTCGCAAGAGCGCGCGCTGTGGGGTTGGTGACGGGTCCCCACGCCCGCACCCCCCCGCACCCACAGCCAGTGGGTAGTGGGCCCCGGCAGCCCGCCCAGAGGGCGGGCAGTCGGGGTTGGGACAGCGCCCGACCCCGGACGCCCCACACTGTAACCCAGGCAGGAGGCGCCCCCCCGGGCACCCTCGTGCCGCCACCACAGCAGGCAAGAGAGTGCGCTGTGGGGTTGATGACGGGTCCCCACGCCCGCACCCCCCCGCACCCACAGCCAGTGGGTAGTGGGCCCCGGCAGCCCGCCCAGAGGGCGGGCAGTCGGGGGTGGGAGAGCGCCCGACCCCGGACGCCCCACACCCAGGCAGGAGGCGCCCCCCCCGGGCGCCCTCGTGCCGCCCCCACAGCGAGCAAACCCAGCTCGGAAGAGCGCGCGCTGTGGGGTTGGAGATGGGTCCCCACGCCCGCAACCCGCCGCACCCACAGCCAGTGGGTAGTGGGCCCCGGCAGCCCGCCGAGAGGGCGGGCAGTCGGGGGAGGGGGAGCGCCCGACCCCGGACGCCCCTCACAACGGCGGACGGCACCCCCCCCGGGGACGCCTTTCCGCCACCTCCACGGCGCGCAATGCCGGCCCGCAAGGGCGCGCGCCGTGGGGCCGGTGCTGGGTCCCCACACTCGCACCAACCGCACCCGGGACACAGGGGTCGCGGAACCCCGGCTGCCCGCCCCAGAGGACGGGCGGCCGGGGGAGGGACAGCGCCTGACACCAGACGCCCCTCACAACGGTGGCAGGCCACCCCCCCCGCGGACGGCCCCCCACCACCCCCACGGCACGCAGCCCCCACAGGGCATGCAGGCCAGGGGGACAGTGTTGGGCCCCCACACCCACACACCCGCGCCCACAGCACGTGGGTGGCGGACACCAACAGCCCGCCCAGTGGGCGGGCAGTTTGGGGAGGGGGGGCGCCTGACCTCAGACGCCCCTCACAACGGTGGAAGGCAGCCCCCCCGGGGACGCCCTTCCGCCACCCCCACAGCGAGCAACGCCGGCCCGCAAGGGCGCACGCTGTGGGGCCAGTGCTGGGTACCCACGCCCGCACCGACCGCACCCGGAACACACGGGTCGCGGTACCCCGGCTGCCCGCCCCAGAGGACGGGCGGTCGGGGGAGGGACAGCGCCTGACACCAGACGCCCTTCTCAATAGTGGCAGGCCATTCCCCTCCCGGGGACGGCCCCCAACCACACCACCCCCGCGGCACGCAGCCCCCACAGGGCATGCAGGCCAAGGGGACAGTGTTGGGCCCCCACACCCACACACCCGCGCCCACAGCACGTGGGTAGCGGACCCCAACAGCCCGCCCAGTGGGCGGGCAGTCGGGGGAGGGGGAGCGCCTGACCTCAGACGCCCCTCGCAACAACAGCCAGGTAGGGGGGAACCGGGACCGGACCGCCCCCCCCCAAGGCACGCCAGACGGAGCAAGGGACCGGGGCAGGACACGCGGAGGGGCACGGACCACGTGGAACGGCCCTACCAGCGCCAAGTGCCGGGACGGAGCGAGGTGCGCACGCCACACCACCCGGGGGGGGGGGGAGCGGGCGCCGCGGGAGCGCGAGCGCACACAGACGCAAAGGGCACGCGGGGACTACCAGAAGGGCAACCGGACCGAGCTCGCGGAACGCACAGACCGCGTGGAATGGGGTACCAGCGAGCGAGGGTAAGGGACATCCGGACGGGCCGGCCTGCCATACGCAGCGCGGGATACGCGGGGCGGGATGGGGGAAACGGGAGAGACACAACACCAGGTACCGGCCCGAGCCCCCCGAACCGGCCGCGAGCGCCGCGCACACACGGACGGGGCACTGCACCCGCCAAGGCAGTAGTGACGCACTGCGCCACGCCCCAACCCCTAGGCTAGGCAGCCTCCGCGCCAGCCCAAGGGGGTCCCACTGGCGACAAGCCAGTAGCACGGGCCCGGCGGCGCCAGCGCCCCGGGCGACCACGCATTAGGGGGGCGACGCGGTGGGTAAGCGCCCGCAGCCACGGCTGCGAATTGATGCACTGACCGGGGAGTGGCGAAACGGGGAAGCCGGGGAGGGACGGGGCTCCGAGCCCTGTGAACCCGGGGGCCTCCGCCACCAGGCAGGAGGTGCGTCTTGGAGGGCCCCCCACTAGGATTTGGTGGCGAGGATATCACCTGGCCCGACCAGGTGGCCCCCCGGGGGTGAAAGGCGTCTAGTACCCGCAAAATCAAACCTCAAACCTCAAACCTCACCTTGGGGGACTTGAAGGATCGACTACGACCTCAATCAAGATGCTATTGAGACTATACCCGGAGGAGATGAATACATCGTGACTAACACCAACACCCCCAACTCTCCCTGCCATGTACCTGTTCCTGATGGAGTCTCTGAGTGTGGACTATGCGAGCTTCCCAACTCTATCCACTCAGATGACAAAACTGAGCACGACGCCTTCTTCGTGTAGACATGCGTGGAGGAAGTGGAGAACGCCGAGTATGTCGCCCCACTGAAACCCCTACTCTCCATGAGGGTGGAAGACCCCGTGGAATAAGAGCTGGATACCCGATCCAGGCTAAGGGAGTACGTGGACTCCAAGAGGAGGTTGGTGGCGAAAAAGCTATGCTACGCTAAGCCTACCCGCAGCTCATGGCCACTGAAGCAAGGAGAAATGGGAGATCTATCCCAATTGAAGGAGGACCTCGAACAGAAGATCACCACCTGGCAAAGGGAGGTAGATCTTAAGCTGATGAAGAGCGTGTGGGGTGCCCATGTGAGGACCCGAGAGGAGGACGACCTCTCGGAGGAATGTGTATGTGAACCCCCTTGAGCATGCCTATGTTGCCATCGTCCGGCGGGGATGTTTGAACGCGACCTACTTTATGCCTACCAAGGGATGAAGGATACTACCAAGGGCGAAGAGTCGGCCCGAGGATCACCTCCCGACGTCTATTACTCAGGGGGAAAGCAACTTACACTCTGACGAGGACATGGATGACAAGATCAAGCTATTGGACCCGCGGGTGCAGAAGCTTATATGGGATGCAGCGTTCTAGGGCGTGGTGCGGAACCCCTAGTTAGAACGCAATTTCTGGAACACCCACCTACCCTCAATTTTGGGGCAAACCACCTAAAAAAATGGATTCAGCACCCTCAAAAACCCCCCATCCCCTTTCTTTCCCCCCATAACCCTTATTGTAGGGGTGCTTTTTGGGGGAGGGGTCAAAGAGTTAGAGCACAGTTAGAACAGAGTTAGAACGCAGTTAGAGCACCTTGCTCTAACTAGTTATCGCGCTAGTTATCGCGCGATAACTCAGTTATCGCGCAGTTATCGCGGGTAGTTATCGCGCACCCCTCCTCCATCCCCCACTAGGACAAACAACACAAAACACTTGGCACAAAGCATGTATGGTCGTTTTTCATACAAAGTCATCAATGTCTGAGGCTTTGGCTGCCTCCAGGCGTTCATGGACATGCAATGGTGCATGTGGCGGAGGGACATAGTTGGCCTCACCAAGGACCAACCCCTAAAACAATTTTTGAGCCTCCTCTTGTAAGGCCCATGCCGATACTCCGTTGGGATGGAGGAAAACTGAAAAATGTTCCTCCATTTCGGGGGGTACCAGGGGGGAGGGCCTAAAGGGTGGTCTCAGTGCACTTTGCAATGCCGTTTAGAATGCGGCATGCTGCATGTTGGTAGTCCCTCCGGCCCCCTATCAGGGGTCACACTTCTCAAGAATGCCCCCCATCTTGAGGTGGACTCCACCCCCATTTGCTCAACAATACCATTGGCCCCGGGGTCTTTGCACAACCAACACTTAGACCCAGCCCCCCCCATTGCTTGCATCCCCTTCCCATCCCCCGCCAAAATGACAGTGCAAGTGAAAAATTGGTTTTGAAAGAGGACAACGTCCTCCTCCACAACCCTCACCTCTTGGTTGAGGTAGGCGGAGATGTCCAGGCTTCTCAAAAAAGCCTGTTCATCCCCGCCATCCATGCAAGACCATGAGGCCCATAGCTTCACCTTCGAAGCATACTTTGCCCCCCCCCATACATTGACCCATACATCCGCACGGGTAGAGGATGCCTTCCACAAGGAAGTCGCCTCAACCGAAATGACAACAATGGCAACGCCACTAGGGGGGGCTTTCCCAATAACTCGGGCCATAGATATTGCATTTTGCACCAAAGTCCACACCATGTTCAAAGCGAGTCGCCACAGGGCGCCTCACGTTTGCGTGACCCATCGTAAACCCCTCGGGACCGCCAAGGCGACGGACCCCAAGGAGCTTTTGATGGTGTTCGCACCAAGCGTGGGCAGCAGCAAGGGCCATTACAAAGAATATGAAAGCTTTGAGAGCTAATTTAAAGCAAAAAGGGGAAACATAAAATGAAGCGCGATAACCTACGCGATAACTCGCGCGATAACTAGTTATCGCGCGATAACCTCCGCGATAACCCCCGCGATAACTAGGTTATCGCGCGATAACCCACGCGATAACTAGTGCTCTAACCCCGTTCTAACCCCGTTCTAACTAGTTAGAGCACACAAAGATCAAATCGCAAAAGGTGTAAAACGGGCAATACCGAGCAAACGAAACATGCAAGGCACATTGTTGCATCATAGTGCACCCATGTAACATGTGAAATTCCGGGTTCCAACCATATTAACAACACCCAAAATTGGGGGGGTTCCGCACCACGCCCTAGAACGCCGCATCCCATAAGGACCTATCTGGAGGTGGTCGGGGAACTACCACCCCCAGCCTCATGTGACAAGTTGGTACAGATGGACCTCAAGCTGAAACCCGAGTTCGTGGGTCACAAGATCGTGAGAAGACCCTATCCGGCTCCTAAAGAGCAGGCCGACGAGATTGAGCAACAGATACAAGAATTTATCGACGCTGGCCTAGTCCTGGAGTACAAGGACGGGGACTACCACCAACACTGCAGCGCCTGTTTCCTGGTGGCTAAACCTGGGTCTACAGCCAAACGGCTGGTAGTGGACTACGGAGAGCTGAACAAGAAAACGCTGAACTACTCAGGGTCCAATCCCAATATGAAGTCTACCCTTGAGAAGATAGCCTCCTGTTGCTACAAGACGAAGATGGACAAGAGGAGCGGATTCTGGCAGGTTGACTTGAAGCCCAACGCTCAGGAGCTACTAGACTTCATCACTCCACAGGGGAGGGTGTTCAAGTGGAAGGTCATGCTGTTTGGCGTGGCCAACGCACCCGCTCTATTCCAAGAGCTGATGAACAAGATCGTGTCCATCCTACGAAGAAGACCCAAGGTGCAAGATCTCATATCCCGTGGGGCCCGAATGGAGGCGCACATCGACGATGTATGCCTCAGGACCAATACTCAGGAGGATCACCTAATCCTCTTGGGTGAGTTCTTTGCGGTCTGCCAGGAGAACCACACACGACTCAAGGTGGAGAAGTGTGAGTTCATGTAGGAGACCATGCAGTACCTGGGGTTTGACGCTGGCTATGGGTGGTGGACCCCAGCTGCCTCTGAGGCCAAACCCCTGATGGACGCTAAGGTACGACACGAAGACCCCAAGGAAGGACTTCATGATGTACGCTGTTTCATTGGGGCGTGCAACTTCTATCGCCGCCATATCAAAAACTTCACCTACACCAGCGCCATCCTGACGGACCTGATCAAGAAGAGTACTACTAGGCGCTGGGGCCCACAAGAGCAACAAGCGTTTGACGAGCTCAAAGACAAGGTGGCCAACGCTAAGTGCTTGGGCGTGCCTAGGGCACAAGGGGAGATTATCCTGATGACCGACGCCAGCAAGGTGGGCGGTGGTGGAACGTTGTTCCAATGGCAAGCACTAGAGAAGGAGGAGTTAGACTCGGCTATTTCGCAATGGGGTGCTGAAGGTCTCAACCGAGATGGAACTCTCAAGCATAGCTATCCTGACGACAAGTGGGTCCTAGTACCCCTGGGCCACTGGAACTGGAAATGGAACCAGGCCACGGGGAACTACTCCACCTATGAGCAGGACTTGCTCGCGGGTATGCTGGTGCTATCCTCTCAAGCACTACTGTTGGGGAGTCACCTTTGATTTTACCGGGCACAAAGTGGCCAAAACCCAGATTCTATCCAAATGGTTGACAAAATTGACACATCTTTGTTGTGTATTAAGCTTGTTTTGAAAGTTTTGTCTTTTTTGCCTATCATTCATAATAAGAGTTGACGCATGGCTCAGTTTGAGTGCCAAGATGTCATGCACATCCAATATTTTGGGCAAAACAAAAAGTCAATTTGTGTGGAGAAATGAATTACTTACTTGTCCAACACAATACAAAATGGAAACCATTGCAATGTATGTAGACAACATAGATTGACCCTGATCTACACATGATTCATATTGTCCTTGTGCTTTTTGTCTTGCACCATGCAGTTATAATGTGATATGCTCGTCAATACCCCAACTTTTCATAACAAACATTTCACTAAAAAAATCATACAAATGCCCAATCATTAGCTTCACCCAATGTCTAGCAACCGATCACTGCACCTACCAACTGTCGTCAACCTTGTACCCTGCCCTAAACTCTGACCAAAACTGATCTTCTTGCAGTCTCTGCCTCGCATGCGTTTTATTACTTCAAATGTTGCAAACTCAACACAACGTGCACAAACAACAGAGGCAACAGTGGACACAGTGTCTGTGCTATTCTACCACCTCCAATAGTGCAAACATTGGTTGACAAAACATACACCATTGGCAGCACGAAAGATATTCTGCACAGCTGCAGAGCTGCACAGCAATCTGCACAGCTGCACGATGCACATTCGAGCTTCAAATCCTTGCTGTGTGCTGTACCTTCAGTTCAGGGTTGGAGAACAGCTGTAATCAGTTTACTGACATATGCAGAGCAGACAACTGGCTGCACCGTACCACCTACACAGCCGCAGAGCTGCACAGCAATCTGCACAGCTGCACGATGCACATTCGAACTTCAAATCATTGCTGTGTGCTGTACCTTCAGTTGAGGGTTCTAAAAAAGCAGCAATCAGTTTACTTACATATGCACAGCAGACAACTGGCTGCACCGTACCGCCTAACTACCATCAACGAATCGTAATATGCAAAATCAGTCTTGCACATGCAAAACCACTGCATGTCAGCATAACAGCAAGAACTAATGGATGCAGAAAATGCCTGTGCTGCCATCAATCCTTGCCAAGCATGCAATGGGCTGTTGCACTTCACAGGGTTGTGTAATCGTAATATGCAAAATGAGTCTCGCACATGCAAAATCGCTCGCTGTATGACATGGCAGCAACAACTAACTCTGTGGTCTAGCTGTGCGACCAAGAGCCGGTCCGCACTTTCCAGAAGGGTCCGCCACCTGAGAAGGCCAAGCTACGGCGCTGGTGGACCTACCTCAGCCAACTAGGGCTGACGGTACACCATATCCAGGGAGTGAAGAACGAGTGTGAGGACTACATCAGCCGCAACAACTTCGATGCCCTGATTGGTGCCCGGTCTGAAGCGCTAGCTAAGGAGGCGTTCAGCCGTATGGACGTGCACTTGGACCTCAACATGACTATGATACGCCCCCTAGATGGACTCCAACAATCGGAGTACCTGAAGGAGTTTGGGGATATCTACAAGCGCTCGGAGAAGCGCCTTGAACCCCTCCTGGTCAACCAAGAACAGTGGAAGAGGGACAGGAGCAACTTCTGGCACGAGGACCGCATTGTGGTGCCTAGTGACAGAGTCCCAGCGCTGCTGAAGTGGACCCATGAGTCCAGCGGTCATGTGGGTGCTGACCGTACCCTGAGGCTATTCAAGCAGTGGTTCCACACTATGTGGACTGATGACCAACTGCGGAAGACCCTCCAGCCTATCGTGGACAAGTGCCCGTGTAGGTCCTGCAAACCGGGGGATATTAGGGACAGAGGTCTCTACTCGACCCTGCCCATCCCTCACTGTGCTAAAAGTGTTCTCTACGTGGACTACACGGAGATGCCGAACTTCGGGGGCTGTGACTTCGCCCTCGTGGTAACCTGTGGGTTGACCAGGTTTACCAGGGTGTTCCCATGTACCAAGCACATTACTGGGGAGGAGAGTATCAAGATACTCCTGGAGGAGTGGTTTTGTGTCTATGGGGCCCCCAAAGAGATCAACTGCGATGAGGACGTACCAGTACGCTCAGATACCGGCCGGTACAAGAGGATCCTGAGATCCCTCAATGTCCAGGTGTCTACGGGGATCCCCTACTCTCACACGAGCAACCCCCTATGTGAGCGACAGATTCGTGTCCTCAAGGAGAATGTAAGGATATGGTGCAAAACTGAACGCACCAGAGACTGCGTGAGACTACTCCCCGTCATATCCTTGATGATGAACTCCCTAGAGATTTCGGCGACTGGCTATTCGCCCCATGAGCTATTCCTAGGACGCCCGGCGCGGTTTCTACATGCTCCCTATCCAGAAGACACCCATTCTTCCGTGGGTGAGTGGGTCCAAGAGCAACAAGCGAAGGTGGACAAGGCCAAGGCTATGCTCCAGAGAGTGAGGGAGCGTCGGTGGAACAAGAAGAACAAGCACCGAGTACTTGCCACCTACCAAGAAGGGGACTGGGTGCTGGTGCACCACAGCCGACTACCCGCCTGGCCGCGCTCTACCAGCGATGACCCATACTTCGGGCCCTACAAGATTCTATCTATGGATGAACACCGTATAACCGTGCGGTGTTCTCCCCGTCTAGGGGGGACCCTGGTGTGCGCTGCTCAACACCTGAAGCGCTACTATGATCCTGAAGACCTCTGTGGGGGAGAGTGGGAGCTGAACGAGGGGGAAATCGCCTCCCTAGACCTACAAGGGGCTGCCAGCCCTATGCAAGTTGAAGGGGTACTCCTCGACATGAACGCCGAGGAGATGGCTAAGGAGGGCTTCTACCTGGTGAAGTCTGTCCTACGCCACCGCTATCGCCAGGGTTGGCGCTTCCTCACCCTCTGGGAAGGGCTTGGAGTCGAAGAGGCCACCTGGGAGCCCTTCTCTGCGTTTGTTCTACCTGAGGGACGCCTAAACTCAGTTCTGGTAGACTACTTGTCCCACAACAACATTGGTGAGTTGCTGAGGCTCGTTGAGACGCTTGCCTCCAAGACTAAAGTTAGGGACTGAACCTTACCCTTACCTGCCTAAGCGCATGTGTGAGTGTGCTATTCCTAAGGTCCTGAGAGCAAGCCGCAGAAGTGGTGTCCTAATTATACCCAAGTCTGCACGCTTGCTAAACCTGGAGGATTGTCTTACCGATGCCACGGGGTACACCCCGGGTCTCTCCTCCCCTAAGCGCCCAATTTCTGTGCTGGCGCAAAACCTTGGGGGAATACCCAGCGTAGTAATCCAGGTATTGTTTTCCCTACCTATCTGCCTACTACAGGGAGGGGTGGCCAAAAGCTATGAAGGCTTGAGAACGCCTATTTGCTACGATGGCCAAAATCTAGCCTAACCACTGCCACTGCTCACCAACCCTGCGAAAATTGCAGGAAAAGGGTGGGACAGTGACACACGCACTACAGGTCCTACACACCCTACAGTGGCACTGTAACCGCTGCATAGTGGCGGATCTTTCTTGTAACTGCGAAGCCTGTAGCCTTGATGCCCCAGGGGTCGTAACGCCCGACACTGCCCCCGATATCTCCGAACCCAACTGACCCTCTTGAGACCCATAGCCACCCTCTGGGAGCGACATATGCGAAGCACTTGTAAGTCCATTGAACTCCATGGTGGAATATGAATAGTCAGAAAACCCGGTCTACAAAAATGGAGCAGACATAGCATCTCATTGAGCATCCATCGCACATAATGACACAACCTGAAATCATTCGAAACAATTTAAATAAATCCAATTGGGAAATCCCGAAAGTCAAATGCGACTCAACGCGCGCTCACAGGCCACATCTGGCGGCGAACCGAAAACATGAAAACAAGCGGAAGATTTACTGCACTAATGTACATCTGAGAATCATTGAAATTCTGATCACATTGATGTATAAATTGAGTGCTGTCACTGTTGCCGTTACACTCCCCCTCTGAAGAGATACGCCAGTATGTCAGGCTGGGTCAAGTGAAGTGAAAGAAACGGCTAAAGTGACCAAAAACCGACTAATCTATGACAAAATTCGAGAAAATGAGCTGAATTGAGCAAAATTGTGCTGAGATCTGTGTTTCGCGATGGCCATCGACTTGAATGAAACGCATAGGTACCTTAGGGCACACAGAAATAGCTTCGAACAAGCTCGAAAAATCAAAAATTGAAAGTCTGAGTGAAGAATGTACATGCATGATCAAGATCCATGATCCATGATGAAATCAGGATCTGACATCCCACTGCCAGAAAACAGAATGGGATGCAGCGTTCTAGGGTGTGGTGCGGAACCCCTAGTTAAAACGCAATTTCTGGAACACCCACCTACCCTTAATTTTGGGGCAAACCACCTAAAAAATGGATTCAGCACCCTCAAAAACCCCCCATCCCCTTTCTTTCCCCACATAACCCTCATTGTAGGGGTGGTTTTTGGGGGGGGGTCAAAGAGTTAGAGCACACTTAGAACAGAGTTAGAACGCAGTTAGAGCACCCTGCTCTAACTAGTTATCGCGCTAGTTATCGCGCGATAACTCAGTTATCGCGTAGTTATCGCGGGTAGTTATCGCGCACCCCTCCTCCATCCCTCACTAGGACACACAACAGAAAACACTTGGCACAAAGCATGTATGGTCTTTTTTCATACAAAGTCATCAATGTCGGAGGCCTTGGCTGCCTCCAGCCCCAAAAGCCCTTGCTCCAGGGCGTTCATGGACATGCAATGGTGCATGTGGCGGAGGGACATACTTGGCCTCACCAAGGACCAACCCTTAAAACAATTTTTGAGCCTCCTCTTGTAAGGCCCATGCCGATACTCCGTTGGGATGGAGGAAAACTGAAAAATGTTCCTCCATTTCTCGGCAAAAAAGGTGGAATGTGCCAAGCACCAATGGATCCACCTGGTGGGGGACCAACCTGAGTCTCCCCACGCTTTTGAAAATTTTGTGGTCAACGCACGGTGGCGTTCCACTTGGGTTAGAGTGTACAACTCCCTCACCCTCCAAAGCTCATACAAACCCTCAATGCATTTCACCATGACATGCACAACAACCCATAACATAGCTCCCCCAGGGGTCCTCACTGTGGGGACATGCTCTTTGAGGCATTCCACAAATTGCCTTTGGAAGGGGGGGGAGGTTAGGAAAACTTTGGTGCTGGTTAGATCGAAATCTTTTTCTGTGGCCCTCGAGGCCGAAGGGAGGCGTTCCCTAAGAGGGATGCCTGAGGTCTCATCCTTGAGGGCTTGTTTGAAGGCCTGCAAAGCTGCAAGAGCTTGGGCCTTACCAGGGGTACCAGGGGGGAGGGCCTGAAGGGTGGTCTCAATGCGCTTTGCAATGCCGTTTAGGATGCGGCATGCTGCATGTTGGTAGTCGCTCGGCCGCCTATCAGGGGTCACACTTCTCAAGAATGACCCCCATCTTGAGGTGGACTCCACCCCCCTATGCTCACCAATCCCATTGGGGTCTTTGCACAACCAACACTTAGACCCAGCCCCCCCCATTGCTTGCATCCCCTTCCCATCCCCTGTCAAAATGACAGTGCAAGTCAAAAATTGGTTTTGAAAGAGGACAACGTCCTCTTCCACATCCCTCACCTCTTGGTTGAGGTTGGCGGAGATGTCCAGGCTTCTCAAAAAAGCCTGTTCATCCCCGCCATCCATGCAAAACCATGAGGCCCATAGCTTCACCTTCGAAGCATATTTTGCCCCCCCCCATACATTAACCCATACATCCGCACGGGTAGAGGATGCCTTCCACAAGGAAGTCGCATCAACTGAAATAACAATAATGGCAACGCCACTAGGGGGGGGTTTCCCAATAACTCGGGCCATAGATATTGCATTTTGCACAATTGATTGCAAAGGCACATGGGCAGCTGCCCTATTGCGGCCTGTGGTAGATTTTACAATGGTGGTTTGGGGAAAGTAGGGCATGATCCGTTGCCGAACGGTCCTTAGGTCCCGTTGTGTGCAACGGCGGGGCATTCGCAAAAGGGCCCGTTGGGAGAGATGCATGCTGCATGCCATGCGTAGCATGCTCAGGGCCTCATGCTCCTGAGCTGTTAATGCAAGATGGCCGCCAAGTGGGCCAGACAGGGCAGTGCACGCCCCACCACTTAAACAAACTTCGCCTTTGGTGTTGGTGCCACACACGACGTCTGGGTCACCCAATAGAACTCGCACCAGCCGCTGAACCGCCTTCAAACGCCGCCGCCGGGCCTTGGGGCACTGCAGATCGGTGTACCGCCGCAGGTTGGCTGTGTTGAGAGCCCACAGGGCCTCATTGACAGCATTGTCCATGAAGAATAAGAGGACCTGGGCGCGAAATGAGGGAGGGTTTTGAAGCAAGGGCCCAAAAAACACACGCGATAACCCACGCGATAACCCCCGCGATAACTAGGTTATCGCGCGATAACCCCCGCGATAACCCCCCGCGATAACTAGTTAGAGCGCGATAACCCCCCGCGATAACTAGTTAGAGCACCCAGTTAGAGCGCGATAACCCCCGCGATAACTAGTTAGAGCAGGGGTTAGTGCGCACTAACTGGTGGTGTTAGAGCAAGCGTTGGGCACCCTAAAACCTTCACAAACGTTGATTTTGCACCCAGGAAACCTTGGAGATGTCAACAATGTGCAGGCACGGGGTACATGGCGCCACAATCACAAATTCAAATCAGTCAAATGGACATGTTCCGGGCTAGTTGCCCCTCCTCAGAGTCCACAGAGTACAGTAATAGAAATAGTGAACAATAATCGAATCACAAATAACACTAGCTGGAGGGGTTAGAGGAAGCATTGGGCACCCTAAAACCCATGGACAGCAGCTGCTGCCGCCACACAGGCGTGCAGTGCAGAACCCCCCCCGCACTATAAAAAATCACGCTCCATCGCTCGCCCTCCCATGGCAATGGAGCGTGTATAAGGCAGAGATAACAGCGGCAACGGCGCGATCGCAAATCCGGCAGAGCAACAAAGCCAAATCAGGACATTAAATCCATACCAGAGGGGTCTGTGATGAAAAGGAGTATACAGACCCATAGAACAAACAAAGGCGCATCAGCCTACATTATAAAATCCAACGATTTGCAATTGCATCCGAACTACAATCCCCAGGTCCACGTCAGCCCTATCTAGTGCCGTAGGCCAATCCTAGGGTCCCATTGGGTCAGGTCCTGCTGGTCTGCTGCACGCCCCTCCAAGTCAGAACCAGGGGCTGGGTCTGACTGACAACCCATAGCGACCAATGGCAGACCTGACATGCCTGGCAGGATCAGAACAGAAACCCAAAAACAGCACAAACACACCCATGCAACAAAAAAAAATATTTTTTTTTCTCCTTTTTTTTTTGACAGCAAATCATGGGCAAAGCACAACAAAACTGCTGTGAATCCATTGCCTGGAGCATGTACAGCACCTGTGACAGAACCCTGCCTGCAGTGGGACTGTGCCTGACGCTGTCTTAACCTGTCCTGTTACCCAGAGATCCGAATTCTGACCTCAGGGGGAATTGGACTGCCTTGATGGCTTGATTGCCCCCAGCCGCACGCAGACCTGCCACTGTCGTAATCACGAATCCTCATAACTCATACATGGCCCTGGGCCTGAGACACAAAACAGAAGGAGGTAGGACAGAGGGGAAGGAAAAACACAATACTGCAACTCTGCAACGGTCGGGTGGGGGGGTCTCAAGATCTCAGATCAGCGGCAGGTCCCATTAAAAAATAGGAAAAAAAATCAGAGCAAGTACTGTGCATCCGCAGCACCCCCCCCCCCCGCCACTGCGGTTGGGAGTCCAGGACCTGTCGCTGTCCCTCACCTGACACCCTTTCCCATGTCTGGGGATGGACGTGTCGATTATGATCCTCCACGGTATCCTGCGACTATCGCCTCGACGGTGTCCCCGGAGCCCCGGTTTGCCCTGTCCAGAGCCCAGACCAAAAAATAGCAAGACCATGCAGAGTTGTTACTGTACAATTTCCGAAATACGCAGATCCAGTCCCTTGGCTGCATTAAAATCACGCCAGGGCTGGGCAACATGATGAAAAAACGAAGAAGCAGGCTCCCACGTGGGCTTGTCATGGCCCTTCCACAGAACCTGCCACTTGCGATGCCTTTTTCTGCCCTTCCCAAACCACTGCACCTTCAGAACCTTATCCAGGACCCATTCCTCCTCCACATGGGCACGTGGGTTGTGCCTCTTGCGATAAAAATGAAAAGGTTCCCGCTTGCCCTGCGGTGCCACATAATATTTTAACCGGGTCGCTGGCAGCACCTGTACGCCGTCAGGGGTGTCAATCTTGAATCGCGTACCGCTGACGACTTGGAGCACTTCACAGGGCCCCTGCCATAGGCGCTCAAGCTTGCTCTCCCCCGGCAAGTTACGCACCCACACCGCATCTCCCACAGACAAGCTCAACTTGGGATGTTGTGCCTCAAATTTCTTTCGTGCAGCTGTATGCAGCTTATGAAGCCGTTTACGAACCAGGGTATGCTCCTGCGAAACCCGTTCGAAAAACTGCAGGGCATCCTCAGGCCCCTGCCAATCCTCCATGGGGGGTGTGTCCCCAAACCCCGGGGGGTCACGCCCAAACACCAGCCGATGGGGGGAGTAGGGGGTGACAGCCCCTGGCAGGTCATTCAGACCCCAGAGCGCCATCGGCAGCGCCTCAACCCAATTACTCGGGCGCTCCTCCAGAAAACGCCTAAGGGCATTGACTACCGACTTCACCGCCACCTCCGCCCTCCCGTTGCTCTGTGGCCTATAGATCACCCCCTGATGCTGCTCGATTCCGCTTTGAGCACAGAGAGTTCTGAAAAACTCGGAGGTAATCAGGTGATCATTGTCCGAAAAAATCTCACGCGGAATCCCCATAAAAAAAACACAGCGCTCCAGAAAAATGCGCGCCAATTTGGCAGCATCCAGCCCCTTCTTCCGGGTGGGGATGGCTATAATATAACCACTGAGCCTACACACAACTATCAGAGCGGAATCAAAATTCTGTCCGTCCACCTTGACAGAATCTAACTCCACAAAATCCATGGCAAGACTTGAGAAAGGGGTGGAAGGAATGGGAAAGTGCTCCAGTGTATCAGCGCTGGACCTGTTCGGCGCTTTGCATGACTGGCACACTGGACATTGGGCAATGACCTCAGCAATCAGCTTTTTTGGAGAGAAGGGGAATAAAAAGCGGCGGCGACACAACACATCCAGCTTGCGCTGGCCCGGATGGCTGTACGCATGCATGGCAGCAATGACAGCTCGTACCAAGCACTTGGGCACCACCAGCTTTCCCTTACACCTAATCTTCCCTTTATACAAGGCGCAGTTTCGTACATACTCGCCTTTTTGCAACTGCTTATACACAGAAGACCACTGAGGGTCCTGACTGTATGCTTCTGCCCAACTGTCAAAAAGAACAGCAACAGGAGGAGTGGAAACATCATCATACTTCGCCGCAGGATTCCCGGCGCGATCCGATGGCTGTCGACCGCGAGTACTCTTCCGGCGGTGAACGCGAATCGGCATCTGTGCAAGGGCAGAAATGGAAGCAACAGACTCAGGGGCAGCAGGAAAATCAGCCAAAACACTGGGGTCTGGGGCCGACATAGCCCGAAGCTGAAACAGGGCCTCATAGCTCCAACATTGATGTCGCAGTCTGCTACACACAGACTGTATCCTCACATCCCCACCTGCCTGAAGCTGTGCTATAGTTGTCGAATCGGATGCCCCCGGACCACCGGGTCCTAAAAAAAAATCAGTCCCCAGATATGCGAAAGGCAAAAAGGAAGAGTCCTGCTGATCATCAGCTGCTAACTCTCTCCCCACCACAGCCAATATTCCCCGTGCCCGATCAGCATGCTCCTGGGCCACAAGGCAGGATATTTGACTCGCCAGGGTGTGGTCCTCCCACCGCTTCTCATCGTGAATGTCGCGCTGGACCCCCGCCAAATCCTCCTCGCTCCCATGCATGCAGGCGTCAGGGGCATGCTCGCACGCTGGATAGGCCCAGCGGCTCATGGTGTCCGCCCCCACATTATCCTCCCCCTTCTTATATTCCACCTCAAGGTGAAATTGGGAGAGGAACTCATGCCATCGCCCTCTGCGGCCCACAGGGCCGCTGATGGACCCGAGGTCCTCGCGGAACCAATGGACCAGAGCCCGATGGTCTGTGCTGGCCCTGACAGTCACCCCAGACTGAATCCAGCTACGGAATTTGTGGAGCGCAGCCACAAGGGCATACGTCTCCTTCTCCCGTACCGACCATCCCCGCTGGCCCTGTATCCCCTTCCCTTGGAGCTTGCGGCTGAAAAAAGCTACAGGCCGCAGCAGGCCTTCTTTGTCGTGCTGACTCAATACTGCGCCAACCGCAAAATCGGAGGCATCAGTGTCCAGAAAAAAAGGCTTTGCGGGATCAGGAATGTGGAGCATGGCCTCCTGAATTAGAGATTCCTTGATCTGATGGAAGGCATGCTTCATCGCCTCACTCCATTTAATCTTATGCCGCTTACCACTCTTATCCCCCTTTTTCTTATTACTCTCCAGACCCGTCAGTGCCTCAGAGAGTATTGCCGCATGCATAGCATAGTTTTTCATGTACATCGCATACCATTGCGTTAGCCCGAGGAATGCTTTTAAATGAGTGGGCGTGACGATATGCGTGTGATCCCAGCGCTCAATGGCCGCGCGTTTATCCGGCGCGGAAAAGCGAATGCCATGCTGCAAGATATGGCCACAGAATTTTACTCGCGTTTGGAACAGGAACATTTTCTCACGTTTCACAGTGAGTTTATAACGACGAAAAATGTCAAAAACACGCCGCAAATCAGTATCATGCGCTTGCAGCACATCGAACGCCACTTCAGTTACCTTCCCTGACGGATTCTGGGGGTCTGGGGGTACCTCCTTCACTGTCGGGGGGGGGCCTGGCGTCCCTGCCAGCACATCGTCGATGTACGGCTTCGCACTGATGCGCTTATCCTGTTCCAAACACCACTGTACCATACGCTGGTACTGGGCTGGGGCTGTTTTCAGCCCCATGGGGAGCACGAGCCATTCATAGACTCCCCATGGGGTCATGAATGCCGTATATTTCCGAGAGGACTCGGCTAACGGCATTCGATGAAAACCGTCTTCAAGGTCAAAAATTGACCAGATGACGTTTTTGCCTTCCTCTAAAATTTTGTCCTCGATATACGGCAAGGGGAAAGTAAAATCTTTGATTTGGGAGTTTAGGTGGCGGTAGTCTATCACTAACCGCCACTTCCCTCCCGGCTTGGGGACCACAAAGGCCCGGCTAATCCATTGTGGATTTACCGCCTCTTGTAGCATGCCCCGGGACTGAAATTTGTCCAAAAGCGCTTTAAATGCTGCAGCCCGCAACCCAACACAGCGGTACGGTACCACTTTCTGTGGCTGCGCATCTGGTTTTTCAATTATCGTCGCGACACCATCAGGACCACGATACGGGGCCTCCGTGTGTGGTTTAAACATCAATACATCCTCATATTCCTGCTCAAGCTTCTCCCGAAAAACCCGGCAACGAGGGTCCTCCTGATCTGCCTCAATGACTGACCTGATGTCGCGGTTAAATCGCGAGTCATTCCAGGCTCGCATGGACCGACGATGGCGTCTGGGGGCTTGGTGATGTGGCTCGGGCTCCTGTGCATGAAAAAGCACCAAGCGCCAACCATCAGAACTGTGTACGGGGGTGCCTTTTGACGATTCAAATATTTTCTTGTCAGGTGGAATATCCCACCAATCCAAAGACAACTCCCCCAAGGCCCAGAACCAGGCCTCCTCCCTCTTTACCGGCACAAGGATTACCCCGCGTGCCCCATCCAGGAGAATTTTATCCACTGTGCGCTTGTAACAGTGCTGCGGTGGGCACAAAAACATCATATCTGTGCCCCAACACTGTTCGAAGGCATCCTGCTGACGCCCCCAAGACTTTACACGTGGGCCAGGCATGGGACGTCGTCCCGCTGCGAATGCGTCAACCCACTTCGTCTTCTCAGGCTCACCTGACCATGCCCTGACGTCACTCAAAAATTCGGAAGACACAGACAGGCCCTTGTCAACAGTGATGCTCTCCCGTGGTATTATACAAGACTCCAGGGGGCACGGCACCAACTGATAAGCAATCAGGAATGGCCATCCCAAAATGAGGTCATTTGCCACTCCTGCTTCATAGACGAATGCCCCAGGGCAGTGACACAAGAGTCCCCCAAGGCTGTCACAGATAGGCAGCGACACTGTCACCGATGTTCCAAGTTTGCCCCCTGTCACTCCCCCAGAGTTGACCGACGACAAGCGCAATGGATGCCTCGCCGTCTCCAGAGTCCCCTGCGGAAAAAACTTACGAGGGGCAACAGCAAAAATGGAACACCCTGTGTCAATCAGCGCCAAGACTTGGTGCTCAGCGCCGCCAGAAAATCTGACAGTGACTAACACTGTGATCTCGACCTTAACAGATCGGACCATCCTGGCCATTGTCCGCCTCAGCCGCCACACCCGTGCCCTACTCAGGACACGACCCGGCTCAAGCGTGCAACAGCCCGGGACTTGGCTTTTGGGCGGGGACGCCACGGTTACTCCCCCACACCCTTAGCCCTTGCCTCCACCCCCCTCAGACTGATCCTTGCCTGAAGGGTCCGATTTCTTCGTAGAGGGGCAATCCTTTTGTAGGTGTCCCTTCTTACGACACTTGTGGCATCGACGTCCCTCGCCCCCAGAATCTGCACCACCCCCTTGTTTTTTTTCTTCTGGGTGTCCGCGCGGGTCCTGTGAGCATCGGGTGCCCTTGGGATGTCTGTCCTTACCGCAGTGGATGCACTTGCGTTGCTTCCACCTGTCAAGCATTTGCTTTTTTCGCTGCGGGAACTGCTGCAACACCTTCTGCAGCCAATCGCACTTCTCAGGATATTTCAAATAGCAATTATCACTGGAGTGATGTCCCTGGCAGTGCGTGCACTGAGGCCGGTCGTGCTGGTCGCCCTTTTTGTTGCGGTACCCCGGTGCTGATCTGGTTCGGCGAGGCCCGCCACCCTTACCACCCTCAATCCTGTTTACAGAAGAGGTACCCTGGCGGTACCCGTGAATGGCATCAACCCTCCGAGTGGTCAGCAACTTAGGGAAAATAAAATTATGGGCTTCCATGTACGTGTACTCACGCCCTCGAAGCTCCTCTTCTTCGACCAAGTCTTTCAGGGGTTCTGCATACCGGCCCCCCGCCCTGCTGAGCGCTCGTGTGTATCGCTTTTTGGCGTGGCGATTGGTCACCTCCCCAACCTTAGCCAACTTGACACACCAGGAAGTGAACCACCTCCTATAGGAAAGGACATCATCCCCATCAGGAGTACTATCCTCCCAATCGTCCTCAACAACATCCGGATTAACCAAGTCCTTCCCTTCTGCACTCAGGATACCCCAGATGTCCTGGTATGACCACCCGAGGTAGATCATGCATTCCAGAAAACAGTGGGCCTCTTTTTCAGGGATGGCAGACAAAAGAAGAATAGCTTGGACATCCGAATCGAGGGCACTACCAAAAAGATCCAACCACCAATTCCATTCAACGGAAAAATTCGCCAATAGAGCATAGTCCCCATTCCAAGTTGGCCGTTTCATGAACCTGTGCATACTTTTACGTGTCTCCTGATCAAGAAACTTAAACTCTTTATCATCTCCCGTCCCCGCAAAAAGTCCCCGAATGGCGGCACCTACTCGACCCCTCACAGCGTCATCACCCGGGGAGTCCTCCAGGGACTCTAATAAAGAGAAAATTGCACGTGTTTGTTGGACCTTGTCCTTTTGGGTGTCAAAAGCCATGGTATCCGTCCGACCCGGCATTGGGTGGATGGGTGCCGCCAATCCACGCTTAAGGGGGGACGCAGTTACCGTCGCCAAACCTGTGAGAGGTTTAACCCGTGGCTCCCCGAACGCAGCGTCCCTGCCCCTTAGTAGCTCCAAGCGCCCTACGCCCGTCAACGGAGACTTGAAGACGCTGTCAACTGACGCTGTTGAAACGACCGCAGTTGCAGGTTCTTCACACCCAACCTCATCGTCAGCAAAGGAAATTCCTTTTCCTACACTGTCATGTGAGCATGCACCAACCTTGGTTGTCTCATGCATCCCATGGTCCTCATCGTCCACGGATGGTCCCCGCGACTCCAAGCCTACGGAAAGGCAAGATTTGTTAACCTGGCACCGGAGTGCGCGCACGCTCTCACCCAACGCATCCAAATCCTCTACCAAGTCGGGCAAATCAATGTCCACCCATTCATCATGCAAGGCCTCAATTTTTTTTTCACACTCACCAACCCGTTCTTCCCATGAAAGAACTCGCGCACACACGTCACCATATGACGTTCCATATGATTGAAGGAGCAACAATTGCTGTGCACACGTACTGAATTTGTCTTCCATGGTGTTGCCTATCATCTCCGATGAGGGCACCAATTGTTCAATGAAATGCATGAACAAGTCGCCATTTTTTTTCAAAGGCCCAACAAGGTCATGGAGTTTGGCATCAATGCATGCACGCCATTTTGTGTCGAGCGACGTCAAATCGCTCGCGACCGAGACTTGATGTGCCTCAAACTTACTTAGCAATTCATGTATAGCGAACCGCTCATCTACACCAACCGTGGGTAGTGGGCTACTCGTAGAGCTCGTTCGTTCGGCCGTAGCCGCCTCGACCTTAATTCCTCTTATTTTGAGAACATCCACGTCCACAACAACACGTTGCAAATCCCTTTTTACCTCATGCACCATGTCATGCATTTCCTCATTGTGAGTGCAAACCTTGCGGATTCTCTCAAATTCACGGGTAATGGTTCCAAACTTCTCTTCATTCTGTTTTGCACCCGCTTCAATGGCTAAATGACAAGATGCAACGTCGCACGAATCGACGATCATTGTTTTGACTCGTGATTCAAAATCATTCATGCGACACGTCACATCATGCAATAAACTTGACTCTTTTGTTGCAAAAGGCTCACATACCGTGACGACATGTCTACGAGCCGCCTCGATTGCCTTACGTTCGATATTCTCACATGACTCATGTACAAACGTCTTAACAAAAGAAGTTAACTCATGCACACTTGAATCAATTCGTTCATTGCACACACGCTTGAAATCATTCATGCAAGAATCAAAATGTCGGCGTTGCTCATGCAATAAGGGCTCGACAATATCATGAATTAAAGATGCATGTGACTGAAGATGATTCTCCACATGTTGTGGAATTTGCGAAGCAAGCACGGAAACACTTGTTTGACAATATTGTTCTGTTCCCTTAATTCGTGCCTCCAAAACATCTTTACTCGCCAAATGTTGTTGGATGTGCTCTTGTTGTTGGCGAAATTGGCCATGCAATTGAGTCACTTGGCCACGGACGCTCTCAATGTTTTGCGTTGCCGAAGTGCACATTTGTTCTACTCCTTGCACGGAGGCGGCATGCACCTCCTTGTGAACAAAATATTGTTGGGAATACTCTTGATGTTGTTTGAGGTGTTGTTCAAGACTCTCAATACGTTGCAAACGCTCCTCATGTCCCTGCAACACTCGACTCATGTCTCCTTGGAGTCTCTCACATTTGTTGCCGGCATTGATAATTCTATTGATATCCCCATGGCATTGTTGCAAATACCCATGCACTTGTGTCAATTGTGCAATGAGTGTATCTACCGTGTTGTTGAGCTCCTCCATCATTTGTTGAGGAGCTTGTGGCTCACGTGTGAGCGTGCGCCACCTTTCGAATATGCGACCGCCGTCCTCAATCCTAATATGTTCATGGCGAGCCTCACCAAACCCACACTCCATGTCTGCACTACTGCTTTCCGACTGTTGGAAGAGGCGTTCGGGTTCACGGACGGAAATTTCCCCATGTCCACGATGATCCGGTGGACTAATCATACTCCGTCCTCGTGCCCATAACCTTCGAATGGTGTTTGGCGTCGAATTACTTGTCGGAACCAACGACATCTCGATACTCGCAAAAACGATTGAAATCGATCAATTAATAATCAAATCAAAGTAAATTGTTCAGAATGGGCTCATAAAACTCTCGCAGAACTTCAACAAGACGATGCTACCATAAGGCAGAGATAACAGCGGCAACGGCGCGATCGCAAATCCGGCAGAGCAACAAAGCCAAATCAGGACATTAAATCCATACCAGAGGGGTCTGTGATGAAAAGGAGTATACAGACCCATAGAACAAACAAAGGCGCATCAGCCTACATTATAAAATCCAACGATTTGCAATTGCATCCGAACTACAATCCCCAGGTCCACGTCAGCCCTATCTAGTGCCGTAGGCCAATCCTAGGGTCCCATTGGGTCAGGTCCTGCTGGTATGCTGCAGTGTAGTGCCCTGGTGTTGAACAACACCGGGGCTCGGGGGGTGGCGGTGCATGCCCAACCCTCCACCGCCCTACCCTTGCACACACGGGTGTGCCGCTTTTTTTCCCTCAAGGAGGGATTCAGCAGGCCACCACTCTCCACCCAAAACTCACCCCCCGTGAAAGACCCCACACACACAATAAGCGCCATGGGCGCCCCATCCCGCAAATGGGAGTGGAGGCCCATGGTGTCCGTCCCTTGGGGGCGAACAATTTGGATGCTACACCATGTGAACCATGGTGGAGCATTGGAGGTGCAATACCCATTGAGGTCTGCTACCAAGGGGCTGAGGGCAGGCCTGAGGGTAGCAGCGGCCATGTGGGTCGCCCTAAAATTAGAGGGGTTGGGGTTTCCACTTCCCACGAGGCCAAAGTGGCACATGTCCACTTGGGCCCCATATCGCTCCTCCCCACGAAAAATGCCCTCGGGCAACCCCTTGAGCAAATCCACTAGTCATTGGCGACCGACCCTACTCCCGCTACCCTGACTCTGCAACCCTTGCGGCGCCAGCCCCTGCTGGGCCTGCTGCGCCCCGAAGGAGGCACAGAGGGTGGAGGTGAGGCTGCGCACCTGCGCCTCAGCCACCCCCAAGCGCTGCCCAAGGTCATCCCCCCTCCTCCGCTGCCCCTCCACCTCCACCCTAAGCTGGGCCACCTCCACCTCCGCCTTCCGCCTCCCCTCCTGGGCCTCCCTCAGGGCCTCCCTCATCGCCTCCACCTCCTCCCCCCTCTTGGCGGCCAGGTTGAGGGCCTGGTCCAGGGCACGCTGGGTGTTGCCCTGGGCCTTTTCGGCCTTTGCCAAGGCCGACTTGTGGTCGGCCGACCGACCCTTGGCCAGTGCGGCCTCGACCCCCGTGGCGGCCGCGTGCTCCACCAAAACCTGGCAAGCGTCCGTCACGTGGGTGGCCACACTGGCCCCCAAGGCCTCCACGTCCAGGGCCTCATGGGGGGGCTGGGCTGCCGCCACCTTTGCCACCTTCGATGGCTTGGGGGAGGGCTTGGGGGCGGGGGTTTGGCCCTTACGCCTAAGGGGAGGGGGGGCATCCGGCTCAACCACCACCACGTCTGGTCCCCGCTTCGTCTGGCCTTTTCCCGGCCTTCTCCCCTTGGGTGCATACTGCCGAACCCAATCGGCAGTGGCGTCCACCACAGAAGGGGCGGGGTCATACCCACCAACCTGGTGGATGTCCCCCCCCCTGTGCAGCTTCTGCCACACTTCCCTCCCCGTATACTCCCCCTCCCACAAAAAACACACCCTCAAAAGGAAATAAGATTTCCTTTGGGGGGGGTCGCTCATCCCAAACAAACACAAAAAAGCCGCAACCGTTTCCCCCTCTGCGGCTTGCGGCCACTTGGCCGTTTGCCCCCCAACCCACACATAGGAGGGGAGGGTGAGGTTGGTCTTCCTCTCCACCCCCCCCTCCTTCTCTGTGATGGTGACCTGCCGGTACCATCCCGTCCCCCCCATCCTGCAGGCCTCATCCCCAGGCTCCCCAAACCGCCACGACGCCCCCTCCGGCAGCCTCTTCTCCCCCTCCAGCTCCAACCGGGCCGCCACCGGCTTGGCGGGCCGTGCCCCCGCTGCTTCTGCCGCTCCGCCTGCTGCGTCGGCTGCCTGGGCGTCGTCCTTGACGAAGATGCGGGGCAGCTGCAAGATGGTAGCCTGAAAAAAACAAAAGAAACAAAAAAAAAACACGCGATAACCCGCGCGATAACCCCCGCGATAACTAGGTTATCACGCGATAACCCCCGCGATAACCCCCCGCGATAACCCCGCGATAACTAGTTAGAACGCGATAACCTAGCGCGATAACTAGTTAGAGCACCTAGTTAGAACGCGATAACCTAGCGCGATAACTAGTTAGAGCAGGGGTTAGAGCAGGGTGTTGTGGGAAGTTTTCACACCTGGTGACATGGACACATGCCTTGGCCCTCCTTCTTGGCGTCGTCCAGCACCAGGCCCAGCCTCCGCAGCCACACGAAGTCCGTGACGGCCGCATACTCCCCCACCTGCCGCCACTCCACCACCTGGGCCACCCCCTCCTGCTCAGGGGCCACCCTTGCCACTCCCCCATACAACCCCCTCCTCACCACCAAAATGGTGCCCGCCGGCACCTTCATCCCAACATGCCCTTGCAAGGTGGGCCAGGGCAGTGCCTCCCCATGGCACACCTTGGCCAAGGGGCACTGATCGGGGTGGCCTGCGACCGCCCCCGCCTCCTCATTAGTGAGGGGGGCAATCACCTCCCTCCCAATCCCCCACCCCGACAACAAAAAATGCCCGGTGGTTGTTCCCACCGGGAGCAAGCACTGAGCAGATTGCTCAATGCTGACCCCATTGGGGTCCACCACCACCTCCTCCTCCTCCCCCCCCTCCACCTCCTCCCCCTCCTGGCATGGCACACAAAGGCCATCTTTGTGGGCGGTGCACAAAATCAGCCGATTGCATCCGTAGCAATTGGCTACCACCTTCCCCCTACACCTAACCGCCCCATCACACTCTACTGTCCTGGCCACCCGGCCAGCAGGTGCCCCCAGCTGGGGCCTCTTAATGGACTGGGTCACGTGCTGGTTGGGGAATCGAAGATTCCCCCCTTGGGTAAGCTCAATGGCAAAAAATGCCATGAGGCGGGGGTGGGACACCCCCTTGGGGGAGGCCTTGGGAATCCCCGACCCCCGGTGTACATCAAGGGCATTAAAAAAAAAGGCACTGCCCCTCTTGAATGGCACAGCCCTCTCCACCCAAGGGTCAGGGAACCCCGAACTGCTGGAGGGCACAAAAAGAAAATGTGACCCATCCTCCTCCTCATGATTATGGGTTAGCATAATAAGGCAATTGACAATCAATGTGCCTTCAGGAATGGTGTAGGGGGGGGCGTCGCGATGGAGGTGCTGGGGGGTGTGGTCATAGCTCGAAATTTCGGCCATGTCAAGGATGGTGCAGCTCCATCCAACCCCCCCCACCACAGTCTTCTTCGCCGTCTCAAGCACACGATCTGCCACCCTTTTGAGGACTGGCAGATCATGGAGCTTGTGGGGGTTGTGCCTGTGGTGGTTGGCACCCCCATAGTTGCCATACAATGTACGGCGGGTCCCAGAATCCTGGGGCCTGCCGACAATGGGGGGGTTCTCATTGAAAATGGGTGCCTTCTCTGAGAGAGGCACCCTATCCAAATCATCCAAAAGACTTTGGAGCTGCACATCACTCAAAAAATCGTGCTCCAGGAGGTGGTTGACCACCAGCTTCCCCCCCACCGTGAGCACAAGGTCATTGGGGTCCCTATTAAAGGCCCCCAAGGGCTCGGCGGCAACCACCTCCTCCGCCTCCCCAATAAGGGGGGGTGTTGCCCCGAATGGAAAAAGAATCACCCCCTGCCCCGAGACAATGTTGGGATTGGTGACCCCATACCACTCACGCTCCCACTCCCTTGTGGGGCAAAGGGAGTGCATGGGGAGCTTGTTTTCGGGGTCGTCAGTGCAGACCCGGCGGGTGTTGTGGGTGAGGGGTTGGGGGAACCAACCATCCGACTGCCCCTTCCCCTTACCCGGTCGGATCCTTACCTTCTGGACACTAATCATGAGGGGGTTGTGGGGCTTCTCCTTCCTCCCCCCAGCCCCCACCCCCCCCGCATCCTCCTCCTCCTCCTCCACTTCCTCCTCCTCCTCCTCCTGACCCACATAGAGGGTCGTCTTCGTCCCCGCACCCTTCTCGGCATGGGCGGTGACGGACTCCACCACGGCGTCCACATCGTCCGGATGAAGCTGGATCAAAAATCCAGCAACCCCTGGATTTACCTCTAACAACTCGAAGATGTAGTTGCTGAGAACCAGGGGGTCTGGGTTGTCCGCCATGAAGGGGGACTTATGGACAAGGAGTCCAAAGTCCACACCATGTTCAAAGCGGGTCGCCACAGGGCGCCTCACATTGGCATCACCCATCGTAAACCCCTCAGGACCGCCAAGGCGACGGACCCCAAGGAGCTTTTGATGGTGCTCGCACCAAGCGTGGGCAGCAGCAAGGGCCATTATCAAAGAATATGAAAGCTTTGAGAGCTAAAGCGAAAAGGGGAAACATAAAATGAAGCGCGATAACCCACGCGATAACCCACGCGATAACTAGGTTATCGCGCGATAACCCCCGCGATAACCCCCGCGATAACTAGGTTATCGCGCGATAACCCACGCGATAACTAGTGCTCTAACCCCGTTCTAACCCCGCGATAACTAGTTAGAGCACACAAAGATCAAATCGCAAAAAGTGCAAAACGGGCAATATCGAGCAAACGAAACATGGAAGGCACATTGTTGCATCATAGTGCACCCATGTAACGTGTGAAATTCCGGGTTCCAACCATATTAACAACACCCAAAATTGGGGGGGTTCCGCACCACGCCCTAGAACGCTGCATCCCAAAAACGAGTGTCGCCATGTCGTCGAGCGTCCAAAAAATAGGGTATCCCTTCATGGAGTCCAAGATATGTGAAACTGGTCGGTGTCATTTGTAGTCATGAGACCAGATGCCAGATTATGGTACAAAATGTGACTGAATTGAGACCAAAATCAGTGAATCGCACACAGATTGAAGACGGCGAAGTCTACAACAAGCCAATATAGGTCCAATTCATTGCCGATAGGTACTGTGTGTAGTGCTGAACGGAAATCCAGTTCTCATTCATAGCCAATCGAGGTCAAAACCTCATGATGATGATGATTCCCATGATGGAAATTCAATCATGTAAGTAACGATAGCCAAGAAAACCCAGTGAGTGTACACCACACTGTCAGTATCGTCTCCAGGGCTTCATGTTTAATCCAGTATGAGCCAGAAGGGGTAATTGACTCATTATAGTCCCAGCATGTATAAGCATCCAGTGCTTGGTACCAAGAATTTGCCAAAATTGAGCTGATTCTGGGGGGATTCCAACACAATCCACAGATGAACAGCGAGTCGACACAAGTAAGAACACCATCGTCCTCACTTGGTCCTAATAAGCCCTTTGACAGCGGTCGTTTGGAAAACAAACCAACAGTCTCAATGTAAGAGCTGAGTGAAATGACATTCTCAGCAGATCCGTCAAACACATGAAATGCATCAGACTCAGTCATGTGCCAGAATCTCTGAAATGAGCACGAACTCGAACGAGTCCTTCCCAAGGCGAGTAGAGGGGTACAGTCGACAGCAAAACACGAGGGTATCGTCGTGGTTGCGGATAAAGGCATTTCGGAACTTCCAATGGGAATCATCTACGATGAAGCACATGATTCACATGATGACCATGATGAGAATGATGGACATGATGACCAGGATGATCCCAGAATGTCCCATCCACTGTGCATCGAACCACATAGACGCTGCGCCAGGACTGTTTTGTCTCAATGCCAAGGGTATATGTAGACCGTAAACCTTTTCGAAAGTTTCGGCGATTTAAATTCTGATCAGATCTTGTCTCGAATGGAATCTGCCACGATTGGAGCTTCTTCTTGTGCTTGTAAGTCTTCCTTGGTGACACAATCCTTGATCAGCGAGAGCTCACGGTCAATCTCAGGGTGCTTCTTCAGGAACTTGATGAAAGTGTCCGTATACCCATGGATAAAGCTTGAAGCTGGCTCCCATTTGTCTTCTTCTGGACCGAATCCTTTCCATCTGCACAGAAAGTACCACTTGTTTCGAGCATTTTTCTTGTAATCAAGGATCTTCTCCAACTCGAAACTGCCGGTGACCATCTTCCTGTCGCTCAGGTACTTCGAAGTCCAATAGAGAGGCTTGAACCTTCCTTTGGGGCAGGGTACTTCGGCCTTCAAACGGTCCCGATGTACTTCTTGATGTCTGCTCGGTTCAACCTGAAGGTTGAATGTAGTCTCACTTAGTTGACCACTGACTTGGAATGGGCCTTCCCACAAAGGTAACAATTTGTTGTCGTCCTTCAGGGTCTCGTCTGACTTACGAAGCCAAACTTGCTGGCCTTTCTCGAAGGGTTTTCCTTGTGTTCTCGACTGATTTTTGAATTTCAACCAATCTGCTTGACTCTTCACTTTGGCTTGGATCCACTTGGACTCTAAATCCTTGATCCTCTCAAACCATTGTGAGGCGTCGTAGCACTGCCTTGGATGATACATCACTGGTCCTGGACCCATCTTCTCACGACCAAAAACAAGCTCATTCGGACTTCATCCAGTGTAATTCTTGGTACGATGGTATCTCCTCAAGACACAGTAAATTGTCTCCAACCAATTGTAGTCTTTTTCAGTCCCCAGGAATTTTCTCAGAATGTTGATAAGAATTCTTCCAGCGCGTTCAGCAGGGAGGGCTCGATGGTCGTAGACTCGGGCACGAAGATGATGAACTCCCAATAGAGCACACATGTTCTCCCACCAAGTCCCAATGAACTCCCTCCCACTGTCCGTCAGAATTTCACTGGGAACATCCCAGTTACTCATCCACTGACTTGCAGTCCACTTGGCAGCCATTTCAGAGGTGAGATGCTTCGTGTTGCAAGGGAGGACCTGGATGTAGCCACTGTGGCGATCTTGAATTAACAAAACCCCATCAATTGGCTTCCTCGTGTAGAGACATTCCTCTTGGATTTGTCCCAACTCGAAGACATCCGCCGTCACCTTGTCGAACAACCTCTCAGGAATTGGTAACCCCTTCAGTAATCCTTCTGCCTTTTGATTCTTGGGGATGTTCGTCTGACATTGCTTGCATCCTTTGGCAACTCCCTCACAGGCACTCTTGGGGTCCCGTGTGTACACTCTGTGTCGTAGCTCCTGCTCCAGAACACGAGAATGTCCGTGGGATGTCTCATTCCGATGCCAATGTTTGACATATTGGTCAATTAGACAATCAGGAACACAAATTCGTCCTTGCCAAAATAACTTGTCGCCTTGGATCTTGAAATCAGACGTCTCTTCAGAGTCGTAACGCTTGTCCCCTTTCAACTTGTGGTATACAGACCCAAAGAACCTGTCCTCCTTGTACATCTTTGTCCAATCCACATCGAGGAAGGAAGTTTCCTTGTCCTTTTGTTTTGGAGGGAGCATGGATTTCGCCTTGGATCTTGTCACTGGAAACACATTAAGGAGTGGCAGCGAAGACTCAGAGTCAGAATTAACCGCTGCAGTCTGATCTTCTTTGGTAATCTCCTTGCATCTGACCAATTCAACCTTCATCCGATTCTTAATCGAACATTGAAGACAATGTTTCTTGATCAGTGCTTGTTCCTCCTTATCAAACTCGATCACTTCGGCTTTATCCGTTGCTGTCCCATGAAAACTCACTTCAGAGTAAGCCTCTGAGGCTGGGTAGGCCCAGCGACTCAGGGCGCCCGCCACTGTGTTGTAGCGACCCGGAATGTAAGTCACGTGGAGGTCAAACCTGCTGAGAGTTTCATGCCAACGGCCTCTCCTCTCAGCTGGTCCACCAGGGGTATCCACATGTTCTGTCCTCCAGCTCTCCAGTGACTTGTGGTCAGTCAGTACCTCAACGCGATGGCCCAAGATCCAACCTTCATAACGCCGTAAGGCACAAAGGATTGCGTAGGCTTCTTGTTCCCTTGGACTCCAATTTCGCTGTCTTGTAAGCTTGCGAGACCAGAAAGCCAGAGGATGATAGTGACCTTCGTCATCGACTTGTTAGATCGTAGCACCAATGGCGTAGCGACTGGCGTCTGTACGAATATAAAAAGGTCTTCCATCCAACCAGGGAGTCTTTAATGTGACCACATTTGCCAGTGCTTCCTTGAGACCAGTAAAGGCCTCTTCACATTCTGGCGTCCACTTGAGCTTGACTTGAGATCCCTTCTTTCCTTCTATTTTGCCAACCTTGAGTAACTCTGTCAATGGACCAGAGAACTTGGCGTAGAGGGGAAGGAACTCGTGGTAATAATTGCAGCAGCCTAAAAAGGCATGAAGCTGCGTGATGGTTTTAGGCCTTTCCCATAACTGCAGGGCAGCCATTTTCCGTGGGGCCGGTCTTCTTGTCCCATCTTCCAAGACAGCGCCACAAAATTCCACGCTCTGGAGGAACATTTTGCCCTTCTTGGGTCCACACACGAGCTTCTCTTGTCGGAGGACTTCGAGAACTTTGCGAACTTGTTCTTCGTGCAACTTCAGGCACTCATCAAAGTTTTTTCCCAACGGCGTGGCAATCAGAAGGTCGTCAATGTAGATGCTGCAGAATTCTTGTAAATCCAGAGACTTGTGCTTCTGAAATAAAATAGTCTCCATCATCTTCTGGAACATCGACGGCGCATTCTTCAGACCCCTCGGCAGTACGGTCAACTGGACAGTGCCACAGGGCGTGCACATTGCCGTCAAATGCGTATCCTCCTTTCGAAGTGGCATTTGGTGAAAGCCATGGCGCAAATCCAGCACAGTAAAGAGCTTACCTTTGGCTCTCGCGGCGATCTCCTTCTCGATTAAAGGAAGGGGATGCGTGTCAGGTACCGTGGCGGCATTCAGAGCTCTGTAATCCACCACTAGACGCCAAGCATCTATACTGGATTGGTCAGCAGGTGGGGGTTTTGGCACTGTAAATGGTGCTGAACACCACTCAGAACTCATGCAGCCCTCAGACCAACCGAACTCATAGAGATTGCGCTCAATAATCTTTCGCAGGGCATCTGCTTTGGTGTCGTGAAGGTAGAATGGACGTTGTTTGTGCACCTTTGAGCCTTGGATTATCTCAATCTTGGCTTCCCCACTTTCACATCGAATTGGGGGGTTTTTCCACAACTTCCCACTCAGCACATCATCTTTATAATCTTCGAACACTGCGTCCCTTCTTGGAGATATCTTGTGTCCGTCGACCTGATTCCCACATTTAATCACCGACATTATGTCCACCAATTTGCGAATTGTTGGTCGTGGTCTGATTTTCTCGGCCACTTCATTCCAGACTTGTTCGTCGCATTGTTGGCGGATGAAGCTCACCTGAGCTCGCTCCTCCGTGGGATCCCACCAATTAAGGGGGTCCACGAATGTCTTGAAGGGATGGTTGGACGAATTCAGCTGCATTCCTGTCAATTCAGGTGAAAATCTTGGAAATTTGTCGTCATTCTTGTCTGAAATCTTGACATTTTTGGCTTGATTCTTGTCTGATGGGGACGAATTCGAATGGATGGAGGCGTTCTCTTGAGGGACGCCGATTGTCCTTCCCTCCTTCCGCGACGATACGTCGGGATTCCGCTCTCGATCGTCTCGATTCACTTCAATTTCGTCGATTCTTGAGGAATTCGAGATGACCTCTTCTGTTCCCATTTCACTGTCATCTTGCCAATAATCTCCCAGATTCCCGTCAACTAAGCACGCCAACGTGATCCACGAACGCTGTGACAAAGGCTTGCCATTGTCTTCGCAATACAGCTTCACTCCCATGTGAGGTAGCTCGACAATGTCGATTGAAATGTCCATAATGTCCTTGAACCAAGATTGTTTTGGCCAATTGGGGACAATTAAAATCGCCTTTGCGCCGGATTGCTTCAGCTTCTGCACCACACGAGGAAAAACGTCGAAGGGCGGATTGATCCATAAAGGTTCAGACCAGTCCTCACTCCAGGCATCCTCGTAGAACTTCGGAAATCTTTTATTCTTTTTGTTTGCAAAAGCATCAACTTGCGGACGAAAATTGTGGTTCCTTTCGAAATAATCCACCAGAATGTCCCGCCATTTGTCGACTACACGATAGCAAACTGACTTCCACTTCTTGCAGTTCAATGATTCCACCTTTCCTTCGTCGATTTCTTCTTGATTCCCTGTCCATTCCTGCCCATCTTGCTGAATATGCAGCTTATTTCGCTCCTTGAATTGGTGTATACTCTTGGTATATGGGTGCAGATAATACAAGTCGGACGGGTCGCTGGTCGGCGGATCCTGGAGGAAGCATGTCCTGTGTCCCATGGGCGGCACACGGTGAGCGTGAAGCCATGGTTGACCCAACAATAAATCATACTTTATGGTGGCTTCATAGAATTTTCCAGAAAACCACTCCTCCGTGACCGTCTCCTCCACGCTCCACACAGATTGTTTCACCAATCTGACCGCCAACTCTGCCTCTCTGTCGCCACCTTCAAGGCGATGTCCGCTCGCTCCCTCCAGCTGGACAGGTGTCCAGGACATCTTCGCCTCGTCCTCCTGCAGAAAGCCTCTCTTCACCAGATTGACCTCTGAACCATTGTCAATCAGACATTTGGCAAGTTTAACCTTACCATCTGTCATCCTGACCCGGATCTAGCAGACAAACTGGCGCTGCTTGCCCCGCCGGATAGCGCTGAGGACCCAGGCAGGGTAGAGGAGGCCGGAGGAACGCGCCAGCCGATCCCAGCAGTCCATTCACCGCCCCAACTACCCTGATGGGCTTTGTTTCCTGCCACTCAACCCCAGTGTTGGGAATTGGGTCAAGTTGGCTTCCCTATTGCCATTCTTCTTCGACGTTCGGCTGCACGTCCTGTACTTGTCCTTCGTCAACCCATTCTTCTCCCGCTTCAACGGCATTGACTCCTTTTCCACGTCCACGACCACCAAATGACTTTCCACCACCACCTTTCTTACCTCCTTGGCCTTTGTTGTTGGAGGTGTTGGAATTGGGGTTGGATTTGTTGGATCTGCCCTTGCCTCGACCCCCAGTAACCTTGTTGTTGCCGAAGGTCTTGTTTGCTGGCGTCTCCGTATACAGCGGGTTGCCATTCACCTTGGAATCATCTTGATTCACGGACTTTCCTTGTCCCTTTCCACTCTTTTCGCCAGATTTTCCACCAGATTTTCCACCAGCATCGGTCCATCTTGAGCCGCTTGGATCTCCGCCTTGCTGCGAGTAATCTTTTGGTGTCCAATCCCTGTTCTTTCCTTTTGACTGCCCTTTACCCTTTTCCCCTTCCATGCTGGTCAGCATCTCGTGCTCCATCCTGCTGGGGATTTTTGGGAGAATTTCCCTTTCCATCCATTTTGGACTGAATTGTCTTGAGATCTGAGGGCGTCCACCTGTGATCTGCGGTCGTGTGAGTCGCCGCTCGACCTTCCTTTCCAAGGGCAATGCACACGGAGCATCCCTTCTCACCAACGGCACTGACCTTGCCTCCGAAGCCTTGTGCATCCTGTGACTTCTGGCGTTCTAAGTTTGCATACTTTTCAAGTTGGTCCCAGATCTGTTCGACTCCATACGAGAAGATCCACGGCCGCACCTTCAAAATTGTCCCCTTATACTTCACTTTTCCATCCACCATGCTACAGAAAAACTCCGACTGTTCAGAATCATGGAAACCAACTCTCCATCTGCCCTCACGAATGGTGATGTCTTTCAATCCCCTGCACCGATAGAGTGTAGCAACTCACCAACTGCCATTTTTCCCATAGTCTCCGGCAATCCTCGGACTTCAACCCAGTTGCCCCGGACTTTTTGGGGTGACAATTGTCAGCCCCCCCCTGTGCATTACTTTCGGGGGGGGGTGACAATTGTCACCCCCCCCCTCTGTGCAATACTTTGGGGGGGGTGACAATTGTCACCCCCCCCCTGTGCAATACTTTGGGGGGGGGTGAGAATTGTCACTCCCCCCCTGTGCAATACTTTGGGGGGGGGGGTGACAATTGTCACCCCCCCCCTGTGCAATACTTTGGGGGGGGGGTGACAATTGTTACCCCCCCCCTGTGCAATACTTTGGGGGGGGTGGCAATTGTCACCCCCCCCCCCCCTGTGCAATACTTTGGGGGGGGTGACAATTGTCACCCCCCCCCTGTGCAATACTTTGGGGGTGGTGACAATTGTCATCCCCCCCCTGTGCAATACTTTGGGGGGGGTGACAATTGTCACCCCCCCCTGTGCAATATTTTTGGGGGGTGTGACCATTGTCACCCCCCCCCCTGTGCATTACTTTGGGGGGGGTGACAATTGTCACCCCCCCCCCTGTGCAATACTTTGGGGGGGGGTGACAATTGTCACCCCCCCCCTGTGCAATACTATGGGGGGGGGTGACAATTGTCACCCCCCCCCTGTGCAATACTTTGGGGGGGGGTGACAATTGTCAGCCCCCCCCTGTGCAATACTTTGGGGGGGTGACAATTGTCACCCCCCCCTGTGCAATACTTTGGGGGGGGTGACAATTGTCACCCCCCCCCTGTGCAATACTTTGGGGGGGGGGTGACAATTGTCACCCCCCCCCCCCTGTGCAATACTTTGGGGGGGTCTACAATTGTCACCCCCCCCCTGTGCAATACTTTGGGGGTGGTGACAATTGTCATCCCCCCCCTGTGCAATACTTTGGGGGGGGGTGACAATTGTCACCCCCCCCTGTGCAATATTTTTGGGGGGTGTGACAATTGTCACCCCCCCCCCCCTGTGCAATACTTTGGGGGGGGTGACAATTGTCACCCCCCCCCTGTGCAATACTTTGGGGGGGGGTGACAATTGTCACCCCCCCCCTGTGCAATACTATGGGGGGGGGTGACAATTGTCACCCCCCCCCTGTGCAATACTTTGGGGGGGGGTGACAATTGTCAGCCCCCCCCTGTGCAATACTTTGGGGGGGGTGACAATTGTCACCCCCCCCTGTGCAATACTTTGGGGGGGGGTGACAATTGTCACCCCCCCCCTGTGCAATACTTTGGGGGGGGGTGACAATTGTCACCCCCCCCCCCTGTGCAATACTTTGGGGGGGTCGACAATTGTCACCCCCCCCATGTGCAATACTTTGGGGGGGGTGACAATTGTCACCCCCCCCTGTGCAATACTTTGGGGGGGGTGACAATTGTCAACCCCCCCTTTGCAATACTTTGGGGGGGGGTGACAATTGTCACCCCCCCCCCCTGTGCAATACTTTGGGGGGGATGACAATTGTCATCCCCCCCCTGTGCAATACTTTGGGGGGGGGTGACAATTGTCACCCCCCCCCCCCTGTGCAATACTTTCGGGGGGGGTGACAATTGTCACCCCCCCCTCCTGTGCAATACTTTGGGGGGGGTGACCATTGTCAGCCCCCCCCTGTGCAATACTTTGGGGGGGGGTGACAATTGTCACCCCCCCCCTGTGCAATACTTTGGGGGGGGTGACAATTGTCACCCCCCCCGTGTGCAATACTTTGGGGGGGTGACAATTGTCAACCCCCCCTGTGCAATACTTTGGGGGGGGGTGACAATTGTCACCCCCCCCCTGTGCAATACTTTCGGGGGGGGTGACAATTGTCACCCCCCCCTCCTGTGCAATACTTTGGGGGGGGGTGACAATTGTCACCCCCCCCCCCCTGTGCAATACTTTGGGGGGGGTGACAATTGTCAGCCCCCCCCTGTGCAATACTTTGGGGGGGGGTGACAATTGTCACCCCCCCCCCCTGTGCAATACTTTGGGGGGGGTGACAATTGTCACCCCCCCCGTGTGCAATACTTTGGGGAGGGGTGACAATTGTCAGCCCCCCCCTGTGCATTACTTTCGGGGGGGGTGACAATTGTCACCTCCCCCCTCTGTGCAATACTTTGGGGGGGGGTGACAATTGTCACCCCCCCCCTGTGCAATACTTTGGGGGGGGTGAGAATTGTCACCCCCCCCCCTGTGCAATACTTTGGGGGGGGGGTGACAATTGTCACCCCCCCCCTGTGCAATACTTTGGGGGGGGGTGACAATTGTCATCCCCCCCCTGTGCAATACTTTGGGGGGGGTGACAATTGTCACCCCCCCCCCCCCCTGTGCAATACTTTGGCGGGGTGACAATTGTCACCCCCCCCCTGTGCAATACTTTGGGGGGGGTGACAATTGTCATCCCCCCCCTGTGCAATACTTTGGGGGGGGGTGACAATTGTCACCCCCCCCTGTGCAATACTTTGGGGGGGGATGACAATTGTCACCCCCCCCCCCCTGTGCAATACTTTGGGGGGGGTGACAATTGTCACCCCCCCCCCTGTGCAATACTTTCTGTGCAATACTTTGGGGGGGGTGACAATTGTCATCCCCCCCCTGTGCAATACTTTGGGGGGGGGTGACAATTGTCACCCCCCCCCTGTGCAATACTTTGGGGGGGGTGACAATTGTCACCCCCCCCCCTGTGCAATACTTTGGGGGGGGTGACAATTGTCACCCCCCCCCTGTGCAATACTTTGGGGGGGGTGACAATTGTCACCCCCCCCTGTGCAATACTTTGGGGGGGGTGACAATTGTCAGCCCCCCCCCTGTGCAATACTTTGGGGGGGGGTGGCAATTGTCACCCCCCCCCTGTGCAATACTTTGGGGGGGGTGACAATTGTCGGCCCCCCCCTGTGCAATACTTTGGGGGGGGGTGACAATTGTCACCCCCCCCCTGTGCAATACTTTGGGGGGGGTGACAATTGTCACCCCCCCCCCCTGTGCAATACTTTGGGGGGGGGTGGCAATTGTCACCCCCCCCCCTGTGCAATACTTTGGGGGGGATGACAATTGTCACCCCCCCCCTGTGCAATACTTTGGGGGGGGGTGACAATTGTCACCCCCCCCCTGTGCAATACTTTTGGGGGGGGTGACAATTGTCACCCCCCCCCTGTGCAATACTTTGGGGGGGGGGTGACAATTGTCACCCCCCCCCCCCCTGTGCAATACTTTGGGGGGGGGTGACAATTGTCACCCCCCCCCCTGTGCAATACTTTGGGGGGCGGTGACAATTGTCACCCCCCCCCCTGTGCAATACTTTGGGGGGGGTGACAATTGTCGCCCCCCCCCTGTGCAATACTTTGGGGGGGGGTGACAATTGTCACCCCCCCCCTGTGCAATACTTTGGGGGGGGTGACAATTGTCACCCCCCCCCCTGTGCAATACTTTGGGGGGGGGTGACAATTGTCACCCCCCCCCTGTGCAATACTTTGGGGGGGTGACAATTGTCACCCCCCCCCTGTGCAATACCTTCAGGGGGGGTGACAATTATCACCCCCCCCCCCTGTGCAATAGTTTGGGGGGGGTGACAATTGTCACCCCCCCCCTGTGCAATACTTTGGAGGGGGGTGACAATTGTCACCCCCCCCCCTGTGCAATACTTTGGGGGGGGCGACAATTGTCGCCCCCCCCCTGTGCAATACTTTGGGGGGGGTGACAATTGTCACCCCCCCCTGTGCAATACTATGGGGGGGGGTGACAATTGTCACCCCCCCCCTGTGCAATACTTTGGGGGGGGCTGACAATTGTCAGCCCCCCCCTGTGCAATACTTTGGGGGGGGTGACAATTGTCACCCCCCCCTGTGCAATACTTTGGGGGGGGTGACAATTGTCACCCCCCCCCCTGTGCAATACTTTGGGGGGGGGTGACAATTGTCACCCCCCCCCCTGTGCAATACTTTGGGGGGGGTGACAATTGTCACCCCCCCCCTGTGCAATAATTTGGGGGGGGGTGACAATTGTCACCCCCCCCTGTGCAATACTTTTTGGAAGGGTGACAATTGTCAACCCCCCCTGTGCAATACTTTGGGGGGGGTGACAATTGTCACCCCCCCCCCTGTGCAATACTTTGGGGGGGATGACAATTGTCATCCCCCCCCTTTGCAATACTTTGGGGGGGTTGACAATTGTCACCCCCCCCCCTGTGCAATACTTTCGGGGGGGGTGACAATTGTCACCCCCCCCTCCTGTGCAATACTTTGGGGGGGGGTGACAATTGTCACCCCCCCCTGTGCAATACTATGGGGGGGGGTGACAATTGTCACCCCCCCCCTGTGCAATACTTTGGGGGGGGCTGACAATTGTCAGCCCCCCCCTGTGCAATACTTTGGGGGGGGTGACAATTGTCACCCCCCCCTGTGCAATACTTTGGGGGGGGTGACAATTGTCACCCCCCCCCCTGTGCAATACTTTGGGGGGGGGTGACAATTGTCACCCCCCCCCCTGTGCAATACTTTGGGGGGGGTGACAATTGTCACCCCCCCCCTGTGCAATAATTTGGGGGGGGGTGACAATTGTCACCCCCCCCTGTGCAATACTTTTTGGAAGGGTGACAATTGTCAACCCCCCCTGTGCAATACTTTGGGGGGGGTGACAATTGTCACCCCCCCCCCTGTGCAATACTTTGGGGGGGATGACAATTGTCATCCCCCCCCTTTGCAATACTTTGGGGGGGTTGACAATTGTCACCCCCCCCCCTGTGCAATACTTTCGGGGGGGGTGACAATTGTCACCCCCCCCTCCTGTGCAATACTTTGGGGGGGGGTGACAATTGTCACCCCCCCCCCTGTGCAATACTTTGGGGGGGGGTGACAATTGTCAGCCCCCCCCCTGTGCAATACTTTGGGGGGGGTGACAATTGTCACCCCCCCCCCCTGTGCAATATTTTGGGGGGGGTGACAATTGTCACCCCCCCCGTGTGCAATACTTTGGGGGGGGTGACAATTGTCAACCCCCCCTGTGCAATACTTTGGGGGGGGGTGACAATTGTCACCCCCCCCCCTGTGCAATACTTTCGGGGGGGGTGACAATTGTCACCCCCCCCTCCTGTGCAATACTTTGGGGGGGGGTGACAATTGTCACTCCCCCCCCTGTGCAATACTTTGGGGGGGGGTGACAATTGTCAGCCCCCCCTGTGCAATACTTTGGGGGGGTTGACAATTGTCACCCCCCCCCCCTGTGCAATACTTTGGGGGGGGTGACAATTGTCACCCCCCCCGTGTGCAATACTTTGGGGAGTGGTGACAATTGTCACCCCCCCCCCTGTGCATTACTTTCGGGGGGGTGACAATTGTCACCCCCCCCTCTGTGCAATACTTTGGGGGGGGTGACAATTGTCACCCCCCCCCTGTGCAATACTTTGGGGGGGGGTGAGAATTGTCACCCCCCCCCTGTGCAATACTTTGGGGGGGGTGACAATTGTCACCCCCCCCCCTGTGCAATACTTTGGGGGGGGGTGACAATTGTCAATCCCCCCCCTGTGCAATACTTTGGGGGGGGTGACAATTGTCACCCCCCCCCCTGTGCAATACTTTGGGGGGGGTGACAATTGTCACCCCCCCCCTGTGCAATACTTTGGGGGGGTGACAAGTGTCACCCCCCCCCTGTGCAATACTTTGGGGGGGGTGACAATTGTCAACCCCCCCTGTGCAATACTTTGGGGGGGGGTGACAATTGTCACCCCCCCCCCTGTGCAATACTTTGGGGGGGATGACAATTGTCATCCCCCCCCTTTGCAATACTTTGGGGGGGGTGACAATTGTCAACCCCCCCTGTGCAATACTTTGGGGGGGGGTGACAATTGTCACCCCCCCCCCCTGTGCAATACTTTCGGGGGGGCCGACAATTGTCACCCCCCCCTCCTGTGCAATACTGTGGGGGGGGGTGACAATTGTCACTCCCCCCCCTGTGCAATACTTTGGGGGGGGATGACAATTGCCAGCCCCCCCCTGTGCAATACTCTTGGGGGGGGGGTGACAATTGTCACCCCCCCCCCTGTGCAATACTTTGGGGGGGGTGACAATTGTCACCCCCCCCGTGTGCAATACTTTGGGGAGGGGTGACAATTGTAAGCCCCCCCTTTGCATTACTTTCGGGGGGGGTGACAATTGTCAGCCCCCCCCCCCTTTGTGCAATACTTTGGGGGGGGTGACAATTGTCACCCCCCCCCTGTGCAATACTTTGGGGGGGGTGAGAATTGTCACCCAGCCCCTGTGCAATACTTTGGGGGGGGGTGACAATTGTCACCCCCCCCCTGTGCAATACTTTGGGGGGGGTGACAATTGTCAACCCCCCCCCTGTGCAATACTTTGGGGGGGGTGACAATTGTCACCCCCTCCCCCTGTGCAATACTTTGGGGGGGGTGACAATTGTCACCCCCCCCCTGTGCAATACTTTGGGGGGGGTGACAATTGTCATCCCCCCCCTGTGCAATACTTTGGGGGGGGGTGACAATTGTCACCCCCCCCTGTGCAATACTTTGGGGGGGGGTGACAATTGTCAGCCCCCCCCCCTTTGCAATACTTTGGGGGGGGTGACAATTGTCACCCCCCCCCTGTGCAATACTTTGGGGGGGGTGACAATTGTCACCCCCCCCCTGTGCAATACTATGGGGGGGGGTGACAATTGTCACCCCCCCCCCTGTGCAATACTTTGGGGGGGGGTGACAATTGTCACCCCCCCCCTGTGCAATACTTTGGGGGGGGTGACAATTGTCACCCCCCCCTGTGCAATACTTTGGGGGGGGTGGCAATTGTCACCCCCCCCCTGTGCAATACTTTGGGGGGGATGACAATTGTCATCCCCCCCCTGTGCAATACTTTGGGGGGGGGTGACAATTGTCACCCCCCCCCCTGTGCAATACTTTGGGGGGGGGTGACAATTGTCACCCCCCCCCTGTGCAATACTTTGGGGGGGGGTGACAATTGTCACCCCACCCTGTGCAATACTTTGGGGGGGGGTGACAATTGTCACCCCCCCCCCCCTGTGCAATACTTTGGGGGGGGGTGACAATTGTCACCCCCCCCCTGTGCAATACTTTGGGGGGGGGTGACAATTGTCACCCCCCCCCTGTGCAATACTTTGGGGGGGGGTGACAATTGTCACCCCCCCCCCCATGTGCAATACTTTGGGGGGGGGTGACAATTGTCACCCCCCCCCCTGTGCAATACTTTGGGGGGGGTGACAATTGTCACCCCCCCCCTGTGCAATACTTTGGGGGGGTGACATTTGTCACCCCCCCCCTGTGCAATACTTTGGGGGGGGGTGACAATTGTCACCCCCCCCCCCCTGTGCAATACTTTGGGGGGGGTGACAATTGTCACCCCCCCCCCCCTGTGCAATACTTTGGGGGGGGTGACAATTGTCATTCCCCCCCCCCCTATGCAATACTTTGGGGGGGTGACAATTGTCACCCCCCCCGTGTGCAATACTTTGGGGAGGGGTGACAATTGTCAGCCCCCCCCTGTGCATTACTTTCGGGGGGGGTGACAATTGTCACCCCCCCCCTGTGCAATACTTTGGGGGGGGTGACAATTGTCACCCCCCCCCCCTGTGCAATACTTTGGGGGGGGTGACAATTGTCACCCCCCCCCTGTGCAATACTTTGGGGGGGGTGACAATTGTCATCCCCCCCCTGTGCAATACTTTGGGGGGGGGTGACAATTGTCAGCCCCCCCCTGTGCAATACTTTGGGGGGGTGACAATTGTCACCCCCCCACCTGTGCAATACTTTGGGGGTGACAATTGTCACCCCCCCCCTGTGCAATACTTTGGGGGGGGTGACAATTGTCACCCCCCCCCTGTGCAATACCTTGGGGGGGGGTGACAATTGTCACCCCCCCCCCTGTGCAATAGTTTGGGGGGGGTGACAATTGTCACCCCCCCCCCTGTGCAATACTTTGGGGGGGTGACAATTGTCACCCCCCCCCTGTGCAATACTTTGGGGGGGGTGACAATTGTCATCCCCCCCCTGTGCAATACTTTGGGGGGGGGTGACAATTGTCACCCCCCCCCCCTGTGCAATACTTTGGGGGGGGGTGACAATTGTCACCCCCCCCCCTGTGCAATACTTTGGGGGGGGTGACAATTGTCACCCCCCCCCTGTGCAATACTTTTGGGGGGGGGTGACAATTGTCATCCCCCCCCTGTGCAATACTATGGGGGGGGTGACAATTGTCACCCCCCCCCTGTGCAATACTTTGGGGGGGGGTGACAATTGTCACCCCCCCCCTGTGCAATACTTTGGGGGGGGTGACAATTGTCAACCCCCCCCCCTGTGCAATACTTTGGGGGGGGGTGACAATTGTCACCCCCCCCCCCTGTGCAATACTTTGGGGGGGATGACTATTGTCATCCCCCCCCTGTGCAATACTTTGGGGGGGGATGACAATTGTCACCCCCCCCGTGCAATACTTCGGGGGGGGGTGACAATTGTCACCCCCCCCCCCTGTGCAATACTTTGGGGGGTGTGACAATTGTCAGCTCCCCCCTGTGCAATACTTTGGGGGGGGGTGACAATTGTCACCCCCCCCCCCCCTGTGCAATACTTTGGGGGGGGTGACAATTGTCACCCCCCCCCCCTGTGCAATACTTTGGGGGGGGGTGACAATTGTCACCCCCCCCCCCCCCTGTGCAATACTTTGGGGGGGATGACAATTGTCATCCCCCCCCTATGCAATACTTTGGGGGGGGTGACAATTGTCACCCCCCCCCTGTGCAATACTTCGGGGGGGGTGACAATTGTCACCCCCCCCCCTGTGCAATACTTTGGGGGGGGTGACAATTGTCACCCCCCCCCTGTGCAATACTTTGGGGGGGGGTGACAATTGTCACCCCCCCCCCCCCTGTGCAATACTTTGGGGGGGGGTGACAATTGTCACCCCCCCCCCTGTGCAATACTTTGGGGGGGGTGACAATTGTCGGCCCCCCCCTGTGCAATACTTTGGGGGGGGTGACAATTGTCAGCCCCCCCTGTGCAATACTTTGGGGGGGGGTGACAATTGTCACCCCCCCCTCCTGTGCAATACTTTGGGGGGGGTTGACAATTGTCACCCCCCCCCCCCTGTGCAATACTTTGGGGGGGGGGTGACAATTGTCACCCCCCCCTGTGCAATACTTTGGGGGGGGGGTGACAATTGTCAGCCCCCCCCTGTGCAATACTTTGGGGGGGGGTGACAATTGTCACCCCCCCACCCCCTATGCAATACTTTGGGGGGGTGACAATTGTCACCCCCCCCGTGTGCAATACTTTGGGGAGGGGTGACAATTGTCAGCCCCCCCCTGTGCATTACTTTCGGGGGGGGTGACAATTGTCACCCCCCCCCCCTGTGCAATACTTTGGGGGGGGTGACAATTGTCACCCTCCCCCCCCTGTGCAATACTTTGGGGGGGCTGACAATTGTCACCCCCCCCCTGTGCAATACTTATGGGGGGGTGACAATTGTCATCCCCCCCCTGTGCAATACATTGGGGGGGATGACAATTGTCACCCCCCCCCTGTGCAATACTTTGCGGGGGGGTGACAATTGTCACCCCCCCCCCCTGTGCAATACTTTGGGGGGGTGACAATTGTCACCCCCCCCCTGTGCAATACTTTGGGGGGGGTGACAATTGTCACCCCCCCCCTGTGCAATACTATGGGGGGGGTGACAATTGTCACCCCCCCCCCTGTGCAATACTTTGGGGGGGGGTGACAATTGTCACCCCCCCCCCCTTGTGCAATACTTTGGGGGGGGTGACAATTGTCACCCCCCCCCCTGTGCAATACTTTGGGGGGGATGACAATTGTCACCCCCCCCCCTGTGCAATACTTTGGGGGGGGTGACAATTGTCACCCCCCCCTGTGCAATACTTTGGGGGGGGGTGACAATTGTCACCCCCCCCCCCTGTGCAATACTTTGGGGGGGGGGGACAATTGTCACCCCCCCCCTGTGCAATACTTTGGGGGGGGGTAACAATTGTCACCCCCCCCCCTGTGCAATACTTTTGGGGGGGGTGACAATTGTCACTCCCCCCCCCCTATGCAATACTTTGGGGGGGTGACAATTGTCACCCCCCCCCGTGTGCAATACTTTTGGGAGGGTTGACAATTGTTAGCCCCCCCCCTGTGCAATACTTTGGGGGGGGGTGACAATTGTCACCCCCCCCGCTTGCAATACTTTGGGGGGGGTGACAATTGTCACCCCCCCCCTGTGCAATACTTTGGGGGGGGTGACAATTGTCACCCCCCCCCTGTGCAATACTTTGGGGGGGGGGTGACAGCTGTCACCCCCCCCCCCTGTGCAATACTTTGGGGGGGGGTGACAATTGTCACCCCCCCCCCCTGTGCAATACTTTGGGGGGGGGTGACAATTGTCACCCCCCCCCCTGTGCAATACTTTGGGGGGGGGGTGACAGTTCTCAACCCCCCCCCCCTGTGCAATACTTTGGGGGGGGGTGACAGTTGTCAACCCCCCCCCTGTGCAATACTTTGGGGGGGGTGACAATTGTCACCCCCCCCCTGTGCAATACTTTGGGGGGGATGACAATTGTCATCCCCCCCCTGTGCAATACTTTGGGGGGGTGACAATTGTCACCCCCCCATGTGCAATACTTTGGGGGGGGGTGACAATTGTCGGTCCCCCCCCCTGTGCAATACTTTGGGGGGGGTGACAATTGTCACCCCCCCCCTGTGCAATACTTTGGGGGGGGGTGACAATTGTCACCCCCCCCCCTTGTGCAATACTTTGGGGGGGGGTGACAATAGTCACCCCCCCCCCTGTGCAATACTTTGGGGGTGATGACAATTGTCATCCCCCCCCTGTGCAATACTTTGGGGGTGGTGACAATTGTCACCCCCCCCCCTGTGCAATACTTTGGGGGGGGTGACAATTGTCACCCCCCCCCGGTGCAATACTTTGGGGGGGGGTGACAATTGTCACCCCCCCCCTGTGCAATACTTTGGGGGGGGGGTGACAATTGTCACCCCCCCCCCCCTGTGCAATACTTTGGGGGGGGGTGACAGTTGTCAACCCCCCCCCCTGTGCAATACTTTGGGGGGGGGTGACAGTTGTCAACCCCCCCCCCTGTGCAATACTTTTGGGGGGGGTGACAATTGTCACCCCCCCCCCCTGTGCAATACTTTGGGGGGGGGTGACAATTGTCACCCCCCCCCCTGTGCAATACTTTGGGGGGTTGACAATTGTCACCCCCCCCCTGTGCAATACTTTTTGGGGGGGGTGACAATTGTCACCCCCCCCCCTGTGCAATACTTTGGGGGGGGGTGACAATTGTCACCCCCCCCCCTCTGCAATACTTTGGGGGGGGTGACAATTGTCACCCCCCCCCCCTGTGCAATACTTTGGGGGGTGACAATTGTCACCCCCCCCCTGTGCAATACTTTGGGGGGGCTGACAATTGTCATCCCCCCCCTGTGCAATACTTTGGGGGGGCTGACAATTGTCACCCCCCCCCTGTGCAATACTTTGGGGGGGGGCTGACAATTGTCAACCCCCCCCCTGTGCAATACTTTGGGGGGGGGTGACAATTGTCACCCCCCCCCTGTGCAATACTTTGGGGGGGGTGACAATTGTCACCCCCCCCCCTGTGCAATACTTTGGGGGGGGGTGACAATTGTCACCCCCCCCCTGTGCATACTCTGGGGGGGGTGACAATTGTCACCCCCCCCCTGTGCAATACTTGGGGGGGGGCTGACAATTGTCACCCCCCCCCCTGTGCAATACTTTGGGGGGGGTGACAATTGTCAGCCCCCCCCTGTGCAATACTTTTGGGGGGGGGTGACAATTGTCAGCCCCCCCCTGTGCAATACTTTGGGGGGGGGGTGACAATTGTCACCCCCCCCCCTGTGCAATACTTTGGGGGGGGGTAACAATTGTCACCCCCCCCCTGTGCAATACTTTGGGGGGGGATGACAATTGTGAGCCCCCCCCTGTGCAATACTTTGGGGGGGGGGTGACAATTGTCACCCCCCCCCTGTGCAATACTTTGGGGGGGGGGTGACAATTGTCACCCCCCCCCCCCTGTGCAATACTTTGGGGGGGGTGACAATTGTCACCCCCCCCCTGTGCAATACTTTGGGGGGGGTGACAATTGTCATCCCCCCCCTGTGCAATACTTTGGGGGGGGGTTACAATTGTCACCCCCCCTGTGCAATACTATGGGGGGGGTGACAATTGTCACCCCCCCCCTGTGCAATACTTTGGGGGGGGTGACAATTGTCACCCCCCCCCTGTGCAATACTTTGGGGTGGGGGTGACAATTGTCACCCCCCCCTGTGCAATACTATGGGGGGGGTGACAATTGTCACCCCCCCCCTGTGCAATACTTTGGGGGGGGGTGACAATTGTCACCCCCCCCCCTTGTGCAATACTTTGGGGGGGGGGTGACAATTGTCACCCCCCCCCCTGTGCAATACTTTGGGGGGGATGACAATTGTCATCCCCCCCCTGTGCAATACTTTGGGGGGGGTGACAATTGTCACCCCCCCCCCTGTGCAATACTTTGGGGGGGGGTGACAATTGTCACCCCCCCCCTATGCAATACTTTGGGGGGGGGTGACAATTGTCACCCCCCCCCCTGTGCAATACTTTGGGGGGGGGTGACAATTGTCACCCCCCCCCCTTGTGCAATACTTTGGGGGGGGTGACAATTGTCACCCCCCCCCTGTGCAATACTTTGGGGGGGGTGACAATTGTCACCCCCCCCCTGTGCAATACTTTGGGGGGGGGTGACAATTGTCACCCCCCCCCTGTGCAATACTTTGGGGGGGGTGACAATTGTCACCCCCCCCCCCTGTGCAATACTTATGGGGGGGTGACAATTGTCACCCCCCCCCTGTGCAATACTTTGGGGGGGGGTGACAATTGTCACCCCCCCCCCTGTGCAATACTTTGGGGGGGGCTGACAATTGTCACCCCCCCCCCTGTGCAATACTTTGGGGGGGGTGACAATTGTCACCCCCCCCCCCTGTGCAATACTTTGGGGGGGGTGACAATTGTCACCCCCCCCTGTGCAATACTTTGGGGGGGGCTGACAATTGTCACCCCCCCCCCTGTGCAATACTTTGGGGGGGGGTGACAATTGTCACCCCCGCCCCCCCTGTGCAATACTTTGGGGGGGGGTGACAATTGTCACCCCCCCCCTGTGCAATACTTTGGGGGGGGGTGACAATTGTCACCCCCCCCCTGTGCAATACTTTAGGGGGGGTGACAATTGTCGACCCCCCCCCCTGTGCAATACTTTGGGGGGGTGACAATTGTCACCCCCCCCCTGTGCAATACTTTGGGGGGGGTGACAATTGTCAGCCCCCCCTGTGCAATACTTTGGGGGGGTGACAATTGTCAGCCCCCCCCTGTGCAATACTTTGGGGGGGGGTGACAATTGTCACCCCCCCCCTGTGCAATACTTTGGGGGGGGGTGACAATTGTCACCCCCCCCCCTGTGCAATACTTTGGGGGGGGTGACAATTGTCACCCCCCCCCTGTGCAATACTTTGGGGGGGGTGACAATTGTCACCCCCCCCCCTGTGCAATACTTTGGGGGGGTGACAATTGTCAGCCCCCCCCCCTGTGCAATACTTTGGGGGGGGTGACAATTGTCACCCCCCCCTGTGCAATACTTTGGGGGGGGTGACAATTGTCATCCCCCGCCTGTGCAATACTTTGGGGGGGGGTGACAATTGTCAACCATCCCCCTGTGCAATACTTTGGAGGGGGGTTGGCAATTGTCACCCCCCCCCCTGTGCAATACTTTGGGGGGGATGACAATTGTCACCCCCCCCCTGTGCAATACTTTGGGGGGGGGTGACAATTGTCACCCCCCCCCCTGTGCTATACTTTGGGGGGGGGTGACAATTGTCACCCCCCCCCCTGTGCAATACTATGGGGGGGGGTGACAATTGTCACCCCCCCCCTGTGCAATACTTTGGGGGGGGGTGACAATTGTCACCCCCCCCCCCTTGTGCAATACTTTGGGGGGGGTGACAATTGTCACCCCCCCCGTGTGCAATACTTTGGGGGGGATGACAATTGTCAGCCCCCCCCGTTGCAATACTTTGGGGGGGGGTGACAATTGTCCCCCCCCCCCCTGTGCAATACTTTGGGGGGGGTGACAATTGTCAGGCCCCCCCCCTGTGCAATACTTTGGGGGGGCTGACAATTGTCACCCCCCCCCTGTGCAATACTATGGGGGGGTTGACAATTGTCACCCCCCCCTGTGCAATACTTTGGGGGGGGGGGTGACAATTGTCACCCCCCCCCTGTGCAATACTTTTGGGGGGGTGACAATTGTCACCCCCCCCCCCTGTGCAATACTTTGGGGGGGGGTGACAATTGTCACCCCCCCCCTGTGCAATACTTTGGGGGGGGTGACAATTGTCACCCCCCCCCCCTGTGCAATACTTTGGGGGGGGTGACAATTGTCACCCCCCCCCTGTGCAATACTTTGGGGGGGGTGACAATTGTCACCCCCCCCCCTGTGCAATACTTCTGGGGGGGGTGACAATTGTCACCCTCCCCCCTGTGCAATACTTTGGGGGGGGTGACAATTGTCAGCCCCCCCCTGTGCAATACTTTGGGGGGGGTGACAATTGTCATCCCCCCCCTGTGCAATACTTTGGGGGGGGTGACAATTGTCACCCCCCCCCTATGCAATACTTTGGGGGGGGTGACAATTGTCACCCCCCCCCCCTGTGCAATACTTTGGGGGGGGTGACAATTGTCAGCCCCCACCTGTGCAATACTTTGGGGGGGGGGTGACAATTGTCACCCCCCCCCCTGTGCAATACTTTGGGGGGGGGTGACAATTGTCACACCCCCCCCTGTGCAATAATTTTGGGGGGGGTGACAATTGTCACCCCCCCCCTGTGCAATACTTTGGGGGGGGGTGACAATTGTCACCCCCCCCCTGTGCAATACTTTGGGGGGGGTGACAATTGTCACCCCCCCCCCCCTGTGCAATACTTTGGGGGGGGTGACAATTGTCAGCCCCCCCCTGTGCAATACTTTGGGGGGGTGACAATTGTCATCCCCCCCCCTGTGCAATACTTTGGGGGGGGGTGACAATTGTCACCCCCCCCCCCCCTGTGCAATACTTTGGGGGGGTGACAATTGTCACCCCCCCCCCTGTGCAATACTTTGGGGGGGGTGACAATTGTCACCCCCCCCTGTGCAATACTATGGGGGGGGGGGTGACAATTGTCACCCCCCCCCCTGTGCAATACTTTGGGGGGGGTCACAATTGTCACCCCCCCCTTGTGCAATACTTTGGGAGGGGTGACAATTGTCACCCCCCCCCCCTGTGCAATACCTTGGGGGGGATGACAATTGTCATCCCCCCCCTGTGCAATACTTTGGGGGGGTGACAATTGTCACCCCCCCCCTGTGCAATACTTTGGGGGGGGGTGACAATTGTCACCCCCCCCCTGTGCAATACTTTGGGGGGGGGTGACAATTGTCACCCCCCCCCCTGTGCAATACTTTGGGGGGGGGATGACAATTGTCACCCCCCCCCTGTGCAATACTTTAGGGGGGGTGACAATTGTCACCCCCCCCCCCCCGTGCAATACTTTGGGGGGGGGTGACAATTGTCACCCCCCCCCTTGAGCAATACTTTGCGGGGGGTGACAATTGTCACGCCCCCCCTGTGCAATACTATGGGGGGGGTGACAATTGTCACCCCCCCCCTGTGCAATACTTTGGGGGGGGTGACAATTGTCACCCCCCCCCCCCTTGTGCAATACTTTGGGGGGGGTGACAATTGTCACCCCCCCCCCTGTGCAATACTTTGGGGGGGATGACAATTGTCATCCCCCCCCTGTGCAATACTTTGGGGGGGGTGACAATTGTCACCCCCCCCCTGTGCAATACTTTGGGGGGGGGTGACAATTGTCACCCCCCCCCTGTGCAATACTTTGGGGGGGGCTGACAATTGTCACCCCCCCCCCTGTGCAATACTTTGGGGGGGCTGACAATTGTCAGCCCCCCCCCCTGTGCAATGCTTTGGGGGGGGGTGCCAATTGTCACCCCCCCCCTGTGCAATACTTTGGGGGGGGCTGACAATTGTCACCCCCCCCCCCTGTGCAATACTTTGGGGGGGGGTGACAATTGTCACCCCCGCCCCCCCTGTGCAATACTTTGGGGGGGGGTGACAATTGTCACCCCCCCCCCTGTGCAATACTTTGGGGGGGGGTGACAATTGTCACCCCCCCCCCTGTGCAATACTTTGGGGGGGGCTGACAATTGTCACCCCCCCCCCTGTGCAATACTTTGGGGGGGGTGACAATTGTCACCCCCCCCCCTGTGCAATACTTTGGGGGGGGTGACAATTGTCACCCCCCCCTGTGCAATACTTTGGGGGGGGCTGACAATTGTCACCCCCCCCCCTGTGCAATACTTTGGGGGGGGGTGACAATTGTCACCCCCGCCCCCCCTGTGCAATACTTTGGGGGGGGGTGACAATTGTCACCCCCCCCCTGTGCAATACTTTGGGGGGGGGTGACAATTGTCACCCCCCCCCTGTGCAATACTTTGGGGGGGGTGACAATTGTCGACCCCCCCCCCTGTGCAATACTTTGGGGGGGTGACAATTGTCACCCCCCCCCTGTGCAATACTTTGGGGGGGGTGACAATTGTCACCCCCCCCTGTGCAATACTTTGGGGGGGTGACAATTGTCAGCCCCCCCCTGTGCAATACTTTGGGGGGGGGTGACAATTGTCACCCCCCCCCCTGTGCAATACTTTGGGGGGGGGTGACAATTGTCACCCCCCCCCCTGTGCAATACTTTGGGGGGGGTGACAATTGTCACCCCCCCCCTGTGCAATACTTTGGGGGGGGGTGACAATTGTCACCCCCCCCCCCTGTGCAATACTTTGGGGGGGGGTGACAATTGTCACCCCCCCCCCCCTGTGCAATACTTTGGGGGGGGTGACAATTGTCACCCCCCCCTGTGCAATACTTTGGGGGGGGTGACAATTGTCATCCCCCCCCTGTGCAATACTTTGAGGGGGGGTGACAATTGTCAACCATCCCCCTGTGCAATACTTTGGAGGGGGGTTGGCAATTGTCACCCCCCCCCCTGTGCAATACTTTGGGGGGGGTGACAATTGTCACCCCCCCCCCCTGTGCAATACTTTGGGGGGGGGTGACAATTGTCACCCCCCCCCCTGTGCAATACTTTGGGGGGGGGTGACAATTGTCACCCCCCCCCTGTGCAATACTATGGGGGGGGGTGACAATTGTCACCCCCCCCCTGTGCAATACTTTTGGGGGGGATGACAATTGTCACCCCCCCCCCCTTGTGCAATACTTTGGGGGGGGGTGACAATTGTCACCCCCCCCCTGTGCAATACTTTGGGGGGGATGACAATTGTCATCCCCCCCCTGTGCAATACTTTGGGGGGGGGTGACAATTGTCACCCCCCCCCCTGTGCAATACTTTGGGGGGGGGTGACAATTGTCATCCCCCCCCCTGTGCAATACTTTGGGGGGGGGTGACAATTGTCACCCCCCCCCTGTGCAATACTTTGGGGGGGGGTGACAATTGTCACCCCCCCCCCTGTGCAATACTTTGGGGGGGCTGACAATTGTCAGGCCCCCCCCCTGTGCAATACTTTGGGGGGGGTGACAATTGTCACCCCCCCCCTGTGCAATACTATGGGGGGGGTGACAATTGTCACCCCCCCCCTGTGCAATACTTTGGGGGGGGGTGACAATTGTCACCCCCCCCCCTGTGCAATACTTTTGGGGGGGTGACAATTGTCACCCCCCCCCCCTGTGCAATACTTTGGGGGGGGGTGACAATTGTCACCCCCCCCCTGTGCAATACTTTGGGGGGGGTGACAATTGTCACCCCCCCCCTGTGCAATACTTTGGGGGGGGTGACAATTGTCACCCCCCCCCTGTGCAATACTTTGGGGGGGGTGACAATTGTCACCCCCCCCCCTGTGCAATACTTCTGGGGGGGTGACAATTGTCACCCCCCCCCCTGTGCAATACTTTGGGGGGGGGTGACAATTGTCAGCCCCCCCCTGTGCAATACTTTGGGGGGGAGACAATTGTCATCCCCCCCCTGTGCAATACTTTGGGGGGGGGTGACAATTGTCACCCCCCCCCCTGTGCAATACTTTGGGGGGGGTGACAATTGTCACCCCCCCCCCCTGTGCAATACTTTGGGGGGGGGGTGACAATTGTCAGCCCCCACCTGTGCAATACTTTGGGGGGGGGGTGACAATTGTCACCCCCCCCCCTGTGCAATACTTTGGGGGGGGGTGACAATTGTCACCCCCCCCCCTGTGCAATACTTTGGGGGGGGGTGACAATTGTCACCCCCCCCCTGTGCAATACTTTGGGGGGGGGTGACAATTGTCACCCCCCCCCCCCTGTGCAATACTTTGGGGGGGGGTGACAATTGTCACCCCCCCCCCCTGTGCAATACTTTGGGGGGGGTGACAATTGTCAGCCCCCCCCTGTGCAATACTTTGGGGGGGGTGACAATTGTCATCCCCCCCCCTGTGCAATACTTTGGGGGGGGGTGACAATTGTCACCCCCCCCCCCTGTGCAATACTTTGGGGGGGTGACAATTGTCACCCCCCCCCTGTGCAATACTTTGGGGGGGGTGACAATTGTCACCCCCCCCTGTGCAATACTATGGGGGGGGGTGACAATTGTCACCCCCCCCCCCTGTGCAATACTTTGGGGGGGGTGACAATTGTCACCCCCCCCCCTTGTGCAATACTTTGGGAGGGGTGACAATTGTCACCCCCCCCCCTGTGCAATACTTTGGGGGGGATGACAATTGTCACCCCCCCCCTGTGCAATACTTTGGGGGGGGGTGACAATTGTCACCCCCCCCCCTGTGCAATACTTTGGGGGGGGGATGACAATTGTCACCCCCCCCTGTGCAATACTTTAGGGGGGGTGACAATTGTCACCCCCCCCCCCTGTGCAATACTTTGGGGGGGGGTGACAATTGTCACCCCCCCCCTTGAGCAATACTTTGCGGGGGGTGACAATTGTCACCCCCCCCCTGTGCAATACTTTGGGGGGGTGACAATTGTCACCCCCCCCCCTGTGCAATACTTTGGGGGGGATGACAATTGTCATCCCCCCCCTGTGCAATACTTTGGGGGGGGTGACAATTGTCACCCCCCCCCTGTGCAATACTTTGGGGGGGGGTGACAATTGTCACCCCCCCCCTGTGCAATACTTTGGGGGGGGGTGACAATTGTCACCCCCCCCCTGTGCAATACTTTGGGGGGGGTGACAATTGTCAGCCCCCCCCCCTGTGCAATGCTTTTGGGGGGGGTGCCAATTGTCACCCCCCCCCTGTGCAATACTTTGGGGGGGGTGACAATTGTCACCCCCCCCCCCTGTGCAATACTTTGGGGGGGGCTGACAATTGTCACCCCCCCCCCTGTGCAATACTTTGGGGGGGCTGACAATTTTCACCCCCCCCCCCTGTGCAATACTTTGGGGGGGGGTGACAATTGTCACCCCCCCCCTGTGCAATACTTTGGGGGGGGGTGACAATTGTCACCCCCCCCCTGTGCAATACTTTGGGGGGGGTGACAATTGTCACCCCCCCCTGTGCAATACTTTGGGGGCTTTGGGGGGGGTGACAATTGTTACCCCCCCCCTGTGCAATACTTTGGGGGGGGTGACAATTGTCACCCCCCCCCTGTGCAATACTTTGGGGGGGGTGACAATTGTCATCCCCCCCCTGTGCAATACTTTGGGGGGGGGTGACAATTGTCACCCCCCCCCCTGTGCAATACTTTGGGGGGGGGTGACAATTGTCACCCCCCCCCCTGTGCAATACTTTGGGGGGAGGTGACAATTGTCAATCCCCCCTGTGCAATACTATGGGGGGGGTGACAATTGTCACCCCCCCCTGTGCAATACTTTGGGGAGGGGTGACAATTGTCACCCCCCCCCCTTGTGCAATACTTTGGGGGGGGTGACAATTGTCACCCCCCCCCTGTGCAATACTTTGGGGGGGATGACAATTGTCATCCCCCCCCTGTGCAATACTTTGAGGGGGGTGACAATTGTCACCTTCCCCCCTGTGCAATACTTTGGGGGGGGTGACAATTGTCACCCCCCCCCCCCTGTGCAATACTTTGGGGGGGGGTGACAATTGTCACCCCCCCCTGTGCAATACTTTGGGGGGGGCGTGACAATTGTCACCCCCCCCCCCTTGTGCAATACTTTGGGGGGGGTGACAATTGTCACCCCCCCCCTGTGCAATACTATGGGGGGGGGTGACAATTGTCACCCCCCCCCTGTGCAATACTTTGGGGGGGGGTGACAATTGTCACCCCCCCCCTTGTGCAATACTTTGGGGGGGCTGACAATTGTCACCCCCCCCCTGTGCAATACTTTGGGGGGGATGACAATTGTCATCCCCCCCCTGTGCAATACTTTGGGGGGGGTGACAATTGTCACCCCCCCCCCTGTGCAATACTTTGGGGGGGCTGACAATTGTCACCCCCCCCCTGTGCAATACTTTGGGGGGGGGTGAGAATTGTCACCCCCCCCCTGTGCAATACTTTGGGGGGGGGTGACAATCGTCACCCCCCCCCCCCCTGTGCAATACTTTGGGGGGGGGTGACAATTGTCACCCCCCCCCTGTGCAATACTTTGGGGGGGGTGACAATTGTCAGCCCCCCCCCCTGTGCAATACTTTGGCGGGGGGTGACAATTGTCACCCCCCCCCCTGTGCAATACTTTTGGGGGGGGCTGACATTTGTCACCCCCCCCCCTGTGCAATACTTTGGGGGGGGGTGACAATTGTCACCCCCCCCCTGTGCAATACTTTGGGGGGGGTGACAATTGTCACACCCCCCCCCCTGTGCAATACTTTGGGGGGGCTGACAATTGTCACCCCCCCCCCTGTGCAATACTTTGGGGGGGCTGACAATTGTCACCCCCCCCCCTGTGCCATACTTTGGGGGGGCTGACAATTGTCATCCCCCCCCTGTGCAATACTTTGGGGGGGGTGACAATTGTCACCCCCCCCTGTGCAATACTTTGGGGGGGGGTGACAATTGTCACCCCCCCCCCTGTGCAATACTTTGGGGGGGGGTGACAATTGTCACCCCCCCCCCCTGTGCAATACTTTTGGGGGGGTGACAATTCTCAGCCCCCCCCTGTGCAATACTTTGGGGGGGGGTGACAATTGTCACCCCCCCCCTGTGCAATACTTTGGGGGGGGGTGACAATTGCCACCCCCCCCCTGTGCAATACTTGGTGGGGGGGTGACAATTGTCACCCCCCCCCTGTGCAATACTATGGGGGGGGTGACAATTGTCACCCCCCCCTTGTGCAATACTTTGGGGGGGGGTGACAATTGTCACCCCCCCCCTTGTGCAATACTTTCCGGGGGGTGACAATTGTCACCCCCCCCCTGTGCAATACTTTGGGGGGGGGTGACAATTGTCACCCCCCCCTGTGCAATACTTTGGGGGGGGGTGACAATTGTCACCCCCCCCCTGTGCAATACTTTGGGGGGGGTGACAATTGTCACCCCCCCCCCCCTGTGCAATACTTTGGGGGGGTGACAATTGTCACGCCCCCCCTGTGCAATACTATGGGGGGGGTGACAATTGTCACCCCTTGGGGGGGGTGGCAATTGTCACCCCCACCCCCCTTGTGCAATACTTTGGGGGGGTGACAATTGTCATGCCCCCCCTGTGCAATACTTTGGGGGGGGGTGACAATTGTCACCCCCCCCCCTGTGCAATACTTTGGGGGGGGGTGACAATTGTCACCCCCCCCCCCTGTGCAATACTTTGGGGGGGGTGACAATTGTCACCCCCCCCCTGTGCAATACTTTGGGGGGTCGACAATTGTCACCCCCCCCCCCCCTGTGCAATACTTTCGGGGGGGGTGACAATTGTCACCCCTTGGGGGGGGTGACAATTGTCACCCCCCCCCCCCCCTTGTGCAATACTTTGGGGGCGGTGACAATCGTCACCCCCCCCCTGTGCAATACTTTGGGGGGGGGTGACAATTGTCACCCCCCCCCCTGTGCAATACTTTGGGGGGGGGTGACAATTGTCACCCCCCCCCCTGTGCAATACTTTGGGGGGGGTGACAATTGTCACACCCCCCCTTGTGCAATACTTTGGGGGGGGGTGACAATTGTCACCCCCCCCCTGTGCAATACTTCGGGGGGGGTGACAATTGTCATCCCCCCCCTGTGCAATACTTTGGGGGTGGGGTGACAATTGTCACCCCCCCGTGTGCAATACTTTTGGGGGGGTCGACAATTGTCATCCCCCCCCTGTGCAATACTTTGGGGGGGGTGACAATTGTCACCCCCCCCCTGTGCAATACTTTGGGGGGGGCCGACAATTACAATTGTCATCCCCCCCACCCTGTGCAATACTTGGGGGGGGGTGACAATTGTCACCCCCCCCCCTGTGCAATACTTTTGGGGGGGGTCGACAATTGTCACCCCCCCCCCCCCTGTGCAATACTTTGGGGGGGTGACAATTGTCACCCCCCCCCTGTGCAATACTATGGGGGGGGTGAACAATTGTCACCCCTTGGGGGGGGTGACAATTGTCACCCCCCCCCCCTTGTGCAATACTTTGGGGGGGGTGACAATTGTCAGCCCCCCCCTGTGCAATACTTTGGGGGGGGTGACAATTGTCACCCCCCCCCTGTGCAATACTTTGGGGGGGCTGACAATTGTCACCCCCCCCCCCCTGTGCAATACTTTGGGGGGGTGACAATTGTCACCCCCCCCCTGTGCAATACTTTGGGGGGGGTGACAATTGTCACCCCCCCCCCTTGTGCAATACTTTGGGGGGGTTTGACAATTGTCACCCCCCCCCCCCTGTGCAATACTTTGGGGGGGGTGACAATTGTCACCCCCCCTGTGCAATACTTTTGGGGGGGTCGACAATTGTCATCCCCCCCCTGTGCAATACTTTGGGGGGGGTGACAATTGTCACCCCCCCCCTGTGCAATACTTTGGGGGGGGGGTGACAATTGTCACCCCCCCCTGTGCAATACTTTGGGGGGGGTGACAATTGTCACCCCCCCCCCCTGTGCAATACTTTGGGGGGGGTGACAATTGTCACCCCCCCCTTTGCAATACTTTGGGGGGGTGACAATTGTCACCCCCCCCCTGTGCAATACTTTGGGGGGGTGACAATTGTCACCCCCCCCCTTGTGCAATACTTTGGGGGGGGGTGACAATTGTCACCCCCCCCCCCTGTGCAATACTTTGGGGGGGGGTGACAATTGTCACCCCCCACCCTGTGCAATACTTTGGGGGGGGTGACAATTGTCACCCCCCCCCTGTGCAATACTTTGGGGGGGGTGACAATTGTCATCCCCCCCCTGTGCAATACTTTGGGGGGGGGTGACAATTGTCACTCCCCCCTTGTGCAATACTTTGGGGGGGGTGACAATTGTCACCCCCCCCCCTGTCCAATACTTTTGGGGGGGTTGACAATTGTCACCCCCCCCCCCTGTGCAATACTTTGGGGGGGGGTGACAATTGTCACCCCCCCCCTGTGCAATACTTTGGGGGGGGGGGTGACAATTGCCAACCCCCCCCTGTGCAATACTTGGTGGGGGGGTGACAATTGTCACCCCCCCCCTGTGCAATACTATGGGGGGGGGTGACAATTGTCACCCCCCCCTTGTGCAATACTTTGGGGGGGGGTGACAATTGTCACCCCCCCCCTTGTGCAATACTTTCGGGGGGGTGACAATTGTCACCCCCCCCCCTGTGCAATACTTTGGGGGGGGGTGACAATTGTCACCCCCCCCTGTGCAATACTTTGGGGGGGTGACAATTGTCACCCCCCCCCTGTGCAATACTTTGGGGGGGGTGACAATTGTCACCCCCCCCCCTGTGCAATACTTTGGGGGGGTCGACAATTGTCACCCCCCCCCTGTGCAATACTTTGGGGGGGTGACAATTGTCACCCCCCCCCTGTGCAATACTATGGGAGGGGTGACAATTGTCACCCCTTGGGGGGGTGGCAATTGTCACCCCCCCCCCCTTGTGCAATACTTTGGGGGGGGTGACAATTGTCACCCCCCCCTGTGCAATACTTTGGGGGGGGTGACAATTGTCACCCCCCCCCCTGTGCAATACTTTGGGGGGGGGTGACAATTGTCACCCCCCCCCTGTGCAATACTTTGGGGGGGGTCGGCAATTGTCACCCCCCCCCTGTGCAATACTTTGGGGGGGGTGACAATTGTCACCCCCCCCCTGTGCAATACTATGGGGGGGGTGACAATTGTCACCCCTTGGGGGGGGTGACAATGTCACCCCCCCCCCCTTGTGCAATACTTTGGGGGGGTGACAATTGTCACCCCCCCCCTGTGCAATACTTTGGGGGGGGGTGACAATTGTCACCCCCCCCCCCTGTGCAATACTTTGGGGGGGGTGACAATTGTCACCCCCCCCCCCTGTGCAATACTTTGGGGGGGGTGACAATTGTCACCCCCCCCCTGTGCAATACTTTGGGGGGGGGTGACAATTGTCACCCCCCCCCTGTGCAATACTTTGGGGGGGGTGACAATTGTCATCCCCCCCTGTGCAATACTTTGGGGATGGGGTGACAATTGTCACCCCCCCCCTGTGCAATACTTTTGGGGGGGTCGACAATTGTCATCCCCCCCCTGTGCAATACTTTGGGGGGGGTGACAATTGTCACCCCCCCCCCTGTGCAATACTTTGGGGGGGGGTGACAATTGTCACCCCCCCCCCTGTGCAATACTTTGGGGGGGTGACAATTGTCGACCCCCCCCCTGTGCAAGACTTTGGGGGGGTCGACAATTGTCACCCCCCCCCCCTGTGCAATACTTTGGGGGGGGTGACAATTGTCACCCCCCCCCTGTGCAATACTATGGTATCTGGTATCTGGTATCTGGTTGACCCGCCCGAGGCTCCGACACAGCCGGAGGGGTTCCCTGAAAATGTGGGACACCCAACCGCCACATGGCGGCTTACTCGGTCCCGCCAGGGTGGGTCGAAGCGGGCGGCCCATGCCCGCACCCTGCGCCACCAGGGGCTGACACCTGCCGTGGTTTTGGGTGTGTGGAGGGGGGGGGCTCCGCTGGATTGGGGGTCAGGTTGGGTTCCCCGCGCGTTGAGTGGGTCGCGTCTCGGGGTGCCAGTCAAGGCAAGGGGCTGCGCAGGGGCGCGGACTGGGGCTGCGCAGGGGCGCGGACTGGGGCTGCGCATGGGCGCAGACTGGGGCTGCGCATGGGCGCAGACTGGGGCTGCGCAGGGGCGCAGACTGGGGCTGCGCATGGGCGCAGACTGGGGCTGCGCAGGGGCGCAGACTGGGGCTGCGCAGGGGCGCAGACTGGGGCTGCGCATGGGCGCAGACTGGGGCTGCGCAGGGGCGCAGACTGGGGCTGCGCAGGGGCGCAGACTGGGGCTGCGCATGGGCGCAGACAGGGGCTGCGCATGGGCGCAGACTGGGGCTGCGCAGGAGCGCAAACTGGGGCTGCGCAGGAGGGGGGGGGGGGGGGGCGCCTCACCACAGGCTTTTGGCGACCCCCCCAGGCGCCGGGCTCCTCACCAGGAGGTTATTGGGGCCCGGGCCAGCGTGTGCGCGAGGGCCCCAATACGCAGACTGGGGCTGTGCAGGAGCGCAGACTGGGGCTGCGCAGGGGCGCAGACTGGGGCTGCGCATGGGCGCAGACTGGGGCTGCGCAGGTGCGCAGACTGGGGCTGCGCATGGGCGCAGACTGTGGCTGCGCAGGTGCGCAGACTGGGGCTGCGCAGGGGCGCAGACTGGGGCTGCGCAGGGGCGCAGACTGGGGCTGCGCATGCGCGCAGACTGGGGCTGCGCAGGGGCGCAGACTGGGGCTGCGCAGGGGCGCAGACTGGGGCTGCGCAGGGGCGCAGACTGGGGATGCGCATGGGCGCAGACTGGGGCTGCGCATGGGCGCAGACTGGGGCTGCGCAGGGGCGCAGACTGGGGCTGCGCAGGGGCGCAGACTGGGGCTGCGCAGGGGCGCAGACTGGGGCTGCGCAGGGGCGCAGACTGGGGCTGCGCATGGGCGCAGACAGGGGCTGCGCATGGGCGCAGACTGGGGCTGCGCAGGAGCGCAGACTGGGGCTGCGCAGGAGGGGGGGGGGGGCGCCTCACCACAGGCTTTTGGCGACCCCCCCAGGCGCCGGGCTCCTCACCAGGAGGTTATTGGGGCCCGGGCCAGCGTGTGCGCGAGGGCCCCAATACGCAGACTGGGGCTGTGCAGGAGCGCAGACTGGGGCTGCGCAGGGGCGCAGACTGGGGCTGCGCATGGGCGCAGACTGGGGCTGCGCAGGGGCGCAGTCCGGGGCTGCGCATGGGCGCAGACTGGGGCTGCGCAGGAGCGCAGACTGGGGCTGCGCAGGGGCGCAGACTGGGGCTGCGCAGGGGCGCAGACTGGGGCTGCGCATGCGCGCAGACTGGGGCTGCGCAGGGGCGCAGACTGGGGCTGCGCATGGGCGCAGACTGGGGCTGCGCATGCGCGCAGACTGGGGCTGCGCAGGGGCGCAGCCCCAGTCTGTGCAGGGGCACAGACTGGGGCTGCGCAGGAGGGGGGGGGGGGGCGCCTCACCACAGGCTTTTGGCGACCCCCCCAGGCGCCGGGCTCCTCACCAGGAGGTTATTGGGGCCCGGGCCAGCGTGTGCGCGAGGGCCTCACCACAGGTTTTTGGCCCCGCGCTGTCGGGGGGGGCGCGCCGGGGGGCCGTTCAGGCTGGTTCCCCCCGGGGCTGGCTCAGTTGTGCATGGCCACAGGCCAGCAGAGGCTGTTTCTTACGGGGCTTCATGTCGGTTCATGGCCCAGGGCGCATGGGGGAGGGTCCCAACTCTCGCCCCCGGAGGTTCTTGCTGGCTGTCCCTGGGGGGGGGGGGGGCATGCGGTTTCGTGTGTTTTGGGAGGCGAGCTACCTCCCATGGCAAAACCCAGGCGGCCTCTTCGCGCTGGGGAACCTCCGCTGGAGAGGAGAGGGGGGGAGATGCATTGGAAGAGAGGAGAGGGGGGGGGTTGCATTGGAAGAGAGGAGAGGGGGGGGGTGCATTGGAAGAGAGGAGAGCGGGGGGGGGTGCATTGGAAGAGAGGAGAGGGGGGTGGAAGGGAGGCATTGGAAGAGAGGAGAGGGGGGGAGGGATACATTGGAAGAGAGGAGAGGGGGGGGGGGGTGCAATACTATGGGGGGGGTGACAATTGTCACCCCTTGGGGGGGGTGACAATTGTCACCCCCCCCCCCCTTGTGCAATACTTTGGGGGGGGTGACAATTGTCAGCCCCCCCCTGTGCAATACTTTGGGGGGGGGTGACAATTGTCACCCCCCCCCCCCTGTGCAATACTTTGGGGGGGCTGACAATTGTCACCCCCCCCCCCTGTGCAATACTTTGGGGGGGGGGGACAATTGTCACCCCCCCCCCTGTGCAATACTTTGGGGGGGGGTGACAATTGTCACCCCCCCCCTTGTGCAATACTTTGGGGGGGTTGACAATTGTCACCCCCCCCCCCTGTGCAATACTTTGGGGGGGGTGACAATTGTCACCCCCCCCTGTGCAATACTTTTGGGGGGGTCGACAATTGTCATCCCCCCCCTGTGCAATACTTTGGGGGGGGTGACAATTGTCACCCCCCCCCTGTGCAATACTTTGGGGGGGGGTGACAATTGTCACCCCCCCCCTGTGCAATACTTTGGGGGGGGGTGACAATTGTCACCCCCCCCCCCTGTGCAATACTTTGGGGGGGGGTGACAATTGTCACCCCCCCCCTTTGCAATACTTTGGGGGGGGGTGACAATTGTCACCCCCCCCCTGTGCAATACTTTGGGGGGGGTGACAATTGTCACCCCCCCCTTGTGCAATACTTTGGGGGGGGGTGACAATTGTCACCCCCCCCCCTGTGCAATACTTTGGGGGGGGTGACAATTGTCACCCCCCCCCCTGTGCAATACTTTGGGGGGGGTGACAATTGTCACCCCCCCCCCTGTGCAATACTTTGGGGGGGGTGACAATTGTCATCCCCCCCCTGTGCAATACTTTGGGGGGGGGTGACAATTGTCACCCCCCCCTTGTGCAATACTTTGGGGGGGGGTGACAATTGTCACCCCCCCCCCTGTCCAATACTTTTGGGGGGGGTGACAATTGTCACCCCCCCCCCTGTGCAATACTTTGGTATCTGGTATCTGGTTGACCCGCCCGAGGCTCCGACACAGTCGGAGGGGGTCCCTGAAAATGCGGGACTCCCAACCGCCACGCGGCGGCTTACTCGGTCCCGCCAGGGTGGGTCGAAGCGGGCGGCCCATGCCAGCACCCTGCGCCACCAGGGGCTGACACCTGCCGTAGTTTCTGGGAGGGGAGGGGGGGGGCTCCGCTGGTTCGGGGGCTGTGCTGGGTGCCCGGAGGCTCCGTGGGCGGCCTCCGTCTCGGGGGCGCCTGGCAAGACACAACGGGGTCCATGGAGTGCCACCGCTCCACGCCTTGCCCCAACATGTTTCCCCAAAATTCTGCGCCTGAAAATTCCTTGCTGGTGGCGGGTCGGTTTCCGAGGGGGAATTTCGTGGCTGTGTGGGAGCCCAAGGGGCGGTTCTGACTGAGGTCGGTCCAGAGGACGCGTACCTGCGGAGCTTCGCTTCCGCTGCAAGTCTGCCACAGGGAGTGGGTAGTCGGCTGAGGACCAGTCCGCGAGGGCGGTGTCGCTGCAGGCCAGGGTGGCTGCTGCGCTGGGCGGTGTGGGGGGCAGGGCATCGTAACGTGCACGTGCAAGCAGTGAGCGGTGGAAATTCAGTCACTCGGGCCAGTCGTGTACGTTCAGTGGAGCGCCGCTGGCGCGTCCTACAGTTAGTCCATTAGGCAGATCGTGTCGCATCAGTGTATGCGCGCTTGGAGGTCCAGAAGGTCCGCGGTCCTGGTCAGTAGTACCAGGTGGCTGTGGCCAGGGATGCCATCTGGATGCATTCCTGCTGGGTGCAGCCGAGGGCGCTGACGACCCATGCGGTTGTGGACTGTGGGGGCGACGCGGGGGGCAGGGGGATGCAGGGGGTCGCGCCGGTGCAAAGCCGCCATGAGCGGCATCGACGTAGCAGCCAGCCGAGTACGACACTGTCGTGCAGACCGAGGGTGGAGGACGTATGCTGGACGCGGACGAGCGCTGGGAGCGGGGCTGGGGCTGGTTCCCAGAGCGTGGGAACTGCTTCGAGGGCATGCCGCAGTGCGGGGGGAGGCTGTGCGAGGGCGACGTGGTGATCCGCTGTCAGCAAGGCGCGCTGGGCGGAGAGCAGGGGGGGGCGTCGGGGGTCGGGGCTTGCGACTCTCCAAGAGCCGCTGAGGCTGAGGAGGAGCTGGCTAGGCAGCGAGTCGGGGCAGGGTGCTAGGGGAGCGGGGAGGACTTCCCAAGTGAGGCCTACCAACAAAGTCGGGGTACTCAGGAAGGTTCCATGGAGCAGTCTGGAGGTCCCTGAGGACGCTGCCACGAGGGGGAAGACAGATGGGTGTCGCAGCACCCGCCAGGCTAGGGTGAGGTACTGGAGGAAAAAAGGTGGGCAGCGACGGAGTAGGTCGTCGGCGACGTCCGTCTGGGCCAGGTGGCAATACGGGCAAACCACGCCGCCGTACCCTGTTGCAATACTTTGGGGGGGGGGTGACAATTGTCACCCCCCCCCCTGTGCAATACTATGGGGGGGGGTGACAATTGTCACCCCCCCCCTGTGCAATACTTTGGGGGGGGTGACAATTGTCACCCCCCCCCTGTGCAATACTTTGGGGGGGGGTGACAACTGTCACCCCCCCCCCCCATGTGCAATACTTTGGGGGGGGTGACAATTGTAACCCCCCCCCTGTGCAATACTTTGGGGGGGATGACAATTGTCATCCCCCCCCTGTGCAATACTTTGGGGGGGGTGACAATTGTCAGCCCCCCCCTGTGCAATACTTTGGGGGGGGGTGACAATTGTCACCCCCCCCCCTGTGCAATACTATGGGGGGGGGTGACAATTGTCACCCCCCCCCTGTGCAATACTTTGGGGGGGGGTGACAATTGTCATCCGCCCCCCTGTGCAATACTTTGGGGGGGGGTGACAACTGTCACCCCCCCCCCCATGTGCAATACTTTGGGGGGGGTGACAATTGTAACCCCCCCCCTGTGCAATACTTTGGGGGGGATGACAATTGTCATCCCCCCCCTGTGCAATACTTTGGGGGGGGTGACAATTGTCATCCCCCCCCCTGTGCAATACTTTGGGGGGGGTGACAATTGTCACCCCCCCCCCTGTGCAATACTTTGGGGGGGTTGACAATTGTCACCCCCCCCCCTGTGCAATACTTTGGGGGGGGGTGACAATTGTCACCCCCCCCCTGTGCAATACTTTGGGGGGGGTGACAATTGTCGGGCCCCCCCCTGTGCAATAATTTGGGGGGGTGACAATTGTCACCCCCCCCCCATGTGCAATACTTTTGGGGGGGGTGACAATTGTCACCCCCCCCCATGTGCAATACTTTGGGGGGGGGTGACAATTGTCACCCCCCCCCCTGTGCAATACTTTGGGGGGGGTGACAATTGTCAGCGCCCCCCTGCGCAATACTTTGGGGGGGGGGTGACAATTGTCACCCCCCCCCCCCTGTGCAATACTTTGGGGGGGGGTGACAATTGTCACCCCCCCCCTGTGCAATACTTTGGGGGGGGGTGACAATTGTCACCCCCCCCCTATGCAATACTTTGGGGGGGGTGACAATTGTCACCCCCCCCCCTGTGCAATACTTTGGGGGGGGTGACAATTGTCACGCCCCCCCCTGTGCAATACTTTGGGGGGGGTGACAATTGTCACCCCCCCCCCTGTGCAATACTTTGGGGGGGGTGACAATTGTCATCCCCCCCCTGTGCAATACTTTGGGGGGGGGTGACAATTGTCACCCCCCCCCTGTGCAATACTTTGGGGGGGGGTGACAATTGTCACCCCCCCCCCTGTGCAATACTTTTGGGGGGGTGACAATTGTCACCCCCCCCCTGTGCAATACCTTTGGGGGGGGTGACAATTGTCACCTCCCCCCTGTGCAATACTATGGGGGGGGGTGACAATTGTCACCCCCCCCCTGTGCAATACTTTGGGGGGGCTGACAATTGTCACCCCCCCCCCCCCTTGTGCAATACTTTGGGGGGGGTGACAATTGTCACCCCCCCCCTGTGCAATACTTTGGGGGGGATGACAATTGTCATCCCCCCCCTGTGCAATACTTTGGGGGGGGTGACAATTGTCACACCCCCCCCCTGTGCAATACTTTGGGGGGGGTGACAATTGTCACCCCCCCCTGTGCAATACTTTGGGGGGGGGTGACAATTGTCACCCCCCCCCTGTGCAATACTTTGGGGGGGGTGACAATTGTCACCCCCCCCCTGTGCAATACTTTGGGGGGGGTGACAATTGTCACCCCCCCCCTGTGCAATACTTTGGGGGGGGGTGACAATTGTCAGCCCCCCCCTGTGCAATACTTTGGGGGGGGGTGACAATTGTCCCACCCCCCCCTGTGCAATACTTTGGGGGGGGGTGACAATTGTCACCCCCCCCCCTGTGCGATACTTTGGGCGGGGTGACAATTGTCACCCCCCCCCCTGTGCAATAATTTGGGGGGGGGTGACAATTGTCACCCCCCCCCTGTGCAATACTTTGGGGGGGGTGACAATTGTCATCCCCCCCCTGTGCAATACTTTGGGGGGGGGTGACAATTGTCAGCCCCCCCCTGTGCAATACTTTGGGGGGGGGTGACAATTGTCACCCCCCCCCCCTGTGCAATACTTTGGGGGGGGTGACAATTGTCACCCCCCCCTGTGCAATACTTTGGGGGGGGGTGACAATTGTCAGCCCCCCCCTGTGCAATACTATGGGGGGGGGTGACAATTGTCACCCCCCCCTGTGCAATACTTTGGGGGGGGTGACAATTGTCACCCCCCCCCCCTTGTGCAATACTTTGGGGGGGGTCACAATTGTCACCCCCCCCCAATTGTCACCCCCCCCAAAGTATTGCACAGGGGGGGGGGGGTGACAATTGTCACCCCCCCCCAAAGTATTGCACAGGGGGGGGGTGACAATTGTCACCCCCCCCGCCAAAGTATTGCACAGGGGGGGGTGACAATTGTCACCCCCCCCCCCCAAAGTATTGCACAGGGGGGGGGGGTGACAATTGTCACCCCCCCCCAAAGTATTGCACAGGGGGCGGGTGACAATTGTCACCCCCCCCAAAGTATTGCACAGGGGGGGGATGACAATTGTCATCCCCCCCAAAGTATTGCACAGCACCCCCCCCCCCTGTGCAATACTTTGGGGGGGGGTGACAATTGTCAGCCCCCCCCTGTGCAATACTTTTGGGGGGGGGGTGACAATTGTCACCCCCCCCCTTTGCAATACTTTGGGGGGGGGTGACAATTGTCACCCCCCCCTGTGCAATACTTTGGGGGGGGTGACAATTGTCACCCCCCCCCTGTGCAATACTTTGGGGGGGGTGACAATTGTCCCCCCCCCCTGTGCAATACTTTGGGGGGGGGCTGACAATTGTCACCCCCCCCCCTGTGCAATACTTTGGGGGGGGGTGACAATTGTCACCCCCCCCCCTGTGCAATACTTTGGGGGGGGTGACAATTGCCCCCCCCCCCCTGTGCAATACTTTGGGGGGGGCTGACAATTGTCACCCCCCCCCCTGTGCAATACTTTGCGGGGGCTGACAATTGTCACCCCCCCCCCTGTGCAATACTTTGGGGGGGGTGACAATTGTCACCCCCCCCCCTGTGCAATACTTTGGGGGGGGTGACAATTGTCATCCCCCCCCTGTGCAATACTTTGGGGGTGGGGTGACAATTGTCACACCCCCCTTGTGCAATACTCTGGGGGGGGGTGACAATTGTCACCCCCCCCCCTGTCCAATACTTTTGGGGGGGGTGACAATTCTCACCCCCCCCCTGTGCAATACTTTGGGGGGGGGTGACAATTGTCACCCCCCCCCTGTGCAATACTATGGGGGGGGTGACAATTGTCACCCCCCCCCTGTGCAATACTTTGGGGGGGGGGTGACAATTGTCACCCCCCCCCCTGTGCAATACTTTGGGGGGGGGTGACAATTGTCACCCCCCCCCATGTGCAATACTTTGGGGGGGTGACATTTGTCACCCCCCCCCTGTGCAATACTTTCGGGGGGGTGACAATTGTTAGCCCCCCCCTTTGCAATACTTTGGGGGGGGGTGACAATTGTCACCCCCCCCCCCTGTGCAATACTTTGGGGGGGGGTGCAATTGTCACCCCCCCCCTGTGCAATACTTTTGGGGGGGTGACAATTGTCACCCCCCCCCCCTTGCAATACTTCGGGGGGGGGGTGACAATTGTCACCCCCCCCCCTGTGCAATACTTTGGGGGGGGCGACAATTGTCACCCCCCCCCCCTGTGCAATACTTTGGGGGGGGGTGACAATTGTCACCCCCCCCATGTGCAATACTTTGGGGGGGGTGACAATTGTCACCCCCCCCCCCTGTGCAATACTTTGGGGGGGGGTGACAATTGTCACCCCCCCCCCTGTGCAATACTTTGGGGGGGGTGACAATTGTCAGCCCCCCCCTGTGCAATACTTTGGGGGGGGGTGACAATTGTCACCCCCCCCCCCTGTGCAATACTTAGGGGGGGGGTGACAATTGTCACCCCCCCCCCTGTGCAATACTTTGGGGGGGGGTGACAATTGTCACCCCCCCCCCTGTGCAATACTTTGGGGGGGGGGTGACAATTGTCACCCCCCCCCCCCCTGTGCAATACTTTGGGGGGGGTGACAATTGTCACCCCCCCCCTGTGCAATACTTTGGGGGGGGTGACAATTGTCATCCCCCCCCTGTGCAATACTTTGGGGGGGGGTGACAATTGTCACCCCCCCCCCTGTGCAATACTTTGGGGGGGGGGTGACAATTGTCACCCCCCCCCCCTGTGCAATACTTTTGGGGGGGGTGACAATTGTCACCCCCCCCTGTGCAATACCTTTGGGGGGGGTGACAATTGTCACCTCCCCCCTGTGCAATACTATGGGGGGGGGTGACAATTGTCACCCCCCCCCTGTGCAATACTTTGGGGGGGGGTGACAATTGTCACCCCCCCCCCCCTTGTGCAATACTTTGGGGGGGGTGACAATTGTCACCCCCCCCCCTGTGCAATACTTTGGGGGGGATGACAATTGTCATCCCCCCCCTGTGCAATACTTTGGGGGGGGTGACAATTGTCACCCCCCCCCCTGTGCAATACTTTGGGGGGGGTGACGATTGTCACCCCCCCCTGTGCAATACTTTGGGGGGGGTGACAATTGTCACCCCCCCCCCCCCTGTGCAATACTTTGGGGGGGGGGTGACAATTGTCACCCCCCCCCCCTGTGCAATACTTTGGGGGGGTGACAATTGTCACCCCCCCCCTGTGCAATACTTTGGGGGGAGTGACAATTGTCAGCCCCCCCCTGTGCAATTCTTTGGGGGGGGGTGACAATTGTCACCCCCCCCCCTGTGCAATACTTTGGGGGGGGGTGACAATTGTCACCCCCCCCCCTGTGCGATACTTTGGGGGGGGTGACAATTGTCACCCCCCCTGTGCAATACTTTGGGGGGGGGTGACAATTGTCACCCCCCCCCCCCTGTGCAATACTTTGGGGGGGGTGACAATTGTCACCCCCCCCTGTGCAATACTTTGGGGGGGGTGACAATTGTCATCCCCCCCCTGTGCAATACTTTGGGGGGGGGGTGACAATTGTCAGCCCCCCCCTGTGCAATACTTTGGGGGGGGGTGACAATTGTCACCCCCCCCCCCTGTGCAATACTTTGGGGGGGGGGTGACAATTGTCACCCCCCCCCCCCTGTGCAATACTTTGGGGGGGGGGTGACAATTGTCACCCCCCCCCCTGTGCAATACTTTGGGGGGGGGGGTGACAATTGTCACCCCCCCCCCTGTGCAATACTTTGGGGGGGGGTGACAATTGTCACCCCCCCCCTGTGCAATACTTTGGGGGGGGTGACAATTGTCACCCCCCCCCTGTGCAATACTTTGGGGGGGGGTGACAATTGTCACCCCCCCCCTGTGCAATACTTTGGGGGGGGTGACAATTGTCACCCCCCCCCCCTGTGCAATACTTTGGGGGGGGTGACAATTGTCACCCCCCCCCCTGTGCAATACTTTGGGGGGGGTGACATTTGTCATCCCCCCCCTGTGCAATACTTTGGGGGGGGGTGACAATTGTCACCCCCCCCCCCCCTGTGCAATACTTTGGGGGGGGGGTGACAATTGTCACCCCCCCCCCTGTGCAATACTTTTGGGGGGGGTGACAATTGTCACCCCCCCCCCTGTGCAATACCTTTGGGGGGGGTGACAATTGTCACCTCCCCCCTGTGCAATACTATGGGGGGGTGACAATTGTCAACCCCCCCCCTGTGCAATACTTTGGGGGGGGGGGTGACAATTGTCACCCCCCCCCCTTGTGCAATACTTTGGGGGGGGTGACAATTGTCACCCCCCCCCCCCATGTGCAATACTTTGGGGGGGGGTGACAATTGTCAGCCCCCCCCCCTGTGCAATACTTTGGGGGGGGTGACAATTGTCACCCCCCCCCCTGTGCAATACTTTGGGGGGGGCCGACAATTGTCACCCCCCCCCCCTGTGCAATACTTTGGGGGGGGTGACAATTGTCACCCCCCCCCCTGTGCAATACTTTGGGGGGGGTGACAATTGTCACCCCCCCCCTGTGCAATACTTTGGGGGGAGTGACAATTGTCAGCCCCCCCCTGTGCAATACTTTGGGGGGGGGTGACAATTGTCACCCCCCCCCCCTGTGCAATACTTTGGGGCGGGGTGACAATTGTCACCCCCCCCCCTGTGCGATACTTTGGGGGGGGTGACAATTGTCACCCCCCCCCTGTGCAATACTTTGGGGGGGGGTGACAATTGTCACCCCCCCCCCCCTGTGCAATACTTTGGGGGGGGTGACAATTGTCACCCCCCCCCTGTGCAATACTTTGGGGGGGGTGACAATTGTCATCCCCCCCCCTGTGCAATACTTTGGGGGGGGTGACAATTGTCAGCCCCCCCCTGTGCAATACTTTGGGGGGGGGGTGACAATTGTCACCCCCCCCCCTGTGCAATACTTTGGGGGGGGTGACAATTGTCACCCCCCCCCCCCTGTGCAATACTTTGGGGGGGGGTGACAATTGTCACCCCCCCCCTGTGCAATACTTTGGGGGGGGTGACAATTGTCACCCCCCCCCTGTGCAATACTTTGGGGGGGGTGACAATTGTCACCCCCCCCCCTGTGCAATACTTTGGGGGGGGGTGACAATTGTCACCCCCCCCCCTGTGCAATACTTTGGGGGGGGTGACAATTGTCACCCCCCCCCCTGTGCAATACTTTGGGGGGGGTGACAATTGTCATCCCCCCCCTGTGCAATACTTTGGGGGGGGGGTGACAATTGTCACCCCCCCCCCTGTGCAATACTTTTGGGGGGGGTGACAATTGTCACCCCCCCCCCCTGTGCAATACCTTTGGGGGGGGGTGACAATTGTCACCTCCCCCCTGTGCAATACTATGGGGGGGGTGACAATTGTCACCCCCCCCCCTGTGCAATACTTTGGGGGGGGGTGACAATTGTCACCCCCCCCCCCCTTGTGCAATACTTTGGGGGGGGTGACAATTGTCACCCCCCCCCCCTGTGCAATACTTTGGGGGGGGTGACAATTGTCACCCCCCCCCCTGTGCAATACTTTGGGGGGGGTGACAATTGTCACCCCCCCCCCTGTGCAATACTTTGGGGGGGGGGTGACAATTGTCACCCCCCCCCCCTGTGCAATACTTTGGGGGGGGGGGTGATAATTGTCAGCCCCCCCCTGTGCAATACTTTGGGGGGGGTGACAATTGTCACCCCCCCCCCCCTGTGCAATACTTTGGGGGGGGGTGACAATTGTCACCCCCCCCCCCGCTGTGCAATACTTTGGGGGGGGTGACAATTGTCACCCCCCCCCTGTGCAATACTTTGGGGGGGCTGACAATTGTCATCCCCCCCCTGTGCAATACTTTGGGGGGGGGTGACAATTGTCAGCCCCCCCCTGTGCAATACTTTGGGGGGGGTGACAATTGTCACCCCCCCCCCCCTGTGCAATACTTTGGAGGGGGTGACAATTGTCACCCCCCCCCCTGTGCAATACTTTGGGGGGGGGTGACAATTGTCACCCCCCCCCCTGTGCAATACTTTGGGGTGGGTGACAATTGTCACCCCCCCCCCCGTGTGCGATACTTTGGGGGGGGTGACAATTGTCACCCCCCCCCTGTGCAATACTTTGGGGGGGGGTGACAATTGTCACCCCCCCCCCTGTGCAATACTTTGGGGGGGGTGACAATTGTCACCCCCCCCCTTTGCAATACTTTGGGGGGGGTGACAATTGTCATCCCCCCCCTGTGCAATACTTTGGGGGGGGGTGACAATTGTCAGCCCCCCCCTGTGCAATACTTTGGGGGGGGGGTGACAATTGTCACCCCCCCCCCCTGTGCAATACTTTGGGGGGGGGGACAATTGTCACCCCCCCCTGTGCAATACTTTGGGGGGGGGGTGACAATTGTCAGCCCCCCCCCTGTGCAATACTATGGGGGGGGGGGTGACAATTGTCACCCCCCCCCTGTGCAATACTTTGGGGGGGGTGACAATTGTCACCCCCCCCCCCCTGTGCAATACTTTGGGGGGGATGACAATTGTCACTCCCCCCCTGTGCAATACTTTGGGGGGGGGTGACAATTGTCACCCCCCCCCCTTGTGCAATACTTTGGGGGGCGGTGACAATTGTCACCCCCCCCCCTGTGCAATACTTTGGGGGGGGTGACAATTGTCAGCCCCCCCCTGTGCAATACTTCGGGGGGGGGTGACAATTGTCACCCCCCCCCTGTGCAATACTTTGGGGGGGGTGACAATTGTCACCCCCCCCCCTGTGCAATACTTTGGGGGGGGTGACAATTGTCACCCCCCCCCCCTGTGCAATACTTTGGGGGGGGTGACAATTGTCACCCCCCCCCCCCTTGTGCAATACTTTGGGGGGGGTGACAATTGTCACCCCCCCCCCTGTGCAATACTTTGGGGGGGGTGACAATTGTCACCCCCCCCTGTGCAATACTTTGGGGGGGGTGACAATTGTCACCCCCCCCCCCTGTGCAATACCTTGGGGGGGGTGACAATTGTCACCCCCCCCCCCCTGTGCAATACTTTGGGGGGGGTGACAATTGTCATCCCCCCCCTGTGCAATACTTTGGGGGGGGGTGACAATTGTCACCCCCCCCCTGTGCAATACTTTGGGGGGGGTGACAATTGTCACCCCCCCCCCTGTGCAATACTTTGGGGGGGGTGACAATTGTCACCCCCCCCCTGTGCAATACTTTGGGGGGGGCTGACATTTGTCACCCCCCCCCTGTGCAATACTATGGGGGGGGGTGACAATTGCCACCCCCCCCCCTGTGCAATCCTTTGGGGGGGGGGACAATTGTCACCCCCCCCCCTTGTGCAATACTTTGGGGGGGGTGACAATTGTCACCCCCCCCCCTGTGCAATACTTTGGGGGGGATGACAATTGTCAGCCCCCCCCGGTGCAATACTTTGGGGGGGGTGACAATTGTCACCCCCCCCCCTGTGCAATACTTTGGAGGGGGGTGACAATTGTCACCCCCCCCCCTGTGCAATACTTTGGGGGGGGTGACAATTGTCACCCCCCCCCCCCTGTGCAATATTTTGGGGGGGGTGACAATTGTCACCCCCCCCCTTTGCAATACTTTGGGGGGGGTGACAATTGTCAGCCCCCCCCTGTGCAATACTTTGGGGGGGGGTGACAATTGTCATCCCCCCCATGTGCAATACTTTGGGGGGGGTGACAATTGTCACCCCCCCCCCTGTGCAATACTTTGGGGGGGGTGACAATTGTCACCCCCCCCCTGTGCAATACTTTGGGGGGGGGTGACAATTGTCACCCCCCCCCCCTGTGCAATACTTTGGGGGGGGATGACAATTGTCACCCCCCCCCCTGTGCAATAGTTTGGGGGGGGTGACAATTGTCACCCCCCCCCCCTGTGCAATACTTTGGGGGGGTGACAATTGTCACCCCCCCCGCTGTGCAATACTTTGGGGGGGATGACAATTGTCATCCCCCCCCTGTGCAATACTTTGGGGGGGGGGTGACAATTGTCACCCCCCCCCTTGTGCAATACTTTGGGGGGGGTGACAATTGTCACCCCCCCCCCCTGTGCAATACTTTGGGGGGGGGTGACAATTGTCACCCCCCCCCCGTGCAATACTTTGGGGGGGGGTGACAATTGTCACCCCCCCCCCGTGCAATACTTTGGGGGGGGGTGACAATTGTCACCCCCCCCCCTGTGCAATACTTTGGGGGGGTGACAATTGTCACCCCCCCCCTGTGCAATACTTTGGGGGGGGTGACAATTGTCAGCCCCCCCCTATGCAATACTTTGGGGGGGGGTGACAATTGTCACCCCCCCCCCCGTGCAATACTTTGGGGGGGGGTGACAATTGTCACCCCCCCCCTGTGCAATACTTTGGGGGGGGTGACAATTGTCACCCCCCCCCCCCTGTGCAATACTTTGGGGGGGGTGACAATTGTCACCCCCCCCCGGTGCAATACTTTGGGGGGGGGGTGACAATTGTCAGACCCCCCCCCCTGTGCAATACTTTGGGGGGGGTGACAATTGTCACCCCCCCCCCTGTGCAATACTTTGGGGGGGGTGACAATTGTCAGCCCCCCCCTGTGCAATACTTTGGGGGGGGGGTGACAATTGTCACCCCCCCCCCTGTGCAATACTTTGGGGGGGGGTGACAATTGTCACCCCCCCCCTGTGCAATACTTTGGGGGGGGGTGACAATTGTCACCCCCCCCCCCCCTGTGCAATACTTTGGGGGGGGTGACAATTGTCACCCCCCCCCCCTGTGCAATACTTTGGGGGGGGTGACAATTGTCACCCCCCCCTGTGCAATACTTTGGGGGGGATGACAATTGTCATCCCTCCCGTGTGCAATACTTTGGGGGGGGTGACAATTGTCACCCCCCCCCCTGTGCAATACTTTGGGGGGGGTGACAATTGTCACCCCCCCCCCTGTGCAATACTTTGGGGGGGGGTGACAATTGTCATCCCCCCCCCCTTGTGCAATACTTTGGGGGGGGTGACAATTGTCACCCCCCCCCCCTGTGCAATACTTTGGGGGGGGTGACAATTGTCACCCCCCCCCTGTGCAATACTTTTGGGGGGGGTGACAATTGTCACCCCCCCCCTGTGCAATACTTTGGGGGGGGGTGACAATTGTCACCCCCCCCCCTGTGCAATACTTTGGGGGGGGTCGACAATTGTCACCCCCCCCCTGTGCAATACTTTGGGGGGGGGGTGACAATTGTCACCCCCCCCCCCCCTGTGCAATACTTTGGGGGGGGTGACAATTGTCGGCCCCCCCCCCTGTGCAATACTTTGGGGGGGGTGACAATTGTCCCCCCCCCCCCTGTGCAATACTTTGGGGGGGGGTGACAATTGTCACCCCCCCTGTGCAATACTTTGGGGGGGTTGACAATTGTCACCCCCCCCCCCCTGTGCAATACTTTGGGGGGGGTGACAATTGTCACCCCCCCCCCTGTGCAATACTTTGGGGGGGGTGACAATTGTCGCCCCCCCCCCCCTGTGCAATACTTTGGGGGGGGTGACAATTGTCAGCCCCCCCCTATGCAATACTTTGGGGGGGGGTGACAATTGTCACCCCCCCCCCCGTGCAATACTTTGGGGGTGTGTGACAATTGTCAACCCCCCCCTGTGCAATACTTTGGGGGGGGGTGACAATTGTCACCCCCCCCCCTGTGCAATACTTTGGGGGGTCGACAATTGTCACCCCCCCCCTGTGCAATACTTTTGGGGGGGGTGACAATTGTCAGCCCCCCCCCCTTGTGCAATACTTTGGGGGGGGTGACAATTGTCACCCCCCCCCCTGTGCAATACTTTGGGGGGGATGACAATTGTCATCCCCCCCGTGTGCAATACTTTGGGGGGGGTGACAATTGTCACCCCCCCCCCTGTGCAATACTTTGGGGGGGGTGACAATTGTCACCCCCCCCCTGTGCAATACTTTGGGGGGGGGTGACAATTGTCATCCCCCCCCCCTTGTGCAATACTTTGGGGGGGGTGACAATTGTCACCCCCCCCCCCTGTGCAATACTTTGGGGGGGTGACAATTGTCACCCCCCCCCTGTGCAATACTTTTGGGGGGGGTGACAATTGTCACCCCCCCCCTGTGCAATACTTTGGGGGGGGGTGACAATTGTCACCCCCCCCCCCTGTGCAATACTTTGGGGGGGGTCGACAATTGTCACCCCCCCCCTGTGCAATACTTTGGGGGGGGGTGACAATTGTCACCCCCCCCCCCCCTGTGCAATACTTTGGGGGGGGTGACAATTGTCGCCCCCCCCCCCTGTGCAATACTTTGGGGGGGGTGACAATTGTCCCCCCCCCCCCCTGTGCAATACTTTGGGGGGGGGTGACAATTGTCACCCCCCCTGTGCAATACTTTGGGGGGGTTGACAATTGTCACCCCCCCCCCCTGTGCAATACTTTGGGGGGGGTGACAATTGTCACCCCCCCCCCTGTGCAATACTTTGGGGGGGGTGACAATTGTCGCCCCCCCCCCCCTGTGCAATACTTTGGGGGGGGTGACAATTGTCAGCCCCCCCCTATGCAATACTTTGGGGGGGGTGACAATTGTCACCCCCCCCCCCCGTGCAATACTTTGGGGGGGGGTGACAATTGTCACCCCCCCCCTGTGCAATACTTTGGGGGGGGTGACAATTGTCACCCCCCCCCCCTGTGCAATACTTTGGGGGGGGTGACAATTGTCACCCCCCCCCCCCCGGTGCAATACTTTGGAGGGGGGGTGACAATTGTCAGACCCCCCCCCCTGTGCAATACTTTGGGGGGGGTGACAATTGTCACCCCCCCCCCTGTGCAATACTTTGGGGGGGGTGACAATTGTCAGCCCCCCCCTGTGCAATACTTTGGGGGGGGGGTGACAATTGTCACCCCCCCCCTGTGCAATACTTTGGGGGGGGGTGACAATTGTCACCCCCCCCCTGTGCAATACTTTGGGGGGGGGGTGACAATTGTCACCCCCCCCCCCTGTGCAATACTTTGGGGGGGGTGACAATTGTCACCCCCCCCCCCCTGTGCAATACTTTGGGGGGGGGTGACAATTGTCACCCCCCCCCTGTGCAATACTTTGGGGGGGGTGACAATTGTCATCCCCCCCCTGTGCAATACTTTGGGGGGGGTGACAATTGTCACCCCCCCCCTGTGCAATACTTTGGGGGGGGGTGACAATTGTCACCCCCCCCCCTGTGCAATACTTTGGGGGGTCGACAATTGTCACCCCCCCCCTGTGCAATACTTTTGGGGGGGGTGACAATTGTCACCCCCCCCTTGTGCAATACTTTGGGGGGGGTGACAATTGTCACCCCCCCCCCCTTGTGCAATACTTTGGGGGGGGTGACAATTGTCACCCCCCCCCCTGTGCAATACTTTGGGGGGGATGACAATTGTCATCCCCCCCCTGTGCAATACTTTGGGGGGGGTGACAATTGTCAGCCCCCCCCCTGTGCAATACTTTGGGGGGGGTGACAATTGTCACCCCCCCCCTGTGCAATACTTTGGGGGGGGGGTGACAATTGTCATCCCCCCCCCCTTGTGCAATACTTTGGGGGGGGTGACAATTGTCACCCCCCCCCCTGTGCAATACTTTGGGGGGGGTGACAATTGTCAACCCCCCCCTGTGCAATACTTTTGGGGGGGGTGACAATTGTCACCCCCCCCCTGTGCAATACTTTGGGGGGGGGTGACAATTGTCACCCCCCCCCCTGTGCAATACTTTGGGGGGGGTCGACAATTGTCACCCCCCCCCTGTGCAATACTTTGGGGGGGGTGACAATTGTCACCCCCCCCCCCTGTGCAATACTTTGGGGGGGTGACAATTGTCGGCCCCCCCCCCTGTGCACTACTTTGGGGGGGGTGACAATTGTCCCCCCCCCCCCTGTGCAATACTTTGGGGGGGGTGACAATTGTCACCCCCCCTGTGCAATACTTTGGGGGGGTTGACAATTGTCACCCCCCCCCCCTGTGCAATACTTTGGGGGGGGGAGAATTGTCACCCCCCCCCCTGTGCAATACTTTGGGGGGGGTGACAATTGTCGCCCCCCCCCCCCTGTGCAATACTTTGGGGGGGGTGACAATTGTCACCCCCCCCCCCCCCCCTGTGCAATACTTTGGGGGGGGGTGACAATTGTCACCCCCCCTGTGCAATACTATGGGGGGGGTGACAATTGTCACCCCCCCCTGTGCAATACTTTGGGGGGGGTGACAATTGTCACCCCCCCCCTGTGCAATACTATGAAGGGGGGTGACAATTGTCACCCCCCCCTATGCAATACTTTGGGGGGGGGTGACAATTGTCACCCCCCCCCCTGGGGAATACTTTGGGGCGGATGACAATTGTCATCCCCCCCCTGTGCAATACTTTGGGGGGGGTGACAATTGTCACCCCCCCCCTGTGCAATACTTTGGGGGGGGGTGACAACTGTCACCCCCCCCCTGTGCAATACTTTGGGGGGGGTGACAATTGTCACCCCCCCCCTGTGCAATACTTTTGGGGGGGGGTGACAATTGTCACCCCCCCCCCTGTGCAATACTTTGGGGGGGGCGACAATTGTCACCCCCCCCCTGTGCAATACTTTGGGGGGGGGTGACAATTGTCACCCCCCCCCCTGTGCAATACTTTGGGGGGGGTGACAATTGTCACCCCCCCCCCTGTGCAATACTTTGGGGGGGTGACAATTGTCAGCCCCCCCATGTGCAATACTTTGGGGGGGGGTGACAATTGTCACCCCCCCCCCCTGTGCAATACTTTGGGGGGGGGTGACAATTGTCACCCCCCCCCCTGTGCAATACTTTTGGGGGGGGTGACAATTGTCACCCCCCCCCCCCTGTGCAATACTTGGGGGGGGGTGACAATTGTCACCCCCCCCCTGTGCAATACTTTGGGGGGGGTGACAATTGTCACCCCCCCCCCCTGTGCAATACTTTGGGGGGGTGACAATTGCCAGCCTCCCCCTGTGCAATATTTTGGGGGGGGTGACAATTGTCATCCCCCCCCTGTGCAATACTTTGGGGGGGGGTGACAATTGTCACCCCCCCCCTGTGCAATACTTTGGCGAGGGGTGACAATTGTCACCCCCCCCCTGTGCAAGACTTTGGGGGGGGGTGACAATTGTCATCCCCCCCCCTGTGCAATACTTTTGGGGGGCTGACAATTGTCACCCCCCCCCTGTGCAATACTTTGGGGGGGGTGACAATTGTCATCCCCCCCCTGTGCAATACTTTGGGGGGGGTGACAATTGTCACCCCCCCCCCTGTGCAATACTTTGGCGGGGGGTGACAATTGTCACCCCCCCCCTGTGCAATACTTTGGGGGGGGTGACAATTGTCACCCCCCCCCCTGTGCAATACTTTTGGGGGGCTGACAATTGTCACCCCCCCCCTGTGCAATACTTTGGGGGGGGTGACAATTGTCACCCCCCCCCCCTGTGCAATACTTTGGGGGGGGGTGACAATTGTCACCCCCCCCCCCTGTGCAATACTTTGGGGGGGTGACAATTGTCACCCCCCCCCTGTGCAATACTTTGGGGGGGGTGACAATTGTCACCCCCCCCCCTGTGCAATACTTTGGGGGGGGTGACAATTGTCACCCCCCCCCTGTGCAAGACTTTAGGGGGGGTGACAATTGTCACCCCCCCCCCCTGTGCAATACTTTGGGGGGGGGTGACAATTGTCATCCCCCCCTGTGCAATACTTTGGGGGGGGGTGACAATTGTCACCCCCCCCCCCTGTGCAATACTTTGGGGGGGCTGACAATTGTCACCCCCCCCCCTGTGCAATACTTTGGGGGGGATGACAATTGTCATCCCCCCCCTGTGCAATACTTTCGGGGGGTGACAATTGTCACCCCCCCCCCCTGTGCAATACTTTGGGGGGGGTGACAATTGTCACCCCCCCCCCTGTGCAATACTTTGGGGGGGGGTGACAATTGTCACCCCCCCCCAAAGTCTTGCAAAGGGGGGGGGTGACAATTGTCACCCCCCCCCAAAGTATTGCACAGGGGGGGGGTGACAATTGTCACCCCCCCCCTGTGCAATACTTTGGGGGGGGGTGACAATTGTCACCCCCCCCAAAGTCTTGCAAAGGGGGGGGGTGACAATTGTCACCCCCCCCCTGTGCAATACTTTGGGGGGGGTGACAATTGTCACCCCCCCCCCTGTGCAATACTTTGGGGGGGGTGACAATTGTCACCCCCCCCCCCTGTGCAATACTTTGGGGGGGTGACAATTGTCACCCCCCCCCTGTGCAATACTTTGGGGGGGGTGACAATTGTCATCCCCCCCCTGTGCAATACTTTGGGGGGGGGTGACAATTGTCACCCCCCCCCCTGTGCAATACTTTGGGGGGGGTGACAATTGTCACCCCCCCCCTGTGCAAGACTTTAGGGGGGTGACAATTGTCACCCCCCCCCCTGTGCAATACTTTGGGGGGGGGGTGACAATTGTCACCCCCCCCTGTGCAATACTTTGGGGGGGGGTGACAATTGTCACCCCCCCCCCCTGTGCAATACTTTGGGGGGGCTGACAATTGTCACCCCCCCCCCTGTGCAATACTTTGGGGGGGATGACAATTGTCATCCCCCCCCTGTGCAATACTTTCGGGGGGTGACAATTGTCACCCCCCCCCCCCTGTGCAATACTTTGGGGGGGGTGACAATTGTCACCCCCCCCCTGTGCAATACTTTGGGGGGGGGTGACAATTGTCTGCCCCCCCCTGTGCAATACTTTGGGGGGGGTGACAATTGTCACCCCCCCCCCTGTGCAATACTTTGGGGGGGGTGACAATTGTCACCCCCCCCCTGTGCAATACTTTGGGGGGGGGTGACAATTGTCACCCCCCCCCCTGTGCAATACTTTGGGGGGGGGGTGACAATTGTCACCCCCCCCCTGTGCAATACTATGGGGGGGGTGACAATTGTCGGCCCCCCCCTGTGCAATACTTTGGGGGGGGTTGACAATTGTCACCCCCCCCCTGTGCAATACTTTGGGGGGGGTGACAATTGTCACCCCCCCCCCCTGTGCAATACTTGGGGGGGGGTGACAATTGTCACCCCCCCCCCTGTGCAATACTTTGGGGGGGGGTGACAATTGTCACCCCCCCCCAAAGTCTTGCAAAGGGGGGGGGTGACAATTGTCACCCCCCCCCAAAGTATTGCACAGGGGGGGGGCCGACAATTGTCACCCCCCCCCAAAGTATTGCACAGGGGGGGGCTGACAATTGTCACCCCCCCCAAAGTATTGCACAGGGGGGGGGTGACAATTGTCACCCCCCCCCAAAGTATTGCACAGGGGGGGGGTGACAATTGTCACCCCCCCCAAAGTATTGCACAGGGGGGGCGTGACAATTGTCACCCCCCCCAAAGTATTGCAGAGGGGGGGGGTGACAATTGTCATCCCCCCCAAAGTATTGCACAGGGGGGGCGGGTGACAATTGTCACCCCCCCAAAGTATTGCACAGGGGGGGGGGGGTGACAATTGTCACCCCCCCCAAAGTATTGCACAGGGGGGGGGTGACAATTGTCACCCCCCCCAAAGTATTGCACATGGGGGGGGGGTGACAATTGTCACCCCCCCCAAAGTATTGCACAGGGGGGGGGTGACAATTGTCACCCCCCCCAAAGTATTGCACAGGGGGGGGGGTGACAATTGTCACCCCCCCCCAAAGTCTTGCACAGGGGGGGGTGACAATTGTCACCCCCCCCCAAAGTATTGCACAGGGGGGGGGGGTGACAATTGTCACCCCCCCCCAAAGTATTGCATAGGGGGGGGCTGACAATTGTCACCCCCCCCAAAGTATTGCACAGGGGGGGGGTGACAATTGTCACCCCCCCCAAAGTATTGCACATGGGGGGGGGGTGACAATTGTCACCCCCCCCAAAGTATTGCACAGGGGGGGGGTGACAATTGTCACCCCCCCCCAAAGTATTGCACAGGGGGGGGGTGACAATTGTCACCCCCCCCAAAAGTATTGCACAGGGGGGGGGTGACAATTGTCACCCCCCCCCCAAAGTATTGCACAGGGGGGGGGGTGACAATTGTCACCCCCCCCCAAAGTATTGCACAGGGGGGGGCTGACAATTGTCACCCCCCCCAAAGTATTGCACAGGGGGGGGGGTGACAATTGTCACCCCCCCCCCAAAGTATTGCACAGGGGGGGGGCGACAATTGTCACCCCCCCCAAAGTATTGCACAGGGGGGGGGCGACAATTGTCGCCCCCCCAAAGTATTGCACAGGGGGGGGGGGGGGTGACAATTGTCACCCCCCCCCAAAGTATTGCACAGGGGGGAGGTGACAATTGTCACCCCCCCCCAAAGTATTGCACAAGGGGGGGGGTGACAATTGTCACCCCCCCCAAAGTATTGCACAGGGGGGGGGGTGACAATTGTCACCCCCCCCAAAGTATTGCACAGGGGGGGGATGACAATTGTCATCCCCCCCAAAGTATTGCACAGGGGGGGGGGTGACAATTGTCACCCCCCCCCAAAGTATTGCACAGGGGGGGGGTGACAATTGTCACCCCCCTTCATAGTATTGCACAGGGGGGGGGGTGACAATTGTCACCCCCCCCCCCAAAGTATTGCACAGGGGGGGGGTGACAATTGTCACCCCCCCAAAGTATTGCACAGGGGGGGGGGTGACAATTGTCACCCCCCCCCCCAAAGTATTGCACAGGGGGGGGTGACAATTGTCACCCCCCCCCCCAAAGTAGTATTGCACAGGGGGGGGGGGGTGACAATTGTCACCCCCCCCAAAGTATTGCACAGGGGGGGGTGACAATTGTCACCCCCCCCCAAAGTATTGCACAGGGGGGGGGGTGACAATTGTCACCCCCCCCAAAGTATTGCACAGGGGGGGGGGGTGACAATTGTCACCCCCCCCCAAAGTATTGCACAGGGGGGGGCTGACACTTGTCACCCCCCCCAAAGTATTGCACAGGGGGGGGGGTGACAATTGTCACCCCCCCCAAAGTATTGCACAAGGGGGGGGGGTGACAATTGTCACCCCCCCCCCCCAAAGTATTGCACAGGGGGGGGGTGACAATTGTCACCCCCCCCAAAGTATTGCACAGGGGGGGGATGACAATTGTCACCCCCCCCAAAGTATTGCACAGGGGGGGGGTGACAATTGTCACCCCCCCCCAAAGTATTGCACAGGGGGGGGGGTGACAATTGTCACCCCCCCAAAGTATTGCACAGGGGGGGAAATGACAATTGTCACCCCCCCCCCAAAGTATTGCACAGGGGCGGGTTGACAATTGTCACCCCCCCCCAAAGTATTGCACAGGGGGGGGGGTGACAATTGTCACCCCCCCCCAAAGTCTTGCACAGGGGGGGGGTGACAATTGTCACCCCCCCCCAAAGTATTGCACAGGGGGGGGGTGTGACAATTGTCACCCCCCCCCCAAAGTATTGCACAGGGGGGGGGTGACAATTGTCACCCCCCCCCCAAAGTATTGCACAGGGGGGGGGTGACAATTGTCACCCCCCCCAAAGTATTGCACATGGGGGGGGGTGACAATTGTCCCCCCCCCCCAAAGTATTGCACAGGGGGGGGGGTGACAATTGTCACCCCCCCCCAAAGTATTGCACAGGGGGGGGGGTGACAATTGTCACCCCCCCCAAAAGTATTGCACAGGGGGGGGGGGTGACAATTGTCACCCCCCCCCAAAGTATTGCACAGGGGGGGGTGTGACAATTGTCACCCCCCCCCAAAGTATTGCACAGGGGGGGGGCGACAATTGTCGCCCCCCCCAAAGTATTGCACAGAGGGGGGGGGTGACAATTGTCACCCCCCCCCAAAGTATTGCACAGGGGGGAGGTGACAATTGTCACCCCCCCCCAAAGTATTGCACAAGGGGGGGGGTGACAATTGTCACCCCCCCCCAAAGTATTGCACAGGGGGGGGGTGACAATTGTCACCCCCCCCAAAGTATTGCACAGGGGGGGGATGACAATTGTCATCCCCCCCAAAGTATTGCACAGCGGGGGGGTGACAATTGTCACCCCCCCCCAAAGTATTGCACAGGGGGGGGGTGACAATTGTCACCCCCCTTCATAGTATTGCACAGGGGGGGGGTGACAATTGTCACCCCCCCCCAAAGTATTGCACAGGGGGGGGTGACAATTGTCACCCCCCCCAAAGTATTGCACAGGGGGGGGGGTGACAATTGTCACCCCCCCCCCAAAGTATTGCACAGGGGGGGGTGACAATTGTCACCCCCCCCCAAAGTATTGCACAGGGGGGGGCTGACAATTGTCACCCCCCCCAAAGTATTGCACAGGGGGGGGGGGTGACAATTGTCACCCCCCCCCAAAGTATTGCACAGGGGGGGGGTGACAATTGTCACCCCCCCCCAAAGTATTGCACAGGGGGGGGGGGTGACAATTGTCACCCCCCCCAAAGTATTGCACAGGGGGGGGGGTGACAATTGTCACCCCCCCCAAAGTATTGCACAGGGGGGGGGGTGACAATTGTCACCCCCCCCAAAGTATTGCACAGGGGGGGGGGCTGACAATTGTCACCCCCCCCAAAGTATTGCACAAGGGGGGGGGGATGACAATTGTCACCCCCCCCCAAAGTATTGCACAGGGGGGGGGGACAATTGTCAACCCCCCCCAAAGTATTGCACAGGGGGGGGATGACAATTGTCACCCCCCCCAAAGTATTGCACAGGGGGGGGGTGACAATTGTCACCCCCCCCCAAAGTATTGCACAGGGGGGGGGGGGTGACAATTGTCACCCCCCCCAAAGTATTGCACAGGGGGGGAAATGACAATTGTCACCCCCCCCCCCAAAGTATTGCACAGGGGGGGGTTGACAATTGTCACCCCCCCCAAAGTATTGCACAGGGGGGGGGGTGACAATTGTCACCCCCCCCCAAAGTATTGCACAGGGGGGGGCTGACAATTGTCACCCCCCCCAAAGTATTGCACAGGGGGGGGGGTGACAATTGTCACCCCCCCCCAAAGTATTGCACAGGGGGGGGGGTGACAATTGTCACCCCCCCCAAAGTATTGCACAGGGGGGGGGGTGACAATTGTCACCCCCCCAAAGTATTGCACAGGGGGGGGATGACAATTGTCATCCCCCCCAAAGTATTGCACAGGGGGGGGGGGTGACAATTGCCACCCCCCCCAAAGTATTGCACAGGGGGGGGGGGTGACAATTGTCACCCCCCCCAAAGTATTGCACAGGGGGGGGTGACAATTGTCACCCCCCCCCAAAGTATTGCACAGGGGGGGGGTGACAATTGTCACCCCCCCCCAAAGTATTGCACAGGGGGGGGGTGACAATTGTCACCCCCCCCCATAGTATTGCACAGGGGGGGGGTGACAATTGTCACCCCCCCCAAAGTATTGCACAGGGGGGGCCGACAATTGTCACCCCCCCCAAAGTATTGCACAGGGGGGGGGGGTGACAATTGTCACCCCCCCCCCAAAGTATTGCACAGGGGGGGGTGACAATTGTCACCCCCCCCAAAGTATTGCACAGGGGGGGGATGACAATTGTCACTCCCCCCAAAGTATTGCACAGGGGGGGGGTGACAATTGTCAACCCCCCAAAGTATTGCACAGGGGGGGGGGGGGTGACAATTGTCACCCCCCCCAAAGTATTGCACAGGGGGGGGGGGTTGACAATTGTCCCCCCCCCAAAGTATTGCACAGGGGGGGGGTGACAATTGTCACCCCCCCCCAAAGTATTGCACAGGGGGGGGGTGACAATTCTCACCCCCCCCCAAAGTATTGCACATGGGGGGGGGTGACAATTGTCACCCCCCCCAAAGTATTGCACAGAGGGGGGGGGTGACAATTGTCACCCCCCCCGAAAGTAATGCACAGGGGGGGGCTGACAATTGTCACCCCTCCCCAAAGTATTCCACACGGGGGGGGTGACAACTGTCACCCCCCCCAAAGTATTGCACAGGGGGGGGGGCGACAATTGTCACCCCCCCCCAAAGTATTGCACAGGGGGGGGCTGACAATTGTCACCCCCCCCAAAGTATTGCACAGGGGGGGGAGTGACAATTGTCACCCCCCCCCCCCCCAAGTATTGCACAGGAGGGGGGGGTGACAATTGTCACCCCCCCGAAAGTATTGCACAGGGGGGGGGGTGACAATTGTCACCCCCCCCAAAGTATTGCACACGGGGGGGGTGACAAATGTCACCCCCCCCAAAGTATTGCACAGGGGGGGGGGGTGACAATTGTCACCCCCCACCAAGGTATTGCACGGGGGGGGGGTGACAATTGTCACCCCCCCCAAAGTATTGCACAGGGGGGGGGGTGACAATTGTCACCCCCCCCCCAAAGTATTGCACAGGGGGGGGTGACAATTGTCACCCCCCCCCAAAGTATTGCACAGGGGGGGGCTGACAATTGTCACCCCCCCCAAAGTATTGCACAGGGGGGGGGTGACAATTGTCACCCCCCCCCAAAGTATTGCACAGGGGGGGGGTGACAATTGTCACCCCCCCCCAAAGTATTGCACAGGTGGGGGGGGTGACAATTGTCACCCCCCCCCAAAGTATTGCACAGGGGGGGGGTGACAATTGTCACCCCCCCCAAAGTATTGCACAGGGGGGGGGGGTGACAATTGTCACCCCCCCCGAAGTATCGCACAAGGGGGGGGGATGACAATTGTCACCCCCCCCCCCAAAGTATTGCACAGGGGGGGGGTGACAATTGTCACCCCCCCCCAAAGTATTGCACAGGGGGGGGATGACAATTGTCACCCCCCCCAAAGTATTGCACAGGGGGGGGGGTGACAATTGTCACCCCCCCCCAAAGTATTGCACAGGGGGGGGGTGACAATTGTCACCCCCCCAAAGTATTGCACAGGGGGGGAAATGACAATTGTCACCCCCCCCCAAAGTATTGCACAGGGGGGGGTTGACAATTGTCACCCCCCCCCAAAGTATTGCACAGGGGGGGGCTGACAATTGTCACCCCCCCCAAAGTATTGCACAGGGGGGGGGTGACAATTGTCACCCCCCCCCAAAGTATTGCACAGGGGGGGGGCCGACAATTGTCACCCCCCCAAAGTATTGCACAGGGGGGGGGGGTGACAATTGTCACCCCCCCCAAAGTATTGCACAGGGGGGGGATGACAATTGTCATCCCCCCCAAAGTATTGCACAGGGGGGGGGGTGACAATTGCCACCCCCCCCAAAGTATTGCACAGGGGGGGGGGGGTGACAATTGTCACCCCCCCCAAAGTATTGCACAGGGGGGGGTGACAATTGTCACCCCCCCCCAAAGTATTGCACAGGGGGGGGGTGACAATTGTCACCCCCCCCCAAAGTATTGCACAGGGGGGGGGTGACAATTGTCACCCCCCCCATAGTATTGCACAGGGGGGGGGTGACAATTGTCACCCCCCCCAAAGTATTGCACAGGGGGGGTGACAATTGTCACCCCCCCCAAAGTATTGCACAGGGGGGGGGGTGACAATTGTCACCCCCCCCCCCGAAGTATTGCAAAGGGGGGGTGACAATTGTCAGCCCCCCCCAAAGTATTGCACAGGGGGGGGATGACAATTGTCACTCCCCCCAAAGTATTGCACAGGGGGGGGGGGGTGACAATTGTCAACCCCCCCAAAGTATTGCACAGGGGGGGGGGGGGTGACAATTGTCACCCCCCCCAAAGTATTGCACAGGGGGGGGGTTGACAATTGTCACCCCCCCCAAAGTATTGCACAGGGGGGGGGTGACAATTGTCACCCCCCCCCAAAGTATTGCACAGGGGGGGGGTGACAATTCTCACCCCCCCCCAAAGTATTGCACATGGGGGGGGTTGTCAATTGTCACCCCCCCCAAAGTATTGCACAGAGGGGGGGGGTGACAATTGTCACCCCCCCCGAAAGTAATGCACAGGGGGGGGCTGACAATTGTCACCCCTCCCCAAAGTATTGCACACGGGGGGGGTGACAATTGTCACCCCCCCCAAAGTATTGCACAGGGGGGGGGGCGACAATTGTCACCCCCCCCCAAAGTATTGCACAGGGGGGGGCTGACAATTGTCACCCCCCCCCAAAGTATTGCACAGGGGGGGGGATGACAATTGTCACCCCCCCCCCAAAGTATTGCACAGGAGGGGGGGGTGACAATTGTCACCCCCCCGAAAGTATTGCACAGGGGGGGGGGTGACAATTGTCACCCCCCCCCAAAGTATTGCACACGGGGGGGGCTGACAATTGTCACCCCCCCCAAAGTATTGCACAGGGGGGGGGGTGACAATTGTCACCCCCCACCAAGGTATTGCACAGGGGGGGGCTGACAATTGTCACCCCCCCCAAAGTATTGCACAGGGGGGGGGGTGACAATTGTCACCCCCCCCCAAAGTATTGCACAGGAGGGGGGTGTGACAATTGTCACCCCCCCCAAAGTATTGCACAGGGGGGGGATGACAATTGTCATCCCCCCCAAAGTATTGCACAGGGGGGGGGCTGACAATTGTCACCCCCCCCCAAAGTATTGCACAGGGGGGGTTGACAATTGCAACCCCCCCCAAAGTATTGCACAGGGGGGGGTGACAATTGTCACCCCCCCCCGAGGTATTGCACAAGGGGGGGGTGACAATTGTCACCCCCCCCAAAGTATTGCACAGGGGGGGGGGTGACAATTGTCACCCCCCCCAAAGTATTGCACAGGGGGGGGTGACAATTGTCACCCCCCCCCAAAGTATTGCACAGGGGGGGGTGACAATTGTCAGCCCCCCCAAAGTATTGCACAGGGGGGGGCTGACAATTGTCAACCCCCCCCAAAGTATTGCACAGGGGGGGGCTGACAATTGTCACCCCCCCCCATAGTATTGCACAGGGGGGGGGTGACAATTGTCACCCCCCCCCAAAGTATTGCACAGGGGGGGGGCGACAATTGTCACCCCCCCCAAAGTATTGCACAGGGGGGGGGGGGGTGACAATTGTCACCCCCCCCAAAGTATTTCACAGGGGGGGGGGGTGACAATTGTCACCCCCCCCAAACTATTGCACAGGGGGGGGGGTGACAATTGTCACCCCCCCTGAAGGTATTGCACAGGGGGGGGGGGTGACAATTGTCACCCGACCCAAAGTATTGCACAGGGGGGGGGTGACAATTGTCACCCCCCCCCAAAGTATTGCACAGGGGGGGGGTGACAATTGTCACTCCCCCCCAAAGTATTGCACAGGGGGGGGGTGACAATTGTCACCCCCCCCAAAGTATTGCACATGGGGGGGATTACAATTGTCATCCCCCCCAAAGTATTGCACAGGGGGGGGGGTGACAATTGTCACCCCCCCCAAAGTATTGCACAGGGGGGGGGGTGACAATTGTCACCCCCCCAAAGTATTGCACAGGGGGGGGGGGTGACAATTGTCACCCCCCCCAAAGTATTGCACAGGGGGGGGGGTGACAATTGTCACCCCCCCCCCAATTGTCACCCCCCCCCAAAGTATTGCACAGGGGGGGGTGACAATTGTCACCCCCCCCCAAAGTATTGCAGAGGGGGGGGGTGACAATTCTCACCCCCCCCCAAAGTATTGCACAGGGGGGGGGGTGACAATTGTCACCCCCCCCAAAGTATTGCACAGAGGGGGGGGGTGACAATTGTCACCCCCCCCGAAAGTAATGCACAGGGGGGGGCTGACAATTGTCACCCCTCCCCAAAGTATTGCACACGGGGGGGGTGACAATTGTCACCCCCCCCAAAGTATTGCACAGGGGGGGGGGGGTGACAATTGTCACCCCCCCCCAAAGTATTGCATAGGGGGGGGCTGACAATTGTCACCCCCCCCCAAAGTATTGCACAGGGGGGGGGTGGGAAAATTGTCACCCCCCCCCAAAGTATTGCACAGGAGGGGGGGGTGACAATTGTCACCCCCCCCGAAAGTATTGCACAGGGGGGGGGGGTGACAATTGTCACCCCCCCCAAAGTATTGCACAGGGGGGGTTGACAATTGTCACCCCCCCAAAGTATTGCACACGGGGGGGGTGACAATTGTCACCCCCCCCAAAGTATTGCACAGGGGGGGGGGGGGCTGACAATTGTCACCCCCCCCCAAAGTATTGCACAGGGGGGGCTGACAATGGTCACCCCCCCCCAAAGTATTGCACAGGAGGGGGGGGTGACAATTGTCACCCCCCCCGAAAGTATTGCACAGGGGGGGGGGTGACAATTGTCACCCCCCCCCAAAGTATTGCACAGGGGGGGGATGACAATTGTCCTCCCCCCCAAAGTATTGCACAGGGGGGGGCCGACAATTGTCACCCCCCCCCAAAGTATTGCACAGGGGGGGTTGACAATTGTCACCCCCCCAAAGTATTGCACAGGGGGGGGTGACAATTGTCACCCCCCCCCAAAGTATTGCACAGGGGGGGGTGACAATTGTCACCCCCCCCAAAGTATTGCACAGGGGGGGGGGGTGACAATTGTCACCCCCCCCCAAAGTATTGCACAGGGGGGGGGTGACAATTGTCACCCCCCCCCAAAGTATTGCACAGGGGGGGGGTCTGACAATTGTCACCCCCCCCAAAGTATTGCACAGGGGGGGGGGGCTGACAATTGTCACCCCCCCCAAAGTATTGCACAGGGGGGGGCTGACAATTGTCACCCCCCCATAGTATTGCACAGGGGGGGGGTGACAATTGTCACCCCCCCCCAAAGTATTGCACAGGGGGGGTGTGACAATTGTCACCCCCCCCAAAGTATTGCACAGGGGGGGGGGTGACAATTGTCACACACCCCCAAAATATTGCACAGGGGGGGGTGACAATTGTCACCCCCCCCCAAAGTATTGCACAGGGGGGGGATGACAATTGTCACCACCCCCAAAGTATTGCACAGGGGGGGGTGACAATTGTCACCCCCCCCAAAGAATTGCACAGGGGGGGGGGGTGACAATTGTCACCCCCCCCAAAGTATTGCACAGGGGGGGGGTGACAATTGTCACCCCCCCCAAAGTATTGCACAGGGGGGGGGTGACAATTGTCAGCCCCCCCCCAAAGTATTGCACAGGGGGGGGGTGACAATTCTCACCCCCCCCCCAAAGTATTGCACAGGGGGGGGGTGACAATTGTCACCCCCCCCAAACTATTGCACAGAGGGGGGGGGTGACAATTGTCACCCCCCCCCGAAAGTAATGCACAGGGGGGGGCTGACAATTGTCACCCCTCCCCAAAGTATTGCACACGGGGGGGGTGACAATTGTCACCCCCCCCAAAGTATTGCACATGGGGGGGGGGGGGCCGACAATTGTCACCCCCCCCCAAAGTATTGCACAGGGGGGGGCTTACAATTGTCACCCCCCCCCCAAAGTATTGCACAGGGGGGGGGTGACAATTGTCACCCCCCCCCAAAGTATTGCACAGGAGGGGGGGGTGACAATTGTCACCCCCCCGCAAAGTATTGCACGGGGGGGGGGTGACAATTGTCACCCCCCCCAAAGTATTGCACATGGGGGGGGGGGGCTGACAATTGTCATCCCCCCCCCACAAGTATTGCACAGGGGGGGGGGTGACAATTGTCACCCCCCCCCAAAGTATTGCACAGGGGGGGGGTGACAATTGTCACCCCCCCAAAGTATTGCACAGGGGGGGGGTGACAATTGTCACCCCCCCCCAAAGTCTTGCACAGGGGGGGGCCGACAATTGTCATCCCCCCCCATAGTATTGCACAGGGGGGGGGGGGTGACAATTGTCACCCCTCCCCAAAGTATTGCACAGGGGGGGGTGACAATTGTCACCCCCCCCAAAGTATTGCGCAGGGGGGGGGTGACAATTGTCAGCCCCCCCAAAGTATTGCACAGGGGGGGGGGGTGACAATTGTCACCCCCCCCCAAAGTATTGCACAGGGGGGGGGTGACAATTGTCACCCCCCCCATAGTATTGCACAGGGGGGGGTTGACAATTGTCACCCCCCCCAAAGTATTGCACAGGGGGGGTCGACAATTGTCACCCCCCCCAAAGTATTGCACAGGGGGGGGGGCTGACAATTGTCACCCCCCCCCCAAAGTATTGCACAGGGGGGGGGTGACAATTGTCACCCCCCCAAAGTATTGCACAGGGGGGGGATGACAATTGTCACCCCCCCCAAAGTATTGCAGAGGGAGGGGGTGACAATTGTCACCCCCCCCAAAGTATTGCACAGGGGGGGGGGTGACAATTGTCATCCCCCCCCAAAGTATTGCACAGGGGGGGGGGTGACAATTGTCACCCCCCCCCCCCAAAGTATTGCACAGGGGGGGGGTGACAATTGTCACCCCCCCCCAAAGTATTGCACAGGGGGGGAATGACAATTCTCACCCCCCCCCAAAGTATTGCACAGGGGGGGGGTGACAATTGTCACCCCCCCCAAAGTATTGCACAGAGGGGGGGGGTGACAATTGTCACCCCCCCCGAAAGTAATGCACAGGGGGGGGCTGACAATTGTCACCCCTCCCCAAAGTATTGCACACGGGGGGGTGACAATTGTCACCCCCCCCAAAGTATTGCACAGGGGGGGGGGGGGTGACAATTGTCCCCCCCCCCCAAAGTATTGCACAGGGGGGGGCTGACAATTGTCACCCCCCCCAAAGTATTGCACAGGGGGGGGGTGACAATTGTCACCCCCCCCAAAGTATTGCACAGGGGGGGAGGGGGTGACAATTGTCATTCCCCCCCAAAGTATTGCACAGGAGGGGGGGCTGACAATTGTCACCCCCCCCAAAGTATTGCACAGGGGGGGGGGGGTGACAATTGTCAACCCCCCCAAAGTATTGCACAGGGGGGGGGGGGGTGACAATTGTCACCCCCCCCAAAGTATTGCACAGGGGGGGGATGACAATTGTCACTCCCCCCAAAGTATTGCACAGGGGGGGGGGGGTGACAATTGTCAACCCCCCCAAAGTATTGCACAGGGGGGGGGGGGGTGACAATTGTCACCCCCCCCAAAGTATTGCACAGGGGGGGGCTGACAATTGTCACCCCCCCCAAAGTATTGCACAGGGGGGGGGTGACAATTGTCACCCCCCCCAAAGTATTGCACAGGGGGGGGATGACAATTGTCATCCCCCCCAAAGTATTGCACAGGGGGGGGTTGACAATTGTCACCCCCCCCAAAGTATTGCACAGGGGGGGGTGACAATTGTCACCCCCCCCCAAAGTATTGCACAGGGGGGGGGTGACAATTGTCACCCCCCCCAAAGTATTGCAAAGGGGGGGGCCGACAATTGTCACCCCCCCCCCAAAGTATTGCACAGGAGGGGGGGGTGACAATTGTCACCCCCCCGCAAAGTATTGCACAGTGGGGGGGGGTGACAATTGTCAACCCCCCCCGAAGTATTGCACAGTGGGGGGGTGACGTTTGTCACCCCCCCCAAAAGTATTGCACAGGGGGGGGCTGACAATTGTCAGCCCCCCCCACAGTCCTGCACAGGGGGGGGGGTGACAATTGTCAGCCCCCCCAAAGTATTGCACAGGGGGGGGGGTGACAATTGTCACCCCCCCCCAAAGTATTGCACAGGGGGGGGGTGACAATTGTCACCCCCCACCCCAAAGTATTGCACAGGGGGGGGTGACAATTGTCACCCCCCCCCAAAGTATTGCACAGGGGGGGGGTGACAATTGTCACCCCCCCCAAAGTATTGCACAGGGGGGGGGTGACAATTGTCACCCCCCCCCAAAGTATTGCAAGGGGGGGGGGTGACAATTGTCACCCCCCCAAAGTATTGCACAGGGGGGGGGGGGTGACAATTGTCATCCCCCCCCAAAAGTATTGCACACGGGGGGGCCGACAATTGTCACCCCCCCCAAAGTATTGCACAGGGGGGGGGTGACAATTGTCACCCCCCCCAAAGTCTTGCACAGGGGGGGGTGACAATTGTCGTCCCCCCCCAAAGTATTGCACAGGGGGGGGGTGACAATTGTCACCCCCCCCCAAAGTTTTGCACAGGGGGGTGTGTGACAATTGTCACCCCCCCCCAAAGTATTGCACAGGGGGGGGGGGTGACAATTGTCACCCCCCCAAAGTATTGCACAGGGGGGGGGGGTGACAATTGTCATCCCCCCCCAAAAGTATTGCACAGGGGGGGGGGTGACAATTGTCACCCCCCCCCAAAGTATTGCACAGGGGGGGGGGTGACAATTGTCACCCCCCCCAAAGTATTGCACAGGGGGGGGTGACAATTGTCACCCCCCCCAAAGTATTGCACAAGGGGGGGGGTGACAATTGTCCCCCCCCCAAAAGTATTGCACAGGGGGGGGTGACAATTGTCACCCCCCCCGAAGTATTGCACAGGGCGGGGTGACAATTGTCATCCCCCCCCAAAGTATTGGACAGGGGGGGGGTGACAATTGTCACCCCCCCCCAAAGTATTGCAAAGGGGGGGGATGACAATTGTCACCCCCCCCCCAAAGTCTTGCACAGGGGGGGGGGTGACAATTGTCACCCCCCCCAAAAGTATTGCACAGGGGGGGGGGTGACAATTGTCACCCCCCCCAAAGTATTGCACAGGGGGGGGTGACAATTCTCACCCCCCCCCCAAGTATTGCACAGGGGGGGGGTGACAATTGTCACCCCCCCCAAAGTATTGCACAGAGGGGGGGGGTGACAATTGTCACCCCCCGAAAGTAATGCACAGAGGGGGGGGGGTGACAATTGTCACCCCCCCGAAAGTAATGCACAGGGGGGGGCTGACAATTGTCACCCCTCCCCAAAGTCTTGCACACGGGGGGGGTAACAATTGTCACCCCCCCCCAAAGTATTGCATAGTGGGGGGGGTGACAATTGTCACCCCCCCCCAAAGTATTGCACAGGGGGGGGATGACAATTGTCACCCCCCCCAAAGTATTGCACAGGGGGGGGCTGACAATTGTCAGCCCCCCCCCAAAGTCTTGCACAGGGGGGGGGGTGACAATTGTCACCCCCCCCAAAGTATTGCACAGGGGGGGGGGTGACAATTGTCACCCCCCCCCAAAGTATTGCACAGGGGGGGGTGACAATTCTCACCCCCCCCCAAAGTATTGCACAGGGGGGGGGGTGACAATTGTCACCCCCCCCAAAGTATTGCACAGAGGGGGGGGGTGACAATTGTCACCCCCCGGAAAGTAATGCACAGGGGGGGGCTGACAATTGTCACCCCTCCCCAAAGTATTGCACACGGGGGGGGTGACAATTGTCACCCCCCCCCAAAGTATTGCATAGTGGGGGGGGTGACAATTGTCACCCCCCCCAAAGTATTGCACAGGGGGGGGCTGACAATTGTCACCCCCCCCCAAAGTATTGCACAGGGGGGGGGTGACAATTGTCACCCCCCCCCCAAAGTATTGCACAGGGGGGGGTGACAATTGTCACCCCCCCCCCAAAGTATTGCACAGGGGGGGGGTGACAATTGTCAGCCCCCCCGAAAGTATTGCACAGGGGGGGGGTGACAATTGTCAACCCCCGCCAAGGTATTGCACAGGGGGGGGGTGACAATTGTCACCCCCCCCAAAGTATTGCACAGGGGGGGGCTGACAATTGTCACCCCCCCAAAGTATTGCACAGGGGGGGCTGACAATTGTCACCCCCCCCAAAGTATTGCACAGGGGGCGGTTTGACAATTGTCACCCCCCCCAAAGTATTGCATAGGGGGGGGGGGGTGACAATTGTCACCCCCCCCCAAAGTATTGCACAGGGGGGGGGGTGACAATTGTCACCCCCCCCAAAGTATTGCACAGGGGGGGGGTGACAATTGTCACCCCCCCCCCCAAAGTATTGCACAGGGGGGGGGGTGACAATTGTCACCCCCCCCAAAGTATTGCAAAGGGGGGGGGTGACAATTGTCAACCCCCCCCAAAGTATTGCACAGGGGGGGGGGGGTGACAATTGTCAACCCCCCCCAAAGTATTGCACAGGGGGGGGGTGACAATTGTCACCCCCCCCAAAAGTATTGCACAGGGGGGGGAGTGACAATTGTCACCCCCCCCCCAAAGTATTGCACAGGGGGGGGGTGACAATTGTCACCCCCCCCCAAAGTATTGCACAGGGGGGGGATGACAATTGTCATTCCCCCCAAACTATTGCACAGGGGGGGGCCTGACAATTGTCACCCCCCCCAAAAGTATTGCACAGGTGGGGGTTGACAATTGTCACCCCCCCAAAAGTATTGCACAGGGGGGGGTGACAATTGTCACCCCCCCCAAAGTATTGCACAGGGGGGGTGACAATTGTCACCCCCCCTAAAGTATTGCACAGGGGGGGGGGGGGGTGACAATTGTCACCCCCCCCCAAAGTATTGCACAGGGGGGGGGGTGACAATTGTCACCCCCGCCAAAGTATTGCACAGGGGGGGGGTGACAATTGTCACCCCCCCCCAAAGTAATGCACAGGGGGGGGGATGACAATTGTCACCCCCCCCAAAGTATTGCACAAGGGGGGGGTGACAATTGTCACCCCCCCCAAAGTATTGCACAGGGGGGGGGTGACAATTGTCACCCCCCCCAAAGTATTGCACAGGGGGGGGGGGGTGACAATTGTCACCCCCCCAAGCTATTGCACAGGGGGGGGGTGACAATTGTCACCCCCCCCAAAGTATTGCACAGGGGGGGGGGTGACAATTGTCACCCCCCCCCAAAGTATTGCACAGGGGGGGGGGTGACAATTGTCACCCCCCCCCAAATTATTGCACAGGGGGGGTGTGACAATTGTCACCCCCCCTCAGAGTATTGCACAGGGGGAGGGGGTGACAATTGTCACCCCCCCCCCAAAGTATTGCACAGGGGGGGGGGTAACAATTGTCACCCCCCCCAAAGTATTGCACAGGGGGGGGGTGACAATTGTCACCCCCCCCAAAGTATTGCACAGGGGGGGGATGACAATTGTCATCCCCCCCAAAGTATTGCACAGGGGGGGGGGTGACAATTGTCACCCCCCCCCCCAAAATTGCACAGGGGGGGGTTGACAATTGTCACCCCCCCCCAAAGTATTGCACAGGGGGGGGTGACAATTGTCACCCCCCCCAAAGTATTGCACAGGGGGGGGGTGACAATTGTCACCCCCCCCAAAGTATTGCACAGGGGGGGGGGTGCCAATTGTCATCCCCCCCCAAAGTATTGCACAGGGGGGGGGGTGACAATTGTCACCCCCCCCCATAGTATTGCACAGGGGGGGGGTGACAATTGTCACCCCCCCCGAAGGTATTGCACAGGGGGGGGGTGACAATTGTCACCCCCCCCCCCAAAGTATTGCACAGGGGGGGGGGTGACAATTGTCACCCCCCCCCCGCAAAGTATTGCACAGGGGGGGGGGGTGACAATTGTCATCCCCCCCCAAAAGTATTGCACAGGGGGGGGGGTGACAATTGTCACCCCCCCCAAAGTCTTGCACAGGGGGGGGGTGACAATTGTCATCCCCCCCCAAAGTATTGCACAGGGGGGGGGTGACAATTGTCAGCCCCCCCAAAAGTATTGCACAGGGGGGGGTGACAATTGTCACCCCCCCCCAAAGTATTGCACAGGGGGGGGCAGACAATTGTCACCCCCCCCAAAGTATTGCACAGGGGGGGCGGGGTGACAATTGTCACCCCCCCCAAAGTATTGCACAGGGGGGGGGTGCCAATTGTCACCCCCCCCCATAGTATTGCACAGGGGGGGGTGACAATTGTCACCCCCCCCCAAAGTATTGCACAGGGGGGGGGTGACAATTGTCACCCCCCCAAAGTATTGCACAGGGGGGGGGGTGACAATTGTCACCCCCCCCCAAAGTATTGCACAGGGGGGGGGTGACAATTGTTCCCCCCCCCCCCAAAGTATTGCACAGGGGGGGGGTGACAATTGTCACCCCCCCCAAAGTATTGCACAGGGGGGGGCTGACAATTGTCACCCCCCCCCTGTGCAGTGACAATTGTCACCCCCCCCCCTGTGCAATACTTTGGGGGGGGGTGACAATTGTCACCCCCCCCCCCCTGTGCAATACTTTGGGGGGGGTGACAATTGTCACCCCCCCCCTGTGCAGTGACAATTGTCACCCCCCCCCCTGTGCAATACTTTGGGGGGGGGGTGACAATTGTCACCCCCCCCCTGTGCAATACTTTGGGGGGGGTGACAATTGTCAGCCCCCCCCTGTGCAATACTTTGCGGGGGGGCTGACAATTGTCACCCCCCCCTGTGCAATACTTTTGGGGGGGGTGGACAATTGTCACCCCCCCCCCCTGTGCAATACTTTGGGGGGGGTGACAATTGTCAGCCCCCCCTGTGCAATACTTTGGGGGGGGGGTGACAATTGTCACCCCCCCCCCTGTGCAATACTTTGGGGGGGGGTGACAATTGTCACCCCCCCCCCTGTGCAATACTTTGGGGGGGGTGACAATTGTCACCCCCCCCCCTGTGCAATACTTTGGGGGGGGTGACATTTGTCACCCCCCCCCCTGTGCAATACTTTGGGGGGGGCTGACAATTGTCACCCCCCCCCCTGTGCAATACTTTGGGGGGGGGGTGACAATTGTCACCCCCCCCCTGTGCAATACTTTGGGGGGGTGACAATTGTCAGCCCCCCGTGTGCAATACTTTGGGGGGGGGTGACAATTGTCACCCCCCCCCCCTGTGCAATACTTTGGGGGGGGTGACAATTGTCACCCCCCCCCCTGTGCAATACTTTGGGGGGGGGTGACAATTGTCGCCCCCCCCCCGTGTGCAATACTTTGGGGGCGGTGACAATTGTCACCCCCCCCCCTGTGCAATACTTTGGGGGGGATGACAATTGTCATCCCCCCCCTGTGCAATACTTTGGGGGGGGTGACAATTGTCACCCCCCCCCTGTGCAATACTTTGGGGGGGGTGACAATTGTCACCCCCCCCCCCTGTGCAATACTTTGGGGGGGGTGACAATTGTCACCCCCCCCGTGTGCAATACTTTGGGGGGGGTGACAATTGTCACCCCCCCCCCCTGTGCAATACTTTGGGGGGGGGTGACAATTGTCACCCCCCCCTGTGCAATACTTTGGGGGGGGGGTGACAATTGTCACCCCCCCCCCTGTGCAATACTTCTGGGGGGGGTGACAATTGTCACCCCCCCCCCCTGTGCAATACTTTGGGGGGGGTGACAATTGTCACCCCCCCCCCTGTGCAATACTTTGGGGGGGGTGACAATTGTCATCCCCCCCCTGTGCAATACCTTGGGGGGGGTGACAATTGTCCCCCCCCCCCTGTGCAATACTTTGGGGGGGGGTGACAATTGTCACCCCCCCCCCCTGTGCAATACTTTGGGGGGGGGTGACAATTGTCACCCCCCCCTGTGCAATACTTTGGGGGGGGGTGACAATTGTCACCCCCCCCTGTGCAATACTTTGGGGGGGGATGACAATTGTCACCCCCCCCCTGTGCAAGACTTTGGGGGGGGGTGACAATTGTCACCCCCCCCCTGTGCAATACTTCACCCCCCCCCCCTGTGCAATACTTTGGGGGGGTGACAATTGTCAGCCCCCCTGTGCAATACTTTGGGGGGGGGTTACAATTGTCACCCCCCCCCTGTGCAATACTTTGGGGGGGGGGTGACAATTGTCACCCCCCCCCCCTGTGCAATACTTTGGGGGGGGGTGACAATTGTCACCCCCCCCCTGTGCAATACTTTGGGGGGGGGTGACAATTGTCACCCCCCCCCCCCCGTGCAATACTTTGGGGGGGGTGACAATTGTCACCCCCCCCCTGTGAAATACTTTTGGGGGGGGGTGACAATTGTCACCCCCCCCCCTGTGCAATACTTTGGGGGGGGGGGGGTGACAATTGTCACCCCCCCCTGTGCAATACTTTTGGGGGGGGGTGACAATTGTCACCCCCCCCCTGTGCAATACTTTGGGGGGGGATGACAATTGTCACCCCCCCCCCCTGTGCAATACTTTGGGGGGGGGGTGACAATTGTCACCCCCCCCTATGCAATACTTTGGGGGGGGTGACAATTGTCAACCCCCCCCTGTGCAATACTTTGGGGGGGGTGACAATTGTCACCCCCCCCCCTGTGCAATACTTTGGGGGGGATGACAATTGTCATCCCCCCCCTGTGCAATACTTTGGGGGGGGGGTGACAATTGTCACCCCCCCCTTGTGCAATACTTTGGGGGGGGTGACAATTGTCACCCCCCCCCCCCCTGTGCAATACTTTGGGGGGGGTGACAATTGTCACCCCCCCTCTGTGCAATACTTTGGGGGGGGGTGACAATTGTCACCCCCCCCCCCCTGTGCAATACTTTGGGGGGGGGTGACAATTGTCACCCCCCCCCTGTGCAATACTTTTGGGGGGGGTGACAATTGTCACCCCCCCCCTGTGCAATACTTTGGGGGGGGTGACAATTGTCACCCCCCCCCCCCCCTGTGCAATACTTTGGGGGGGTGACAATTGTCACCCCCCCCCTGTGCAATACTTTGGGGGGGGTGACAATTGTCACCCCCCCCCTGTGCAATACTTTGGGGGGGGTGACAATTGTCACCCCCCCCCCCTGTGCAATACTTTGGGGGGGTGACAATTGTCACCCCCCCCCTGTGCAATACTTTGGGGGGGGGTGACAATTGTCACCCCCCTCCTGTGCAATACTTTCGGGGGGGGTGACAATTGTCACCCTCCCCGTGTGCAATACTTTGGGGAGGGGTGACAATTGTCAGCCCCCCCCTGTGCATTACTTTCGGGGGGGGTGACAATTGTCACCCCCCCCCTGTGCAATACTTTGGGGGGGGTGAGAATTGTCACCCCCCCCTGTGCAATACTTTGGGGCGGGGGGGTGACAATTGTCACCCCCCCCCTGTGCAATACTTTGGGGGGGGGGTGACAATTGTCACCCCCCCCCTGTGCAATACTTTGGGGGGGGTGACAATTGTCACCCCCCCCCTGTGCAATACTTTGGGAGGGGGGACAATTGTCACCCCCCCCCTGTGCAATACTTTGGGGGGGGGTGACAATTGTCATCCCCCCCCTGTGCAATACTTTGGGGGGGGGTGACAATTGTCACCCCCCCCCCTGTGCAATACTTTGGGGGGGGCTGACAATTGTCACCCCCCCCCCTGTGCAATACTTTGGGGGGGGGTGACAATTGTCACCCCCCCCCTGTGCAATACTATGGGGGGGGGCGACAATTGTCACCCCCCCCCTGTGCAATACTTTGGGGGGGGGTGACAATTGTCACCCCCCCCCCCTGTGCAATACTTTGGGGGGAGTGACAATTGTCACCCCCCCCCTGTGCAATACTTTGGGGGGGGGTGACAATTGTCACCCCCCCCTGTGCAATACTTTGGGGGGGGTGACAATTGTCACCCCCCCCTGTGCAATACTTTGGGGGGGGATGACAATTGTCACCCCCCCCTGTGCAAGATCTTGGGGGGGGTGACAATTGTCACCCCCCCCCCCTGTGCAATACTTTGGGGGGAGTGACAATTGTCACCCCCCCCCTGTGCAATACTTTGGGGGGGGGTGACAATTGTCACCCCCCCCTGTGCAATACTTTGGGGGGGGTGACAATTGTCACCCCCCCCCTGTGCAATACTTTTGGGGGGGGATGACAATTGTCACCCCCCCCCCCCCTGTGCAATACTTTGGGGGGGGTGACAATTGTCACCCCCCCCTGTGCAATACTTTGGGGGGGGTGACAATTGTCAGCCCCCCCCTGTGCAATACTTTGGGGGGCTCTGACAATTGTCACCCCCACCCCTGTGCAATACTTTGGGGGGGGTTGACAATTGTCACCCCCCCCTGTGCAATACTTTGGGGGGGGGTGACAATTGTCACCCCCCCCCCCCCCTGTGCAATACTTTGGGGGGGGGGTGACAATTGTCACCCCCCCCCTGTGCAATACTTTGGGGGGGGTGACAATTGTCACCCCCCCCCCCCCTGTGCAATACTTTTGGGGGGGGTGACAATTGTCACCCCCCCCCCTGTGCAATACTTTGGGGGGGGTGACAATTGTCACCCCCCCCCCCTGTGCAATACTTTGGGGGGGGGTGACAATCGTCACCCCCCCCTGTGCAATACTTTGGGGGGGGGGTGACAATTGTCATCCCCCCCTGTGCAATACTTTGGGGGGGGTGACAATTGTCAACCCCCCCCCTGTGCAATACTTCGGGGGGGGTGACAATTGTCACCCCCCCCCTGTGCAATATTTTGGGGGGGATGACAATTGTCATCCCCCCCCTGTGCAATACTTTGGGGGGGGTGACAATTGTCACCCCCCCCCTGTGCAATACTTTGGGGGGGGTGACAATTGTCACCCCCCCCCCTGTGCAATACTTTGGGGGGTGGTGACAATTGTCACCCCCCCCCTGTGCAATACTTTGGGGGGGGTGACAATTGTCACCCCCCCCCCCTGTGCAATACTTTGGGGGGGGTGACAATTGTCGGCCCCCCCCTGTGCAATACTTTTGGGGGGGGGTGACAATTGTCACCTCCCCCCCTGTGCAGTACTTTGGGGGGGGTGACAATTGTCACCCCCCCCCCTGTGCAATACTTTGGGGGGGGTGACAATTGTCACCCCCCCCCTGTGCAATACTTTGGGGGGGGGTGACAATTGTCACCCCCCCCCCCTGTGCAATACTTTGGGGGGGGGTGACAATTGTCACCCCCCCCGCCTGTGCAATACTTTGGGGGGGGTGACAATTGTCAGCCCCCCCCTGTGCAATACTTTGGGGGGGGTGACAATTGTCAGCCCCCCCTTGTGCAATACTTTGGGGGGGGGTGACAATTGTCACCCCCCCCCTGTGCAATACCTTGGCGGGGGTTGACAATTGTCACCCCCCCCCATGTGCAATACTTTCGGGGGTGTGACAATTGTCACCCCCCCCTCCTGTGCAATACTTTGGGGGGGGTGACAATTGTCACCCCCCCCCTGTGCAATACTTTGGGGGGGGGTGACAATTGTCAGCCCCCCCCTGTGCAATACTTTGGGGGGGGGTGACAATTGTCACCCCCCCCCCCCTGTGCAATACTTTGGGGGGGGTGACAATTGTCACCCCCCCCCCCCGTGTGCAATACTTTGGGGAGGGGTGACAATTGTCAGCCCCCCCCTGTGCATTACTTTCGGGGGGGGGTGACAATTGTCACCCCCCCCTGTGCAATACTTTGGGGGGGGTGACAATTGTCACCCCCCCCTCTGTGCAATACTTTGGGGGGGGTGACAATTGTCACCCCCCCCCTGTGCAATACTTTGGGCGGGGTCGAGAATTGTCACCCCCCCCCTGTGCAATACTTTGGGGGGGGGTGACATTTGTCACCCCCCTCCCCCCCTGTGCAATACTTTGGGGGGGGTGACAATTGTCACCCCCCCCCCCCCTCTGTGCAATACTTTGGGGGGGTTGACAATTGTCACCCCCCCCCCCCCCTGTGCAATACTTTGGGGGGGTGACAATTGTCACCCCCCCCCTGTGCAATACTTTGGGGGGGTGACAATTGTCATCCCCCCCCTGTGCAATACTTTGGGGGGGGGTGACAATTGTCACCCCCCCCTGTGCAATACTTTGGGGGGGGGTGACAATTGTCACCCCCCCCGCTGTGCAATACTTTGGGGGGGGTGACAATTGTCACCCCCCCCCTGTGCAATACTTTGGGGGGGGTGACAATTGTCACCCCCCCCTGTGCAATACTATGGGGGGGGGTGACAATTGTCGGCCCCCCCCTGTGCAATACTTTTGGGGGGGGGTGACAATTGTCACCCCCCCCCCCTGTGCAGTACTTTTGGGGGGGTGACAATTGTCACCCCCCCCCCTGTGCAATACTTTGGGGGGGGTGACAATTGTCACCCCCCCCCTGTGCAATACTTTGGGGGGGGGTGACAATTGTCACCCCCCCCCTGTGCAATACTTTGGGGGGGGTGACAATTGTCACCCCCCCCCTGTGCAATACTATGGGGAGGGGTGACAATTGTCACCCCCCCCCTGTGCAATACTTTGGGGGGGCTGACAATTGTCACCCCCTCCCTGTGCAATACTTTGGGGGGGTGACAATTGTCACCCCCCCCCCTGTGCAATACTTTGGGGGGGGTCGACAATTGTCGGCCCCCCCCTGTGCAATACTTTTGGGGGGGGGGGGACAATTGTCACCCCCCCCCCTGTGCAGTACTTTGGGGGGGGTGACAATTGTCACCCCCCCCCCTGTGCAATACTTTGGGGGGGGTGACAATTGTCACCCCCCCCCTGTGCAATACTTTGGGGGGGGGTGACAATTGTCACCCCCCCCCCTGTGCAATACTTTGGGGGGGGGGTGACAATTGTCTGCCCCCCCCCCTGTGCAATACTTTGGGGGGGGTGACAATTTTTAGCCCCCCCCTGTGCAACACTTTGGGGGGGGTGACAATTGTCAGCCCCCCCCTGTGCAATACTTTGGGGGGGGATGACAATTGTCACCCTTCCCCTGTGCAATACCTTGGCGGGGGTCGACAATTGTCACCCCCCCCCTGTGCAATACTTTCGGGGGGGTGACAATTGTCACCCCCCCCTCCTGTGCAATACTTTGGGGGGGGGTGACAATTGTCACCCCCCCCCCCCCTGTGCAATACTTTGGGGGGGGGTGACAATTGTCACCCCCCCCCCTGTGCAATACTTTGGGGGGGGTGACAATTGTCAGCCCCCTCTCTGTGCAATACTTTGGGGGGGGGTGACAATTGTCACCCCCCCCCCCTGTGCAATACTTTGGGGGGGGTGACAATTGTCACCCCCCCCCCGTGTGCAATACTTTGGGGAGGGGTGACAATTGTCAGCCCCCCCTGTGCATTACTTTCGGGCGGGGTGACAATTGTCACCCCCCCCCCCTCTGTGCAATACTTTGGGGGGGGTGACAATTGTCACCCCCCCCTTGTGCAATACTTTGGGGGGGGGTGACAATTGTCACCCCCCCCCTGTGCAATACTTTGGGGGGTGGTGACAATTGTCACCCCCCCCCCTGTGCAATACTTTGGGGGGGGTGACAATTGTCACCCCCCCCCCCCTGTGCAATACTTTGGGGGGGGTGACAATTGTCACCCCCCCCCTGTGCAATACTTTGGGGGGGGTGACAATTGTCATCCCCCCCCTGTGCAATACTTTGGGGGGGGGTGACAATTGTCACCCCCCCCCCTGTGCAATACTTTGGGGGGGGGTGACAATTGTCACCCCCCCCCCTGTGCAATACTTTGGGGGGGGGTGACAATTGTCACCCCCCCCCTGTGCAATACTATGGGGGGGTGACAATTGTCACCCCCCCCCTGTGCAATACTTTGGGGGGGGGTGACAATTGTCACCCCCCCCCCCTGTGCAATACTTTGGGGGGGGTGACAATTGTCACCCCCCCCTTTGCAATACTTTGGGGGGGGGTGACAATTGTCACCCCCCCCTGTGCAATACTTTGGGGGGGGCTGACAATTGTCACCCCCCCCCTGTGCAATACTCTGGGGGGGGATGACAATTGTCACCCCCCCCCTGTGCAAGATCTTGGGGGGGGTGACAATTGTCACCCCCCCCCTGTGCAATACTTTTGGGGGGGGATGACAATTGTCACCCCCCCCCCCCTGTGCAATACTTTGGGGGGGGTGACAATTGTCACCCCCCCCTGTGCAATACTTTGGGGGGGGTGACAATTGTCACCCCCCCCCTGTGCAATACTTTGGGGGGCTGTGACAATTGTCACCCCCCCCCCTGTGCAATACTTTGGGGGGGGGTAACAATTGTTACCCCCCCCTGTGCAATACTTTGGGGGGGGGTGACAATTGTCACCCCCCCCCTGTGCAATACTTTGGGGGGGGGGTGACAATTGTCACCCCCCCCCTGTGCAATACTTTGGGGGGGGGTGACAATTGTCACCCCCCCCCCCTGTGCAATACTTTGGGGGGGGGTGACAATTGTCACCCCCCCCCTGTGCAATACTTTTGGGGGGGGCTGACAATTGTCACCCCCCCCCCCCCCTGTGCAATACTTTGGGGGGGGTGACAATTGTCACCCCCCCCCCCTGTGCAATACTTTGGGGGGGTGAAAATTGTCCCCCCCCCCCTGTGCAATACTTTGGGGGGGGGGTGACAATTGTCACCCCCCCCTGTGCAATACTTTGGGGGGGGGTGACAATTGTCACCCCCCCCTGTGCAATACTTTGGGGGGGGTGACAATTGTCAACCCCCCCCTCTGCAATACTTTGGGGGGGGGTGACAATTGTCACTCCCCCCCCCTGTGCAATACTTTGGGGGGGATGACAATTGTCACCCCCCCCCCCAAAGTATTGCACAGGAGGGGGGGGTGACAATTGTCACACCCCCGAAAGTATTGCACAGGGGGGGGGTGACAATTGTCAACCCCCGCCAAGGTATTGCACAGGGGGGGGTGACAATTGTCACCCCCCCCAAAGTATTGCACAGGGGGGGGGTGACAATTGTCACCCCCCCCCCTGTGCAGTACTTTGGGGGGGCTGACAATTGTCACCCCCCCCCCTGTGCAATACTTTGGGGGGGGTGACAATTGTCGGCCCCCCCCCGTGCAATACTTTGGGGGGGGGTGACAATTGTCACCCCCCCCCCTGTGCAATACTTTGGGGGGGGGTGACAATTGTCACCCCCCCCCCCTGTGCAATACTTTGGGGGGGGGTGACAATTGTCAGCCCCCCCCTGTGCAATACTTTGGGGGGGTGACAATTGTCAGCCCCCCCCTGTGCAATACTTTGGGGGGGGGTGACAATTGTCACCCTTCCCCTGTGCAATACCTTGGCGGGGGTTGACAATTGTCACCCCCCCCCTGTGCAATACTTTCGGGGGGGTGACAATTGTCACCCCCCCCTCCTGTGCAATAGTTTGGGGGGGGGTGACAATTGTCAGCCCCCCCCCTGTGCAATACTTTGGGGGGGGGTGACAATTGTCACCCCCCCCCTGTGCAATACTTTGGGGGGGGGTGACAATTGTCAGCCCCCTCTCTGTGCAATACTTTGGGGGGGGGGGACAATTGTCACCCCCCCGCCCTGTGCAATACTTTGGGGGGGGTGACAATTGTCACCCCCCCCGTGTGCAATACTTTGGGGAGGGGTGACAATTGTCAGCCCCCCCCTTGTGCATTACTTTCGGGCGGGGTGACAATTGTCACCCCCCCCCTCTGTGCAATACTTTGGGGGGGGTGACAATTGTCACCCCCCCCCCTGTGCAATACTTTGGGGGGGGGGGTGACAATTGTCACCCCCCCCCTGTGCAATACTTTGGGGGGGGTGACAATTGTCACCCCCCCCTGTGCAATACTTTGGGGGGGGTGACAATGGTCACCCCCCCCCTGTGCAATACTTTGGGGGGGGTGACAATTGTCATCCCCCCCCTGTGCAATACTTTGGGGGGGGGTGACAATTGTCACCCCCCCCCTGTGCAATACTTTGGGGGGGGGGGTGACAATTGTCACCCCCCCCCTGTGCAATACTATGGGGGGGGATGACAATTGTCACCCCCCCCTGTGCAATACTTTGGGGGGGGGTGACAATTGTCACCCCCCCCCTGTGCAATACTTTGGGGGGGGTGACAATTGTCACCCCCCCCCTGTGCAATACTTTGGGGGGGGGTGACAATTGTCACCCCCCCCTGTGCAATACTTTGGGGGGGGTGACAATTGTCACCCCCCCCCTGTGCAATACTTTGGGGGGGGGTGACAATTGTCACCCCCCCCCTGTGCAATACTTTGGGGGGGGGTGACAATTGTCACCCCCCCCCTGTGCAATACTATGGGGGGGGTGACAATTGTCACCCCCCCCCTGTGCAATACTTTGGGGGGGGGTGACAATTGTCACCCCCCCCCCTGTGCAATACTTTGGGGGGGGTGACAATTGTCACCCCCCCCTTTGCAATACTTTGGGGGGGGGTGACAATTGTCACCCCCCCCTGTGCAATACTTTGGGGGGGGCTGACAATTGTCACCCCCCCCCTGTGCAATACTTTGGGGGGGGATGACAATTGTCACCCCCCCCCTGTGCAAGATCTTGGGGGGGGTGACAATTGTCACCCCCCCCCCTGTGCAATACTTTTGGGGGGGGATGACAATTGTCACCCCCCCCCCCCCCTGTGCAATACTTTGGGGGGGGTGACAATTGTCACCCCCCCCCTGTGCAATACTTTGGGGGGGGTGACAATTGTCACCCCCCCCCTGTGCAATACTTTGGGGGGCTGTGACAATTGTCACCCCCCCCCCTGTGCAATACTTTGGGGGGGGGTAACAATTGTCACCCCCCCCTGTGCAATACTTTGGGGGGGGGTGACAATTGTCATCCCCCCCCTGTGCAATACTTTGGGGGGGGGTGACAATTGTCACCCCCCCCTGTGCAATACTTTGGGGGGGGTGACAATTGTCACCCCCCCCCTGTGCAATACTTTGGGGGGGGGTGACAATTGTCACCCCCCCCCTGTGCAATACTTTGGGGGGGGGTGACAATTGTCACCCCCCCCCTGTGCAATACTATGGGGGGGGTGACAATTGTCACCCCCCCCCTGTGCAATACTTTGGGGGGGGGTGACAATTGTCACCCCCCCCCCCTGTGCAATACTTTGGGGGGGGTGACAATTGTCACCCCCCCCTTTGCAATACTTTGGGGGGGGGTGACAATTGTCACCCCCCCCTGTGCAATACTTTGGGGGGGGCTGACAATTGTCACCCCCCCCCTGTGCAATACTTTGGGGGGGGATGACAATTGTCACCCCCCCCCTGTGCAAGATCTTGGGGGGGGTGACAATTGTCACCCCCCCCCTGTGCAATACTTTTGGGGGGGGATGACAATTGTCACCCCCCCCCCCCCCCTGTGCAATACTTTGGGGGGGGTGACAATTGTCACCCCCCCCTGTGCAATACTTTGGGGGGGGTGACAATTGTCACCCCCCCCCTGTGCAATACTTTGGGGGGCTGTGACAATTGTCACCCCCCCCCCTGTGCAATACTTTGGGGGGGGGTAACAATTGTCACCCCCCCCTGTGCAATACTTTGGGGGGGGGTGACAATTGTCACCCCCCCCCCTGTGCAATACTTTGGGGGGGGGGTGACAATTGTCACCCCCCCCCTGTGCAATACTTTGGGGGGGGGTGACAATTGTCACCCCCCCCCCTGTGCAATACTTTGGGGGGGGGTGACAATTGTCACCCCCCCCCTGTGCAATACTTTTGGGGGGGGCTGACAATTGTCACCCCCCCCCCCCTGTGCAATACTTTGGGGGGGGTGACAATTGTCACCCCCCCCCCCTGTGCCATACTTTGGGGGGGTGAAAATTGTCGCCCCCCCCCTGTGCAATACTTTGGGGGGGGGGTGACAATTGTCACCCCCCCCTGTGCAATACTTTGGGGGGGGGTGACAATTGTCACCCCCCCCTGTGCAATACTTTGGGGGGGGGTGACAATTGTCACCCCCCCCTGTGCAATACTTTGGGGGGGGTGACAATTGTCAACCCCCCCCTGTGCAATACTTTGGGGGGGGGTGACAATTGTCACTCCCCCCCCCTGTGCAATACTTTGGGGGGGATGACAATTGTCACCCCCCCCCCAAAGTATTGCACAGGAGGGGGGGGTGACAATTGTCACACCCCCGAAAGTATTGCACAGGGGGGGGGTGACAATTGTCAACCCCCGCCAAGGTATTGCACAGGGGGGGGTGAAAATTGTCACCCCCCCCAAAGTATTGCACAGGGGGGGGGTGACAATTGTCACCCCCCCCCTGTGCAGTACTTTGGGGGGGGTGACAATTGTCACCCCCCCCCCTGTGCAATACTTTGGGGGGGGTGACAATTGTCGGCTCCCCCCCGTGCAATACTTTGGGGGGGGGTGACAATTGTCACCCCCCCCCCTGTGCAATACTTTGGGGGGGGGTGACAATTGTCACCCCCCCCCCCCCTGTGCAATACTTTGGGGGGGGGGTGACAATTGTCAGCCCCCCCCTGTGCAATACTTTGGGGGGGGTGACAATTGTCAGCCCCCCCCTGTGCAATACTTTGGGGGGGGGTGACAATTGTCACCCTTCCCCTGTGCAATACCTTGGCGGGGGTTGACAATTGTCACCCCCCCCCCTGTGCAATACTTTCGGGGGGGTGACAATTGTCACCCCCCCCTCCTGTGCAATAGTTTGGGGGGGGGTGACAATTGTCAGCCCCCCCCCTGTGCAATACTTTGGGGGGGGGTGACAATTGTCACCCCCCCCCTGTGCAATACTTTGGGGGGGGGTGACAATTGTCAGCCCCCTCTCTGTGCAATACTTTGGGGGGGGGGGACAATTGTCACCCCCCCCCCCTGTGCAATACTTTGGGGGGGGTGACAATTGTCACCCCCCCCCCTGTGCAATACTTTGGGGGGGGGGTGACAATTGTCACCCCCCCCCTGTGCAATACTTTGGGGGGGATGACAATTGTCACCCCCCCCCCCTGTGCAATACTTTGGGGGGGGTGACAATTGTCACCCTTCCCCTGTGCAATACCTTGGCGGGGGTTGACAATTGTCACCCCCCCCCCTGTGCAATACTTTCGGGGGGGTGACAATTGTCACCCCCCCCTCCTGTGCAATAGTTTGGGGGGGGGTGACAATTGTCAGCCCCCCCCCTGTGCAATACTTTGGGGGGGGGTGACAATTGTCACCCCCCCCCTGTGCAATACTTTGGGGGGGGGTGACAATTGTCAGCCCCCTCTCTGTGCAATACTTTGGGGGGGGGGGACAATTGTCACCCCCCCCCCCTGTGCAATACTTTGGGGGGGGTGACAATTGTCACCCCCCCCCCTGTGCAATACTTTGGGGGGGGGGGTGACAATTGTCACCCCCCCCCTGTGCAATACTTTGGGGGGGATGACAATTGTCACCCCCCCCCCCTGTGCAATACTTTGGGGGGGCCGACAATTGTCACCCCCCCCTGTGCAATACTTTGGGGGGGGTGACAATGGTCACCCCCCCCCTGTGCAATACTTTGGGGGGGGTGACAATTGTCACCCCCCCCCTGTGCAATACTTTGGGGGGGGGTGACAATTGTCACCCCCCCCTGTGCAATACTTTGGGGGGGGTGACAATTGTCACCCCCCCCCTGTGCAATACTTTGGGGGGGGATGACAATTGTCACCCCCCCCCTGTGCAAGATCTTGGGGGGGGGTGACAATTGTCACCCCCCCCCTGTGCAATACTTTTGGGGGGGGATGACAATTGTCACCCCCCCCCCCTGTGCAATACTTTGGGGGGGTTGACAATTGTCACCCCCCCCTGTGCAATACTTTGGGGGGGCCGACAATTGTCACCCCCCCCCTGTGCAATACTTTGGGGGGCTGTGACAATTGTCACCCCCCCCCCTGTGCAATACTTTGGGGGGGGGTGACAATTGTCACCCCCCCCTGTGCAATACTTTGGGGGGGGGGTGACAATTGTCACCCCCCCCCCTGTGCAATACTTTGGGGGGGGGTGACAATTGTCACCCCCCCCCTGTGCAATACTTTGGGGGGGGTGACAATTGTCACCCCCCCCCCCCTGTGCAATACTTTGGGGGGGGGTGACAATTGTCACCCCCCCCCTGTGCAATACTTTTGGGGGGGGTGACAATTGTCTGCCCCCCCCCTGTGCAATACTTTGGGGGGGGTGACAATTTTTAGCCCCCCCCTGTGCAACACTTTGGGGGGGGTGACAATTGTCAGCCCCCCCCTGTGCAATACTTTGGGGGGGGATGACAATTGTCACCCTTCCCCTGTGCAATACCTTGGCGGGGGTCGACAATTGTCACCCCCCCCCTGTGCAATACTTTCGGGGGGGTGACAATTGTCACCCCCCCTCCTGTGCAATACTTTGGGGGGGGTGACAATTGTCACCCCCCCCCCTGTGCAATACTTTGGGGGGGGGTGACAATTGTCACCCCCCCCCCTGTGCAATACTTTGGGGGGGGTGACAATTGTCAGCCCCCTCTCTGTGCAATACTTTGGGGGGGGGGTGACAATTGTCACCCCCCCCCCTGTGCAATACTTTGGGGGGGGTGACAATTGTCACCCCCCCCGTGTGCAATACTTTGGGGAGGGGTGACAATTGTCACCCCCCCCCTGTGCATTACTTTCAGGCGGGGTGACAATTGTCACCCCCCCCTCTGTGCAATACTTTGGGGGGGGTGACAATTGTCACCCCCCCCCCTGTGCAATACTTTGGGCGGGGGTGAGAATTGTCACCCCCCCCCTGTGCAATACTTTGGGGGGGGGTGACAATTGTCACCCCCCCCCTGTGCAATACTTTGGGGGGTGGTGACAATTGTCACCCCCCCCCTGTGCAATACTTTGGGGGGGGTGACAATTGTCACCCCCCCCCCCCTGTGCAATACTTTGGGGGGGGTGACAATTGTCACCCCCCCCCTGTGCAATACTTTGGGGGGGGTGACAATTGTCATCCCCCCCCTGTGCAATACTTTGGGGGGGGGTGACAATTGTCACCCCCCCCCTGTGCAATACTTTGGGGGGGGGTGACAATTGTCACCCCCCCCCCTGTGCAATACTTTGGGGGGGGGTGACAATTGTCACCCCCCCCCTGTGCAATACTATGGGGGGGGTGACAATTGTCACCCCCCCCCTGTGCAATACTTTGGGGGGGGGTGACAATTGTCACCCCCCCCCCTGTGCAATACTTTGGGGGGGGTGACAATTGTCACCCCCCCCCTTTGCAATACTTTGGGGGGGGGTGACAATTGTCACCCCCCCCTGTGCAATACTTTGGGGGGGGGTGACAATTGTCACCCCCCCCCTGTGCAATACTTTGGGGGGGGATGACAATTGTCACCCCCCCCCTGTGCAAGATCTTGGGGGGGGTGACAATTGTCACCCCCCCCCTGTGCAATACTTTTGGGGGGGGATGACAATTGTCACCCCCCCCCCTGTGCAATACTTTGGGGGGGGTGACAATTGTCACCCCCCCCTGTGCAATACTTTGGGGGGGGTGACAATTGTCACCCCCCCCCTGTGCAATACTTTGGGGGGCTGTGACAATTGTCACCCCCCCCCCTGTGCAATACTTTGGGGGGGGGTAACAATTGTCACCCCCCCCTGTGCAATACTTTGGGGGGGGGTGACAATTGTCACCCCCCCCCCCCTGTGCAATACTTTGGGGGGGGGGGTGACAATTGTCACCCCCCCCCCTGTGCAATACTTTGGGGGGGGTGACAATTGTCACCCCCCCCCCTGTGCAATACTTTGGGGGGGAGTGACAATTGTCACCCCCCCCATGTGCAATACTTTTGGGGGGGGCTGACAATTGTCAGCCCCCCCCCCCTGTGCAATACTTTGGGGGGGGTGACAATTGTCACCCCCCCCCCTGTGCAATACTTTGGGGGGGTGAAAATTGTCCCCCCCCCTGTGCAATACTTTGGGGGGGGTGACAATTGTCACCCCCCCCCCCCCCTGTGCAATACTTTGGGGGGGGTGACAATTGTCACCCCCCCCTGTGCAATACTTTGGGGGGGGTGACAATTGTCAACCCCCCCCTGTGCAATACTTTGGGGGGGGGTGACAATTGTCACTCCCCCCCCAAAGTATTGCACAGGAGGGGGGGGTGACAATTGTCACACCCCCGAAAGTATTGCACAGGGGGGGGATGACAATTGTCACCCCCCCCCCCAAAGTATTGCACAGGAGGGGGGGGTGACAATTGTCACACCCCCGAAAGTATTGCACAGGGGGGGGGTGACAATTGTCAACCCCCGCCAAGGTATTGCACAGGGGGGGGTGACAATTGTCACCCCCCCCCAAAGTATTGCACAGGGGGGGGGTGACAATTGTCACCCCCCCCCCTGTGCAGTACTTTGGGGGGGGTGACAATTGTCACCCCCCCCCCTGTGCAATACTTTGGGGGGGTGACAATTGTCGGCCCCCCCCCGTGCAATACTTTGGGGGGGGGTGACAATTGTCACCCCCCCCCCTGTGCAATACTTTGGGGGGGGGGTGACAATTGTCACCCCCCCCCCCCCTGTGCAATACTTTGGGGGGGGTGACAATTGTCAGCCCCCCCCCTGTGCAATACTTTGGGGGGGGTGACAATTGTCAGCCCCCCCCTGTGCAATACTTTGGGGGGGGGTGACAATTGTCACCCTTCCCCTGTGCAATGCCTTGGCGGGGGTTGACAATTGTCACCCCCCCCCTGTGCAATACTTTCGGGGGGGTGACAATTGTCACCCCCCCCTCCTGTGCAATAGTTTGGGGGGGGGTGACAATTGTCACCCCCCCCCCCTGTGCAATACTTTGGGGGGGGCTGACAATTGTCACCCCCCCCCCTGTGCAATACTTTGGGGGGGGGTGACAATTGTCAGCCCCCTCTCTGTGCAATACTTTGGGGGGGGGTGACAATTGTCACCCCCCCCCCCTGTGCAATACTTTGGGGGGGGTGACAATTGTCACCCCCCCCCGTGTGCAATACTTTGGGGAGGGGTGACAATTGTCAGCCCCCCCCTTGTGCATTACTTTCGGGCGGGGTGACAATTGTCACCCCCCCCCTCTGTGCAATACTTTGGGGGGGGTGACAATTGTCACCCCCCCCCTGTGCAATACTTTGGGGGGGGGGTGACAATTGTCACCCCCCCCCCTGTGCAATACTTTGGGGGGGGTGACAATTGTCACCCCCCCCCCCCCCTGTGCAATACTTTGGGGGGGGTGACAATTGTCACCCCCCCCTGTGCAATACTTTGGGGGGGGTGACAATGGTCACCCCCCCCCTGTGCAATACTTTGGGGGGGGTGACAATTGTCATCCCCCCCCTGTGCAATACTTTGGGGGGGGATGACAATTGTCACCCCCCCCCCTGTGCAATACTTTGGGGGGGGGGTGACAATTGTCACCCCCCCCCCTGTGCAATACTTTGGGGGGGGGGTGACAATTGTCACCCCCCCCCTGTGCAATACTATGGGGGGGGGTGACAATTGTCACCCCCCCCTGTGCAATACTTTGGGGGGGGGTGACAATTGTCACCCCCCCCCCCTGTGCAATACTTTGGGGGGGTGACAATTGTCACCCCCCCCCTGTGCAATACTTTGGGGGGGGTGACAATTGTCACCCCCCCCCTGTGCAATACTTTGGGGGGGGATGACAATTGTCACCCCCCCCCTGTGCAAGATCTTGGGGGGGGGTGACAATTGTCACCCCCCCCCTGTGCAATACTTTTGGGGGGGGATGACAATTGTCACCCCCCCCCCCTGTGCAATACTTTGGGGGGGCTGACAATTGTCACCCCCCCCTGTGCAATACTTTGGGGGGGCCGACAATTGTCACCCCCCCCCTGTGCAATACTTTGGGGGGCTGTGACAATTGTCACCCCCCCCCTGTGCAATACTTTGGGGGGGGGTGACAATTGTCACCCCCCCTGTGCAATACTTTGGGGGGGGGGTGACAATTGTCACCCCCCCCCCTGTGCAATACTTTGGGGGGGGTGACAATTGTCACCCCCCCCCTGTGCAATACTTTGGGGGGGGTGACAATTGTCACCCCCCCCCCTGTGCAATACTTTGGGGGGGGTGACAATTGTCACCCCCCCCCTGTGCAATACTTTTGGGGGGGGGTGACAATTGTCACCCCCCCCCCTGTGCAATGCTTTGGGGGGGGGTGACAATTGTCACCCCCCCCCCCTGTGCAATACTTTGGGGGGGGTGACAATTGTCACCCCCCCCTGTGCAATACTTTGGGGGGGGTGACAATTGTCACCCCCCCCCTGTGCAATACTTTCGGGGGGGGTGACAATTGTCACCCCCCCCTGTGCAATACTTTGGGGGGGGGTGACAATTGTCACCCCCCCCTGTGCAATACTTTGGGGGGGCTGACAATTGTCAACCCCCCCCTGTGCAATACTTTGGGGGGGGGTGACAATTGTCACCCCCCCCCCCTGTGCAATACTTTGGGGGGGATGACAATTGTCACCCCCCCCCAAAGTATTGCACAGGAGGGGGGGGTGACAATTGTCACACCCCCGAAAGTATTGCACAGGGGGGGGGTGACAATTGTCAACCCCTGCCAAGGTATTGCACAGGGGGGGGGTAACAATTGTCACCCCCCCCCAAAGTATTGCACAAGGGGGGGGCTGACAATTGTCACCCCCCCCAAAAGTATTGCGCAGGGGGGGGCTGACAATTGTCACCCCCCCCAAAGTATTGCACAGGGGGGGGGGTGACAATTGTCACCCCCCCCAAAGTATTGCACAGGGGGGGGGTGACAATTGTCACCCCCCCCAAAGTATTGCACAGGGGGGGGGGGGTGACAATTGTCACCCCCCCCCCTGTGCAGTACTTTGGGGGGGGTGACAATTGTCACCCCCCCCCCCCTGTGCAATACTTTGGGGGGGTGACAATTGTCACCCCCCCCCTGTGCAATACTTTGGGGGGGGGTGACAATTGTCACCCCCCCCCTGTGCAATACTTTGGGGGGGGGTGACAATTGTCACCCCCCCCCCTGTGCAATACTTTGGGGGGGGTGACAATTGTCAACCCCCCCCTGTGCAATACTTTGGGGGGGTGACAATTGTCAGCCCCCCCCTTGTGCAATACTTTGGGGGGGGGTGACAATTGTCACCCCCCCCCTGTGCAATACCTTGGCGGGGGTTGACAATTGTCACCCCCCCCCCTGTGCAATACTTTCGGGGGTGTGACAATTGTCACCCCCCCCTCCTGTGCAATACTTTGGGGGGGGGTGACAATTGTCACCCCCCCCCCTGTGCAATACTTTGGGGGGGGGGTGACAATTGTCACCCCCCCCCCTGTGCAATACTTTGGGGGGGGGTGACAATTGTCAGCCCCCCCCTGTGCAATACTTTGGGGGGGGTGACAATTGTAACCCCCCCCCCTGTGCAATACTTTGGGGGGGGTGACAATTGTCACCCCCCCCGTGTGCAATACTTTGGGGAGGGGTGACAATTGTCAGCCCCCCCCTGTGCATTACTTTCGGGGGGGGTGACAATTGTCCCCCCCCCCCTCTGTGCAATACTTTGGGGGGGGTGACAATTGTCACCCCCCCCCTGTGCAATACTTTGGGTGGGGGTGAGAATTGTCACCCCCCCCCTCTGTTATACTTTGGGGGGGGGTGACAATTGTCACCCCCCCCCCTGTGCAATACTTTTGGGGGGGGTGACAATTGTCACCCCCCCCCCTGTGCAATACTTTGGGGGGGGTGACAATTGTCATCCCCCCCCTGTGCAATACTTTGGGGGGGGGTGACAATTGTCACCCCCCCCCTGTGCAATACTTTGGGGGGGGGTGACAATTGTCACCCCCCCCCCTGTGCAATACTTTGGGGGGGGGTGACAATTGTCACCCCCCCCCCCTGTGTTATACTATGGGGGGGGTGACACTTGTCACCCCCCCCTGTGCAATACTTTGGGGGGGGGTGACAATTGTCACCCCCCCCCCCTGTGCAATACTTTGGGGGGGTGACAATTGTCACCCCCCCCTGTGCAATACTTTGGGGGGGGTGACAATTGTCACCCCCCCCCTGTGCAATACTTTGGGGGGCTGTGACAATTGTCACCCCCCCCCCTGTGCAATACTTTGGGGGGGGGGTGACAATTGTCACCCCCCCCTTTGCAATACTTTGGGGGGGGTGACAATTGTCACCCCCCCCCCCTGTGCAATACTTTGGGGGGGGGTGACAATTGTCACCCCCCCCTTGTGCAATACTTGGGGGGGGGTGACAATTGTCACCCCCCCCCCCCTGTGCAATACTTTGGGGGGGGGTGACAATTGTCACCCCCCCCCTGTGCAATACTTTTGGGGGGGGGTGACAATTGTCACCCCCCCCCCCTGTGCAATACTTTGGGGGGGGGTGACAATTGTCACCCCCCCCCCCCTGTGCAATACTTTCGGGGGTGTGACAATTGTCACCCCCCCCTCCTGTGCAATACTTTGGGGGGGGGTGACAATTGTCACCCCCCCCCCGTGCAATACTTTTGGGGGGGGGGTGACAATTGTCACCCCCCCTTGTGCAATACTTTGGGGGGGGCTGACAATTGTCAGCCCCCCCCTGTGCAATACTTTGGGGGGGGGTGACAATTGTAACCCCCCCCCCCCTGTGCAATACTTTGGGGGGGGTGACAATTGTCACCCCCCCCGTGTGCAATACTTTGGGGAGGGGTGACAATTGTCAGCCCCCCCCTGTGCATTACTTTCGGGGGGGGGTGAGAATTGTCACCCCCCCCCTCTGTTATACTTTGGGGGGGGGTGACAATTGTCACCCCCCCCCCTGTGCAATACTTTTGGGGGGGGTGACAATTGTCACCCCCCCCCCCTGTGCAATACTTTGGGGGGGCTGACAATTGTCACCCCCCCCCCTGTGCAATACTTTGGGGGGGGTGACAATTGTCGACCCCCCCCTGTGCAATACTTTGGGGGGGTGACAATTGTCATCCCCCCCGTGTGCAATACTTTGGGGGGGGGTGACAATTGTCACCCCCCCCTGTGCAATACTTTGGGGGGGGGTGACAATTGTCACCCCCCCCCCCCCTGTGCAATACTTTGGGGGGGGTGACAATTGTCACCCCCCCCTGTGCAATACTTTGGGGGGGGTGACAATTGTCACCCCCGCCCTGTGCAATACTATGGGGAGGGGTGACAATTTTCACCCCCCCCCCTGTGCAATACTTTGGGGGGGGGTGACAATTGTCACCCCCCCCCCTGTGCAATACTTTGGGGGGGGTGACAATTGTAACCCCCCCCCCCTGTGCAATACTTTTGGGGGGGGGTGACAATTGTCGGCCCCCCCCTGTGCAATACTTTTGGGGGGGGGTGACAATTGTCACCCCCCCCCCCTGTGCAGTACTTTGGGGGGGGTGACAATTGTCACCCCCCCCCCTTGTGCAATACTTTGGGGGGGGTGACAATTGTCACCCCCCCCCTGTGCAATACTTTGGGGGGGTCCGACAATTGTCGACCCCCCCCCTGTGCAATACTTTGGGGGGGGGTGACAATTGTCACCCCCCCCCCCCTGTGCAATACTTTGGGGGGGGTGACAATTGTCAGCCCCCCCCTGTGCAATACTTTGGGGGGGGTGACAATTGTCAGCCCCCCCCTGTGCAATACTTCGGGGGGGGGTGACAATTGTCACCCCCCCCCTGTGCAATACCTTGGCGGGGGTTGACAATTGTCACCCCCCCCCCTGTGCAATACTTTCGGGGGGGTGACAATTGTCACCCCCCCCCTCCTGTGCAATACTTTGGGGGGGGGTGACAATTGTCACCCCCCCCTGTGCAATACTTTGGGGGGGGGGGTGACAATTGTCACCCCCCTCCTGTGCAATACTTTGGGGGGGGTGACAATTGTCAGCCCCCTCTCTGTGCAATACTTTGGGGGGGGTGACAATTGTCACCCCCCCCGTGTGCAATACTTTGGGGAGGGGTGACAATTGTCAGCCCCCCCCTGTGCATTACTTTCGGGGGGGGTGACAATTGTCACCCCCCCCCTCTGTGCAATACTTTGGGGGGGGTGACAATTGTCACACCCCCCCTGTGCAATACTTTGGGCGGGGGTGAGAATTGTCACCCCCCCCCTGTGCAATACTTTGGGGGGGGGGTGACAATTGTCACCCCCCCCCTGTGCAATACTTTGGGGGGGGATGACAATTGTCACCCCCCCCCCCCCTGTGCAATACTTTGGGGGGGGTGACAATTGTCACCCCCCCTCCCTGTGCAATACTTTGGGGGGGGTGACAATTGTCACCCCCCCCCCTGTGCAATACTTTGGGGGGGGTGACAATTGTCATCCCCCCCCTGTGCAATACTTTGGGGGGGGGGGTGACAATTGTCACCCCCCCCCTGTGCAATACTTTGGGGGGGGGTGACAATTGTCACCCCCCCCCCTGTGCAATACTTTGGGGGGGGGTGACAATTGTCACCCCCCCCCTGTGCAATACTATGGGGGGGGCTGACAATTGTCACCCCCCCCCCTGTGCAATACTTTTGGGGGGGGTGACAATTGTCACCCCCCCCCCTATGCAATACTTTGGGGGGCTGACAATTGTCACCCCCCCCCTGTGCAATACTTTGGGGGGGGTGACAATTGTCACCCCCCCTTGTGCAATACTTTGGGGGGGGTGACAATTGTCACCCCCCCCTGTGTAATACTTTGGGGGGGGATGACAATTGTCACCCCCCCCCTGTGCAAGATCTTGGGGGGGTGACAATCGTCACCCCCCCCCTGTGCACTACTTTTGGGGGGGGATGACAATTGTCACCCCCCCCCCTGTGCAATACTTTGGGGGGGGTGACAATTGTCACCCCCCCCTGTGCAATACTTTGGGGGGGGTGACAATTGTCACCCCCCCCCTGTGCAATACTTTGGGGGGCTGTGACAATTGTCACCCCCCCCCCTGTGCAATACTTTGGGGGGGGGTGACAATTGTCACCCCCCCCTGTGCGATACTTTGGGGGGGGGTGACAATTGTCATCCCCCCCCCCCTGTGCAATACTTTGGGGGGGGTGACAATTGTCACCCCCCCCCTGTGCAATACTTTGGGGGGGGGGGTGACAATTGTCACCCCCCCCCCTGTGCAATACTTTGGGGGGGGGTGACAATTGTCACCCCCCCCCTGTGCAATACTTTTGGGGGGGGGTGACAATTGTCACCCCGCCCCCCTGTGCAATACTTTGGGGGGGGGTGACAATTGTCAACCCCCCCCTGTGCAATACTTTGGGGGGGGTGACAATTGTCACCCCCCCCCTGTGCAATACTTTGGGGGGGGGTGACAATTGTCACCCCCCCCCCTGTGCAATACTTTGGGGGGGGGTGACAATTGTCACCCCCCCCCTGTGCAATACTTTGGGGGGGGTGACAATTGTCACGCCCCCCTGTGCAATACTTTGGGGGGGGTGACAATTGTCAACCCCCCCCTGTGCAATACTTTGGGGGGGGCCGACAATTGTCACCCCCCCCCCCCCTGTGCAATACTTTGGGGGGGATGACAATTGTCATCCCCCCCCTGTGCAATACTTTGGGGGGGGTGACAATTGTCACCCCCCCCCCTGTGCAATACTTTGGGGGGGGTGACAATTGTCACCCCCCCCCCCTGTGCAATACTTTGGGGGGGGGTGACAATTGTCACCCCCCCCCTGTGCAATACTTTGGGGGGGGGTGACAATTGTCGGCCCCCCCCTGTGCAATACTTTTGGGGGGGGGTGACAATTGTCACCCCCCCCCCTGTGCAGTACTTTGGGGGGGGTGACAATTGTCACCCCCCCCCCCCTGTGCAATACTTTGGGGGGGGTGACAATTGTCACCCCCCCCGTGTGCAATACTTTGGGGAGGGGTGACAATTGTCAGCCCCCCCCTGTGCATTACTTTCGGGGGGGGTGACAATTGTCACCCCCCCCCTCTGTGCAATACTTTGGGGGGGGTGACAATTGTCACCCCCCCCTGTGCAATACTTTGGGCGGGGGTGAGAATTGTCACCCCCCCCTGTGCAATACTTTGGGGGGGGGTGACAATTGTCACCCCCCCCCCCCTGTGCAATACTTTGGGGGGGGTGACAATTGTCGTCACCCCCCCACCTGTGCAATACTTTGGGGGGGGTGACAATTGTCACCCCCCCCCTGTGCAATACTTTGGGGGGGGTGACAATTGTCATCCCCCCCCTGTGCAATACTTTGGGGGGGGGTGACAATTGTCACCCCCCCCTGTGCAATATTTTGGGGGGGGTGACAATTGTCACCCCCCCCCCCCCCTGTGCAATACTTTGGGGGGGGTGACAATTGTCACCCCCCCCATGTGCGCTACTTTGGGGGGAGGTGACAATTGTCACCCCCCCCCCTGTGCAATACTTTGGGGGGGGTGACAATTGTCACCCCCCCCCTGTGCAATACTTTGGGGGGGGGGTGACAATTGTCGGCCCCCCCCTGTGCAATACTTTTGGGGGGGTGACAATTGTCACCCCCCCCCTGTGCAGTACTTTGGGGGGGGTGACAATTGTGAGCCCCCCCCTGTGCAATACTTTGGGGGGGGTGACAATTGTCAGCCCCCCCCTGTGCAATACTTTGGGGGGGGGTGACAATTGTCACCCCCCCCTGTGCAATACCTTGGCGGGGGTTGACAATTGTCACCCCCCCCCCTGTGCAATACTTTCGGGGGTGTGACAATTGTCACCCCCCCCTCCTGTGCAATACTTTGGGGGGGGTGACAATTGTCATCCCCCCCCCTGTGCAATACTTTGGGGGGGGTGACAATTGTCACCCCCCCCCTGTGCAATACTTTGGGGGGGGTTGACAATTGTCACCCCCCCCCCCTGTGCAAATTTTGGGGGGGGTGACAATTGTCACCCCCCCCGTGTGCAATACTTTGGGGAGGGGTGACAATTGTCAGCCCCCCCCTGTGCATTTTTTTCGGGGGGGGTGACAATTGTCACCCCCCCCCTCTGTGCAATACTTTGGGGGGGGTGACAATTGTCACCCCCCCCCTGTGCAATACTTTGGGGGGGGTGACAATTGTCACCCCCCCCCTGTGCAATACTTTCGGGGGGGGGGGTGACAATTGTCACCCCCCCCCGGTGCAATACTTTGGGGGGGGTGACAATTGTCACCCCCCCCCCCTGTGCAATACTTTGGGGGGGGTGACAATTGTCACCCCCCCCCCTGTGCAATTTTTTGAGGGGGGGTGACAATTGGCACCCCCCCCCTGTGCAATACTTTGGGGGGGGTGACAATTGTCATCCCCCCCCTGTGCAATACTTTGGGGGGGGGTGACAATTGTCAGCCCCCCCCCTGTGCAATACTTTGGGGAAGGTGACAATTGTCACCCCCCCCCCTGTGCAATACTTTGGGGGGGGTGACAATTGTCACCCCCCCCCTGTGCAATACTATGGGGAGGGGTGACAATTGTCACCCCCCCCCTGTGCAATACTTTGGGGGGGGTGACAATTGTCACCCCCCCCCCTGTGCAATAGTTTGGGGGGGTGACAATTGTCACCCCCCCCCTGTGCAAAATTTTGGGGGGGGGTGACAATTGTCACCCCCCCCTGTGCAATACTTTGGGGGGGGTGACAATTGTCAACCCCCCCCTGTGCAATACTTTGGGGGGGGGGTGACAATTGTCACCCCCCCCCTGTGCAATACTTTGGGGGGGCTAACAATTGTCACCCCCCCCCTCTGCAATACTTTGGGGGGGGGTGACAATTGTCACCCCCCCCCTGTGCAATACTTTGGGGGGGGGTGACAATTGTCACCCCCCCCCCCCTGTGCAATACTTTGGGGGGGGTGACAATTGTCACCCCCCCCCCTGTGCAATACTTTGGGGGGGGGTGAGAATTGTCACCCTCCCCCTGTGCAATACTTTTGGGGGGGGTGACAATTGTCACCCCCCCCCCTGTGCAATACTTTTGGGGGGCCGACAATTGTCAACCCCCCCCCTGTGCAATACTTTGGGGGGGGGACAATTGTCACCCCCCCCTGTGCAATACTTTGGGGGGGGGTGACAATTGTCATCCCCCCCCTGTGCAATACTTTGGGGGGGGTGACAATTGTCGGCCCCCCCCTGTGCAATACTTTTGGGGGGGGGTGACAATTGTCACCCCCCCCCCCTGTGCAGTACTTTGGGGGGGGTGACAATTGTCACCCCCCCCCCCTGTGCAATACTTTGGGGGGGGTGACAATTGTCACCCCCCCCCGTGTGCAATACTTTGGGGAGGGGTGACAATTGTCAGCCCCCCCCTGTGCATTACTTTCGGGGGGGGTGACAATTGTCACCCCCCCCCTCTGTGCAATACTTTGGGGGGGGTGACAATTGTCACCCCCCCCCTGTGCAATACTTTGGGCGGGGGTGAGAATTGTCACCCCCCCCCTGTGCAATACTTTGGGGGGGGGGGGTGACAATTGTCACCCCCCCCCTGTGCAATACTTTGAGGGGGGGTGACAATTGTCACCCCCCCCCCCTGTGCAATACTTTGGGGGGGGTGACAATTGTCACCCCCCCCCCTGTGCAATACTTTGGGGGGGGTGACAATTGTCATCCCCCCCCTGTGCAATACTTTGGGGGGGTGTGACAATTGTCACCCCCCCCCTGTGCAATACTTTCGGGGGGGTGACAATTGTCACCCCCCCCCTGTGCAATACTTTGGGGGGGTGACAATTGTCACCCCCCCCCTGTGCAATACTTTGGGGGGGGTGACAATTGTCACCCCCCCCCCCTGTGCAATACTATGGGGGGGGGTGACAATTGTCACCCCCCCTTGTGCAATACTTTGGGGGGGGTGACAATTGTCACCCCCCCCCCTGTGCAATACTTTGGGGGGGCCGACAATTGTCACCCCCCCCCCCTGTGCAATACTTTGGGGGGGGGTGACAATTGTCACCCCCCCCCCCTGTGCAATACTTTGGGGGGGGGTGAGAATTGTCACCCCCCCCCTGTGCAATACTTTTGGGGGGGGTGACAATTGTCACCCCCCCCCCCGTGCAATACTTTTGCGGGGGGTGACAATTGTCAACCCCCCCCCTGTGCAATACTTTGGGGGGGGGGGACAATTGTCACCACCCTCCTTGTGCAATACTTTGGGGGGGGTGACAATTGTCATCCCCCCCCCTGTGCAATACTTTGGGGGGGGGTGACAATTGTCGGCCCCCCCCTGTGCAATACTTTTGGGGGGGGGGTGACAATTGTCACCCCCCCCCCTGTGCAGTACTTTGGGGGGGGGTGACAATTGTCACCCCCCCCCCTGTGCAATACTTTGGGGGGGGTGACAATTGTCACCCCCCCCGTGTGCAATACTTTGGGGAGGGGTGACAATTGTCAGCCCCCCCCTGTGCATTACTTTCGGGGGGGGTGACAATTGTCACCCCCCCCCTCTGTGCAATACTTTGGGGGGGGTGACAATTGTCACCCCCCCCCTGTGCAATACTTTGGGCGGGGGTGAGAATTGTCACCCCCCCCCTGTGCAATACTTTGGGGGGGGGGGGTGACAATTGTCACCCCGCCCCTGTGCAATACTTTGGGGGGGGTGACAATTGTCACCCCCCCCCCCCCTGTGCAATACTTTGGGGGGGGTGACAATTGTCACCCCCCCCCCCCTGTGCAATACTTTGGGGAGGGTGACAATTGTTACCCCCCCCCCCTGTGCAATACTTTGGGGGGGGTGACAATTGTCATCCCCCCCCTCTGCAATACTTTGGGGGGGGCTGACAATTGTCACCCCCCCCTGTGCAATATTTTGGGGGGGGTGACAATTGTCACCCCCCCCCCCCTGTGCAATACTTTGGGGGGGGTGACAATTGTCACCCCCCCCCATGTGCGCTACTTTGGGGGGGGTGACAATTGTCACCCCCCCCCCTGTGCAATACTTTGGGGGGGGTGACAATTGTCACCCCCCCCCTGTGCAATACTTTGGGGGGGGGTGACAATTGTCGGCCCCCCCCTGTGCAATACTTTTTGGGGGGGTGACAATTGTCACCCCCCCCCCTGTGCAGTACTTTGGGGGGGGGTGACAATTGTCAGCCCCCCCCCTGTGCAATACTTTGGGGGGGGTGACAATTGTCAGCCCCCCCCTGTGCAATACTTTGGGGGGGGGTGACAATTGTCACCCCCCCCCCCTGTGCAATACCTTGGCGGGGGTTGACAATTGTCACCCCCCCCCTGTGCAATACTTTCGGGGGTGTGACAATTGTCACCCCCCCTCCTGTGCAATACTTTGGGGGGGGTGACAATTGTCATCCCCCCCCCCTGTGCAATACTTTGGGGGGGGGTGACAATTGTCACCCCCCCCCTGTGCAATACTTTGGGGGGGGGTGACAATTGTCAGCCCCCCCCTGTGCAATACTTTGGGGGGGGGTGACAATTGTCACCCCCCCCCCTGTGCAAATTTTGGGGGGGGTGACAATTGTCACCCCCCCCGTGTGCAATACTTTGGGGAGGGGTGACAATTGTCAGCCCCCCCTGTGCATTACTTTCGGGGGGGGTGACAATTGTCACCCCCCCCCTCTGTGCAATACTTTGGGGGGGGTGACAATTGTCACCCCCCCCCTGTGCAATACTTTGGGCGGGGGTGAGAATTGTCACCCCCCCCCTGTGCAATACTTTGGGGAGGGGTGACAATTGTCAGCCCCCCCCTGTGCATTACTTTCGGGGGGGGTGACAATTGTCACCCCCCCCCTCTGTGCAATACTTTGGGGGGGGTGACAATTGTCACCCCCCCCCTGTGCAATACTTTGGGCGGGGGTGAGAATTGTCAGCCCCCCCCCCTGTGCAATACTTTGGGGGGGGGCTGACAATTGTCACCCCCCCCCTGTGCAATACTTTGGGGGGGGGTGACAATTGTCACCCCCCCCCCCCTGTGCAATACTTTGGGGGGGGTGACAATTGTCATCCCCCCCCTGTGCAATAATTTGGGGGGGGGTGACAATTGTAACCCCCCTTTGTGCAATATTTTGGGGGGGGTGACAATTGTCACCCCCCCCCCCGTGCAATACTTTGGGGGGGGTGACAATTGTCACCCCCCCCATGTGCGCTACTTTGGGGGGGGGGTGACAATTGTCATTCCCCCCCTGTGCAATACTTTGGGGGGGGTTGACAATTGTCACCCCCCCCCTGTGCAATACTTTGGGGGGGGTGACAATTGTCGCCCCCCCCCTGTGCAATACTTTTGGGGGGGGTGACAATTGTCACCCCCCCCCTGTGCAGTACTTTGGGGGGGGTGACAATTGTCAGCCCCCCCCCTGTGCAATACTTTGGGGGGGTGACAATTGTCAGCCCCCCCCTGTGCAATACTTTGGGGGGGGGTGACAATTGTCACCCCCCCCCCTGTGCAATACCTTGGCGGGGGTTGACAATTGTCACCCCCCCCCTGTGCAATACTTTCGGGGGTGTGACAATTGTCACCCCCCCTCCTGTGCAATACTTTGGGGGGGGTGACAATTGTCATCCCCCCCCCTGTGCAATACTTTGGGGGGGGGTGACAATTGTCACCCCCCCCCTGTGCAATACTATGGGGGGGGGTGACAATTGTCAGCCCCCCCCTGTGCAATACTTTGGGGGGGGTGACAATTGTCACCCCCCCCCCTTGTGCAAATTTTGGGGGGGGTGACAATTGTCACCCCCCCCGTGTGCAATACTTTGGGGAGGGGTGACAATTGTCAGCCCCCCCCTCTGTGCATTACTTTCGGGGGGGGGGTGACAATTGTCACCCCCCCCCTGTGCAATACTTTGGGCGGGGGTGAGAATTGTCACCCCCCCCCTGTGCAATACTTTGGGGGGGGGGTGACAATTGTCACCCCCCCCCCTGTGCAATACTTTGGGGGGGGGTGACAATTGTCACCCCCCCCCCCTGTGCAATACTTTGGGGGGGGTGACAATTGTCACCCCCCCCCCCCTGTGCAATACTTTGGGGGGGGTGACAATTGTCACCCCCCCCCCTGTGCAATACTTTGGGGGGGGTGACAATTGTCATCCCCCCCCTGTGCAATACTTTGGGGGGGGGTGACAATTGTCAGCCCCCCCCCTGTGCAATACTTTGGGGAAGGTGACAATTGTCACCCCCCCCCCTGTGCAATACTTTGGGGGGGGTGACAATTGTCACCCCCCCCCTGTGCAATACTATGGGGAGGGGTGACAATTGTCACCCCCCCCCTGTGCAATACTTTGGGGGGGGTGACAATTGTCACCCCCCCCCTGTGCAATACTTCGGGTGGGTGACAATTGTCACCCCCCCCCTGTGCAAAATTTTGGGGGGGGGTGACAATTGTCACCCCCCCCTGTGCAATACTTTGGGGGGGGTGATGTCATATGCTTGTGCTTGGGTGCATATAGAAAACCCATTTTCCTTGTCTTGCACTTAAAAATCAAATTGTTTCCAATGTTCTCCATTACAATTGATCTTGTTGGCAAGTACAGGACACAGGCAACAGCAAGAAGACGAAGAACTTGACGAATATCAAGCTGGACCAACTGGCAGGTCCAGTAATACGGGTTCACATGCCTAAATAACAGGAAAATTAATTTGGCATTAAAATCTCATTAAAAAGGCAATAAAACCTATATTTTAACAACTTTCTGAGTAGTCTATCTTGTCACAGGCCTTGTCAATATCACGTAAATTGCCGTCGGCGACAGCAGGCGCCGACAATCGCGACAGGCCTTCTGAAGCTTCTAAATAGCTTCAAAATAGCTTCTAATACATTAGAACCTTCTAAAATGGCATCAAACATGATTAAATCACATTATAAGCATATGGAATGTGATTATTCATGTATGGCTACTAATGTAATCTAGATCTCTGCTCTGTGTGGTGTACCTAAGAGCAGTAGACTCTAGCAATAAGCTATGGGCTTGAAATATGAGCCAAATATGAGTAAATATCCTAGTATCTTAGGATCTTGAAGCTCTATGAGGTCGTGTAGAGTTCCTTCCAGAAAGCTTCTGAGAGGCCCAAATGCCCCAACTTATTACACCCCCTTCCTAAGCTTCATGCACATTCACTAAGAATATTCATGACAAGCTGATAATCTAACATAAGGAGGGGTATGGGCATAAGGAACGCTCACATTGAATGTTCTGAGTGTCTAATGTAGTGTCTTACTACCCCCTTCCTAGAGGTAAAGACATATCTTCACCTAAGAGGGTAAAGTTCCTAAGTCTTAAGTACGTAAAGTAGGGCTCAAAATCAAACATGAAAAACACTAAGCAAAAAGCTAGCATACAAAGTATGAACAATGACAACCTAAATCTTCAGGCAAAATTTGAAGGTAAGAGTAATACACCTGGATGTAGATGTCTAGATTACAATGAGCTATACGGAAAATCAACAACAATTGAGAATGAAACGCAACATGTGGGGTTCAACCGGAAATTCAAGCTCTGCCCAAGCTGTCTATTGACATGACATGGTCTGCGTCATCCATAGAGAGGATATACCACCTTACTCAATGGGCGCTTGGCACCAACCCCGAATGCTCCGGCTGGATGCATTCTGGTACCGGCAATGGGTTTCTTGGCCTGCATTACATGGACAGAGAAAGCGAGGCAGCATCAGTAATGAGTAACTCTTGATTAGTTTAGCGGGACGGATTTGAAAAGGGTGGGGGGTGGCAGTCACGATGAGACACAACTCATTTGACCCGGATCTGCTCTTTCTTATCCTTGGGTCATTCAAGGATTGATCCGTATGGGGGTATGGGGATTTATACTAATACTTCAACCAAAAAGGCGTTGAAAGATATAGTTCTTCATTACTGACCTTTTACTCATACCTTCTAGCTATCACTAAACAAAGCTGAAACATCAGTCACCTATCATGCCGAGAAATCATGTACAAAAGAATCAAAATTCCATCACGGCAATATGCTTTGCACTCCAACCTATGCAACATATGCACCATGGCATTCCAGGGCATAGCACACAGTAATCTAATAAGATGTGAAGCTAGCGGGAATACTGATTTATGTAGAAATGTCCTAAATGACTTACATTACCAATGCAAACAATTTGCACAAAAAGGCGAAAATGTAGAAGTGTGTTGATCATGTAAATTCAGAGAAAGAAGATGTATGGGTTGTGGTAAGTGCTAAAGATCACAAAAACCAATGAATTGTGTGTGAATGTAGGGGATGGGTTTACGGGTAGGGGTGGGTTGGTCCCCTGGGGTTGTTCTAAAACGAAGTAGGTAAGTAGTCATGGCGTTGGAAAGGTCGGCTCTTTCCTGGATGGACCGCTTAGCTCGAAAGCAAGCCTACATCCTACCCGACTGGAGGGTCGCCACTGCCCCTATAAGCGAGATTGGAGGGTCGCTACTGCCTCATATAAGCGGAATGAATGGTCCGTTGTCTGAGACAAGTAGAAGTAGTAAATCTCCGAAAAATGCTTATCGTAGTCAAAGTGTGTTCTGTACCTTACCGGAAGACCAATCAACGGCGAGCCCCTTTCCCAGCAGATGGTTGTACCAAGCCATCCGTGCGGGGGCCTGTCTTCCTACATGATGAATGCATTCCGCTCAACTGAATTCCAGGATTCAGGCTATCCTCATGGAGCTTAACTCCGTCATCTATCTCTACCGCAAGAGAAGGGGTCTATCCAACTGCATGGAAAGTAGCTATCTACCCGCGCGAGGGTAGAATCCTATACGCTGTAGGGATTCACCACCTTTCGATAATCCTTTTCAATGAGCCTACCGTAGTGCACCGCTTGGTCTCGGTGGCTACCGGCGTAGAACTCTTCACTAACACACCGCGGAATGCATTAGCCAAGTCACAGGCTTAGTGACCAAACGTAAACCTGTTCACTTGTGTTACACAACAAAGATGTGGCGAGGTGAGACCAATGTCAGCTATAAGCGGACACTGACTATCTACACGAAGGAGGTGACGTACATGTTGGCTCGTAGAGAAAAACTGGATGGAAGTGGTACTACAGCAATTCCTCAGAGTGTGATATCCACACAAATAAATGGAATAATCAAATGACTCATGGTAGGTGTTTGTGTGTGTGTTGTATGTGTAGTGTGATGAGGGAGGGAATGTGTGAAAAAAGAATCCAATTGGGTCTGCCATGCGTCTGATGGTTTGGTTGGGGGTGACAGAGAATGTGATGGAGACTGTAATGTTGTAGACTGCAAACACTCAATTGAGCACTCTCAAACCCTGTAATTGAGGCTGTACCAGGCGATCGAGCGAAAGTTAACGAAGCGGAACGTACCCGCAGTGGTTCGGTAGCAAATTTGAGGATAAACTAGCTCTTTAGACCAAATGACCTAGGTCAATGATCGCGAGGGTTGGAAAAAGAGATTCATTCCTCACAACTTGCAGTTAAGCAACAAAAGTTGAGGGGATACGAATTGATTGTTCGTCGGCGAACCAAAACTCGGGGTCTATTGAGCAAAGGTGCTCATAGAACCACGTAGGGCAGATCAATTACGGACCATATTGCATGTTGAACGCCATGGGGAAACCCTTGCAATAAGGAAGTAATGCAATAAGTATGAAATGTAAGATTTGCAAAGTGGAATGCAAAGAATGAGTGACCTGCCGAACGGAATGAATGAAATGCAATCCGAATGGAGAGTAGAATACGTCACTAGTCAAACGCTTGCCTTGACGGCCATGCAGTGAAGGATGAGGTGCATGGTAGAGGGAAATGAGGACAAATCACTTCCTAGCTCAAATGCAATTGTGCTCAAATGAAACAATGGATGATGTAAAACACGCAGCTTGTCAAAAATAACAAGACTGAGGCTCATAGGGCAACCGTAGGCCGTACAAGCTCAGCACACCCCAATGCAACACAGGGCAACCGTGGGCCGTGCGTCTACGTGGGAAGCCAATGCAACACAGGGCAACCGTAGGCCGTGTGTATGCGTAGGCCAGCAGTAGGTTGGTTAGGGCAACCGTAGGCCGTAACCAGTGCCCAACACTCACTTCAGGTCAGAGGTAAAGGGATGAAAAGAAGTCAAATGGTATCGCACACTAACATTCCGGCCTGCACCTACTGGAATGGTTACCTCTATTACAGTACCAGCGCCTTGCGGCACTTCTCCTCACCACCCTGCCCTACAGGGGGAGGACCAGAGACATTAAGTTGAGTTGAACTCAACCGTTAGCATTAGGATTATGATACCATAAAAGTCAATGCATCTCTTATACTAGCTAGTTAGCTAGCTAGCTAGAATAAGTAAGTAAAAGTAAGTAAGTGTTGCAAGCATCAACCTCTCTCATCGGAAAATGGTCACAAGGACCCCGAGAGAGGTCAATGCCAAAGGTTTGGTCGAATGCGGTCGTTTAATGTTTCACTCGGGTGCTCCTGCATTGAGTCTTCTCTTCCGCCTTCCACTCACACCCGTCTTTCGCCTCCCTACTCCCTGGTGGCAACAAGCCCCACGCCTTCTTTGTCCCCATGACAACGGGCCAGCCGAACTGAGCCACTGAGCCTGGGGAGTCGAAGGGAAAGGCTTGGACAGTGAATGTGGCGGATGCAAACGGTCTGTTAATGGTTGTGGCCAATATTTGTTTTGTGGCCGAAAAAGACAACAAAATGTTTCACTATTTACTGTGTGTCTAGGTAATTCTAAGGTATCTTTCTACCTAGGCTAAGCCTAGTCAGAATGAATCAAAACTGATGCAAACAATCACAAACTGCAATATCATACAAAGATTCAAGGTTAGAAAACCACAGAAATCGCGAATGGTTTTGCAAAACAATGACCGAAAACCATGTTTTTCCTTGAAAATGCCAAACTTCTGCACTTTTTTTCTGTACTATGTTGCTGAGATGTCAGAAAAAGAATATCTGCGTGTGTGGGACATGTCCTCATGTTTTCGAAACATATTTGATGTTGCCCCAACTCATAATAGGCTCAAAGAAATAGCAGTTGGGGGGAGACACATGAATCTCACATGACACACATTCCGAAAAACCATCAAAAAAAGCATAAAGAAACCGAACTTTTTCACCATCATCCCATTTTCAATAAAATCCAACGATTAGATATCTGCAAACTAGACACCATTACCTTTCCAAAACACCTTTGATGGCTGTCCAACTCACCATAAGCTCCGAGAAAGGTCTTTTTCTTGTAGATTCATGAACAAAAAAATTGAAAACATGCTTTCATGCATTAAGTTAACCACCATGGGAAAAATACATTCTTGACCACAGAAATTCAAAGTAAATATGTGTCGTAAACTTCATGCTCCAGTGTTCGTAAAACACCTTTGTTGAGGTTCGAGGTCACCAGGGTCTCAGAGAAATGATTAAACCTCCAAAATCATTTTTCATGATTTTTCACCAAGTGGTTTGTGTGGTAAGTTGTTGCAATTTTACCATAGCCATTCTTATTTTTCGAAAATAAAAACGACTCAGGTTTAGAAAGCACATACTTCAGTGTTGTTTGGAAAAATAATATGAAACCTCAAACCTTTTTTCTCTGGGGGATATGAAGAAAGCACAAAAGGCACTTTTGAGGGGTTTTTGGGGTGTGGTTCATGGGTGACTTTGGTGGAGATGAGAAAAATAGCAGAAAAATTGATTCCAAGAAAGTGAAGTGGGGGATAAAAGCGTACCACTGTCTACTTTTGAAAAATGCTTAGTTCAGATTTTTTCATCGCAGTGGCGCGAAGATATGCGTCAAACACCAAAAGTCATTTTGGGGTGCTTTAGAGGGTTGGGCAACAAGTGATTCATGGGTCATCTTACAAAAATCACAGAAAATAGCCCTTGTTGAGTTGAAACAAGATGAAAACGTTTTTTGAGAGCCAGCGCTCTCTAGTTCACGTTAGCGCTTTACTTGACGCGTTTTGAGCCAGTGGCGCCAAGTTGTGCGTAAAATAGTGTAGGCCATTTTCGACATTTTTGGCCTTTTGGAACATCAAAAGTTAGTGAAAAACTTCAATGAAATCATAGCTCTGAAGGGGAAGGGAGGGTGGGAAATCGACAATCAAGCTACTGGCGACACGCCTGCAGCTAGAAAAGCGCGTCAAAGCGCGTGAATCCTCGACACAGGGCAACCGGGGGCCGTGTGCAATGAGGCAATGAAATGCAACAACACAAACATCAAAGGTATGCTATGCTACACTTCAAAACTTCAAATCACAAGGCTGCAGCAGTCTGCAGCGCCTTGAAAGCGCGTTGTCGAAGTCCTCCAGCGCTCGTTCACGTCGCCCAGCAGCGGGTAGGTCCAAGATATCCACGATTTTTGACTTGTTTTGACCACTTTTCAAGGTATTCTTGAGTAACTCAAAGTAGTCCTTAATGAAACTTAAATATCTTCAAGAAACTCAACTTTTCGAACTTGTAGGAGGCTCCAGGAAGTCCAAAGCGTCGCTTTTCGTGGTCTTCGTCGTCGTCGTCGTCGCTGCCGCGCGCTTGGAACTGCGCTCTCCCAGATTCAAAGGAATTTCAAGGGTTTCTTTGGACGTATTTGGAAGGATACCTTCAATTCTTCAAAGTTTCTCCAACTTTTCATTAAATTCAAGCAAGGAACTCACCCTTATGGAACAGCGTACGCTGGCCCAGCTTCTGCGCGTCGTCCTCGTCGTCGTCGTCCTGCTCGAACCTGGATTACTGGACTGTCATATGCTTGTGCTTGGGTGCATATAGAAAACCCATTTTCCTTGTCTTGCACTTAAAAATCAAATTGTTTCCAATGTTCTCCATTACAATTGATCTTGCTGGCAAGTACAGGACACAGGCAACAGCAAGAAGACGAAGAACTTGACGAATATCAAGCTGGACCAACTGGCAGGTCCAGTAATACGGGTTCACATGCCTAAATAACAGGAAAATTAATTTGGCATTAAAATCTCATTAAAAAGGCAATAAAACCTATATTTTAACAACTTTCTGAGTAGTCTATCTTGTCACAGGCCTTGTCAATATCACGTAAATTGCCGTCGGCGACAGCAGGCGCCGACAATCGCGACAGGCCTTCTGAAGCTTCTAAATAGCTTCAAAATAGCTTCTAATACATTAGAACCTTCTAAAATGGCATCAAACATGATTAAATCACATTATAAGCATATGGAATGTGATTATTCATGTATGGCTACTAATGTAATCTAGATCTCTGCTCTGTGTGGTGTACCTAAGAGCAGTAGACTCTAGCTATAAGCTATAGGCTTGAAATATGAGCCAAATATGAGTAAATATCCTAGTATCTTAGGATCTTGAAGCTCTATGAGGTCGTGTAGAGTTCCTTCCAGAAAGCTTCTGAGAGGCCCAAATGCCCCAACTTATTACAGGTGACAATTGTCAACCCCCCCCTGTGCAATACTTTGGGGGGGGGTGACAATTGTCACCCCCCCCCTGTGCAATACTTTGGGGGGGCTAACAATTGTCATCCCCCCCCTCTGCAATACTTTGGGGGGGGGTGACAATTGTCACCCCCCCCCTGTGCAATACTTTGGGGGGGGTGACAATTGTCACCCCCCCCCTGTGCAATACTTTGGGGGGGGGTGACAATTGTTACCCCCCCCCCCTGTGCAATACTTTGGGGGGGGGTGACAATTGTCACCCCCCCCCCTGTGCAATACTTCGGGGGGGGTGACAATTGTCACACACCCCCTGTGCAATACTTTGCGGGGCCGACAATTGTCACCCCCCCCCCCCTGTGCAATACTTTTGGGGGGGGGTGACAATTGTCACCCCCCCCCCTATGCAATACTTTGGGGGGGGTGACAATTGTCACCCCCCCCCTGTGCAATACCTTTGGGGGGGGGTGACAATTGTCACCCCCCCCCCTATGCAATACTTTGGGGGGGGTGACAATTGTCACCCCCCCCCCCTGTGCAATACTATGGGGGGGGTGACAATTGTCACCCCCCCCCCTGTGCAATACTTTGGGGGGGGTGACAATTGTCATCCCCCCCCTGTGCAATACTTTGGGGGGGGGTGACAATTGTCACCCCCCCCCCCCTGTGCAATACTTTCGGGGGGGTGACAATTGTCACCCCCCCCCCTGTGCAATACTTTGGGGGGGTGACAATTGTCACCCCCCCCCTGTGCAATACTTTGGGGGGGGGTGACAATTGTCACCCCCCCCCCTGTGCAATACTATGGGGGGGGTGACAATTGTCACCCCCCCCTGTGCAATACTTTGGGGGGGGTGACAATTGTCACCCCCCCCGCCTGTGCAATACTTTGGGGGGGTGACAATTGTCACCCCCCCCCCTGTGCAATACTTTGGGGGGGGGTGACAATTGTCACCCCCCCCCCCCTGTACAATACTTTGGGGGGGGGTGAGAATTGTCACCCCCCCCCTGTGCAATACTTTTGGGGGGGGTGACAATTGTCACCCCCCCCCCTGTGCAATACTTTTGGGGGGGTGACAATTGTCAACCCCCCCCCTGTGCAATACTTTGGGGGGGGGACAATTGTCACCCCCCCCCTGTGCAATACTTTGGGGGGGTGACAATTGTCATCCCCCCCCTGTGCAATACTTTGGGGGGGGGGTGACAATTGTCACCCCCCCCCTGTGCAATACTTTGGGGGGGGTGACAATTGTCACCCCCCCCCCTGTGCAATACTTTGGGGGGGGTGACAATTGTCACCCCCCCCCTGTCCAATACTTTGGGGGGGGTGACAATTGTCACCCCCCCCCCCCTGTGCAATACTATGGGGGGGGTTACAATTGTCACCCCCGCCCTTGTGCAATACTTTGGGGGGGGTGACAATTGTCACCCCCCCCCTTGTGCAATACTTTGGGGGGGGTGACAATTGGTACCCCCCCCCCTGTGCAATACTTTGGGGGGGGGTGACAATTGTCACCCCCCCCTGTGCAATACTTTGGGGGGGGGTGACAATTGTCACCCCCCCCCCTGTGCAAGACTTTGGGGGGGGGTGACAATTGTCAGCCCCCCCCTGTGCAATACTTTGGGGGGGGGTGACAATTGTCACCCCCCCATTGTGCAATACTTTTGGGGGGGGATGACAATTGTCAAACCCCCCCCCCTGTGCAATATTTTGGGGGGGGTGACAATTGTCACCCCCCCCCTGTGCAATACTTTGGGGGGGGGTGACAATTGTCACCCCTCCCCTGTGCAATACTTTGGGGGGCTGTGACAATTGTCGGCCCCCCCCTGTGCAATACTTTGGGGGGGGGTGACAATTGTCACCCCCCCCCCTGTGCAATACTTTGGGGGGGGTGACAATTGTCGCCCCCCCCCTGTGCAATACTTTGGGGGGGCTGACAATTGTCACCCCCCCCCTGTGCAATACTTTGGGGGGGGGGTGACAATTGTCACCCCCCCCTGTGCAATACTTTGGGGGGGGTGACAATTGTCAGCCCCCCCTCTGTGCAGGACTGTTGGGGGGGGCTGACAACTGTCAGCCCCCCCCTGTGCAATACTTTTGGGGGGGGTGACAATTGTCACCCCCCCCCTGTGCAATACTTTGGGGGGGATGACAATTGTCAACCCCCCCCACCCTGTGCAATACTTTGGGGGGGCTGACAATAGTCACCCCCCCCCCTCTGCAATACTTTGGGGGGGGTGACAATTGTCACCCCCCCCTGTGCAATACTTTGGGGGGGGGTGACAATTGTCACCCCCCCCTGTGCAATACTTTGGGGGGGGGGTGACAATTGTCACCCCCCCCCCTGTGCAATACTTTTGGGGGGGTGACAAATGTCACCCCCCCCCTGTGCAATACTTCGGGGGGGGGTTGACAATTGTCCCCCTCCCCCCCCTGTGCAATACTTTGCGGGGGGGTGACAATTGTCACCCCCCCCTCCTGTGCAATACTTTGGGGGGGGGTGACAATTGTCACCCCCCCCCCCCTGTGCAATACTTTGGGGGGGGGTGACAATTGTCACCCCCCCCCCTGTGCAATACTTTGGGGGGGGGTGACAATTGTCAACCCCCCCCTGTGCAATACTTTGGTGGGGGTGACAATTGTCAACCCCCCCCCTGTGCAATACTTTCGGGGGGGGTGACAATTGTCACCCCCCCCTGTGCAATACTTTGGGGGGGGTGACAATTGTCAACCCCCCCCTGTGCAATACTTTGGGGGGGGGGTGACAATTGTCACCCCCTCCCCCCTGTGCAATACTTTGGGGGGGATGACAATTGTCATCCCCCCCTGTGCAATACTTTGGGGGGGGTGACAATTGTCACCCCCCCCCTGTGCAATACTTTGGGGGGGGGGTGACAATTGTCACCCCCCCCCCCTGTGCAATACTTTCGGGGGGGTGACACTTGTCACCCCCCCCCTGTGCAATACTTTGGGGGGGGGTGACAATTGTCACCCCCCCCCCCCTTGTGCAATACTTTGGGGGGGATGACAATTGTCACCCCCCCCCCTGTGCAATACTTTGGGGGGGGGTGACAATTGTCACCCCCCCCCTGTGCAATACTTTGGGGGGGGTGACAATTGTCACCCCCCCCCCTGTGCAATACTTTGGGGGGGTGACAATTGTCACCCCCCCCCCTGTGCAATACTTTGGGGGGGGGTGACAATTGTCACCCCCCCCCCTGTGCAATACTTTGGGGGGGTGACAATTGTTAGCCCCCCCCTGTGCAATACTTTGGGGGGGGTGACAATTGTCAGCCCCCCCCTGTGCAATACTTTGGGGGGGGTGACAATTGTCACCCCCCCATGTGCAATACCTTGGCGGGGGTTGACAATTGTCACCCCCCCCCCTGTGCAATACTTTCGGGGGGGGTGACAATTGTCACCCCCCCTCCTGTGCAATACTTTGGGGGGGGTGACAATTGTCACCCCCCCCCTGTGCAATACTTTGGGGGGGGGTGAGAATTGTCATTTCCCCCCTGTGCAATACTTTTGGGGGGGGTGACAATTGTCAGCCCCCCCTGTGCAATACTTTGGGGGGGGGTGACAATTGTCACCCCCCCCCCTGTGCAATACTTTTGGGGGGGTGACAATTGTCACTCCCCCCCCCGTGCAATACTTTGGGGGGGGGGGTGACAATTGTCACCCCCCCCATGTGCAATACTTTGGGGGGGGATGACAATTGTCACCCCCCCCCTGTGCAATACTTTGGGGGGGGGGGTGACAATTGTCACCCCCCCCTCCTGTGCAATACTTTGGGGGGGTGACAATTGTCACCCGCCCCCTGTGCAATACTTTGGGGGGGGGTGACAATTGTCACCCCCCCCCCCTGTGCAATACTATGGGGGGGGTGACAATTGTCACCCCTCCCCTGTGCAATACTTTGGGGGGGGTGACAATTGTCACCCCCCCCCCCTGTGCAATACTTTGGGGGGGCTGACAATTGTCACCCCCCCCCCTGTGCAATACTTTGGGGGGGGGTGTGACAATTGTCACCCCCCCCTGTGCAATACTTTGGGGGGGGGTGACAATTGTCACCCCCCCCCCCCTGTGCAATACTTTGGGGGGGATGACAATTGTCACCCCCCCCTGTGCAAGACTTTGGGGGGGGTGACAATTGTCACCCCCCCCCTGTGCAATACTTTGGGGGGGTGACAATTGTCACCCCCCCCCTGTGCAATACTTTTGGGGGGGGATGACAATTGTCACCCCCCCCCTGTGCAATACTTGGGGGGGGGGGGGTGACAATTGTCACCCCCCCCTGTGCAATACTTTGGGGGGGGGTGACAATTGTCACCCCCCCCCCTGTGCAATACTTTTGGGGGGGGTGACAAATGTCACCCCCCCCCTGTGCAATACTTCGGGGGGGGTTGACAATTGTCACCCCCCCCCCCCTGTGCAATACTTTGCGGGGGGTGACAATTGTCACCCCCCCCTCCTGTGCAATACTTTGGGGGGGGTGACAATTGTCACCCCCCCCCCCTGTGCAATACTTTGGGGGGGGGTGACAATTGTCACCCCCCCCCTGTGCAATACTTTGAGGGGGGGTGACAATTGTCACCCCCCCCCTGTGCAATACTTTGGTGGGGGTGACAATTGTCACCCCCCCCCTGTGCAATACTTTCGGGGGGGTGACAATTGTCATCCCCCCCTCCTGTGCAATACTTTTGGGGGGGTGACAATTGTCCCCCCCCCCCCTGTGCAATACTTGGGGGGGGGTGACAATTGTCACCCCCCCCTGTGCAATACTTTGGGGGGGGATGACAATTGTCACCCCCCCCCTGTGCAATACTTTGGGGGGGGGGTGACAATTGTCACCCCCCCCTCCTGTGCAATACTTTGGGGGGGGTGACAATTGTCACCCCCCCCCTGTGCAATACTTTGGGGGGGGGTGACAATTGTCACCCCCCCCTGTGCAATACTATGGGGGGGGTGACAATTGTCACCCCTCCCCTGTGCAATACTTTGGGGGGGGTGACAATTGTCACCCCCCCCCCTGTGCAATACTTTGGGGGGGCTGACAATTGTCACCCCCCCCCTGTGCAATACTTTGGGGGGGGGTGACAATTGTCACCCCCCCTGTGCAATACTTTGGGGGGGCCGACAATTGTCACCCCCCCCCCTGTGCAAGACTTTGGGGGGGGTGACAATTGTCACCCCCCCCCTGTGCAATACTTTGGGGGGGGGTGACAATTGTCACCCCCCCCCTGTGCAATACTTTTGGGGGGGATGACAATTGTCACCCCCCCCCCCCTGTGCAATACTTTGGGGGGGGTGACAATTGTCACCCCCCCCCCCCTGTGCAATACTTTGGGGGGGGGGGTGACAATTGTCAACCCCCCCCTGTGCAATACTTTGGGGGGCTGTGTCAATTGTCCCCCCCCCCCCTGTGCAATACTTTGGGGGGGGGGTGACAATTGTCACCCCCCCCCTGTGCAATACTTTGGGGGGCTGTGACAATTGTCACCCCCCCCCCTGTGCAATACTTTGGGGGGGGTGACAATTGTCACCCCCCCCCTGTGCAATACTTTGGGGGGGGGTGACAATTGTCACCCCCCCCCCTGTGCAATACTTTGGGGGGGGTGACAATTGTCACCCCCCCTGTGCAATACTTTGGGGGGGTGTGACAATTGTCACCCCCCCCCCTGTGCAATACTTTGAGGGGGGGTGACAATTGTCACCCCCCCCCCCCTGTGCAATACTTTGGGGGGGGTGACAATTATCACCCCCCCCCCTGTGCAATACTTTGGGGGGGGGTGACAATTGTCACCCCCCCCCCTGTGCAATACTTTGGGGGGGCTGACAATTGTCACCCCCCCCCGTGCAATACTTTGGGGGGGGTGACAATTGTCACCCCCCCCTGTGCAATACTTTGGGGGGGGTGACAATTGTCACCCCCCCCTGTGCAATACTTTGGGGGGGGGTGACAATTGTCACCCCCCCCCCCTGTGCAATACTTTGGGGGGGGTGACAATTGTCACCCCCCCCTCTGTGCAGGACTGTGGGGGGGGGATGACAATTGTCAGCCCCCCCCTGTGCAATACTTTTGGGGGGGGTGACAATTGTCACCCCCCCCCTGTGCAATACTTTGGGGGGGATGACAATTGTCAGCCCCCCCCCCTGTGCAATACTTTGGGGGGGGTGACAATAGTCACCCCCCCCCCTGTGCAATACGTTGGGGGGGGTGACAATTGTCACCCCCCCCCTGTGCAATACTTTGGGGGGGGGTGACAATTGTCAATCCCCCCTGTGCAATACTTTGGGGGGGGTGACAATTGTCACCCCCCCCCCCTGTGCAATACTTTTGGGGGCTGACAAATGTCACCCCCCCCCTGTGCAATACTTCGGGGGGGGTTGACAATTGTCACCCCCCCCCCCTGTGCAATACTTTGCGGGGGGGTGACAATTGTCACCCCCCCCTCCTGTGCAATACTTTGGGGGGGTGACAATTGTCACCCCCCCCCTGTGCAATACTTTGGGGGGGGTGACAATTGTCACCCCCCCCCCTGTGCAATACTTTGGGGGGGGTGACAATTGTCACCCCCCCCTGTGCAATACTTTGGGGGGGGTGACAATTGTCACCCCCCCCTGTGCAATACTTTGGGGGGGGGGGACAATTGTCACCCCCCCCTCCCTGTGCAATACTTTGGGGGGGGTGACAATTGTCACCCCCCCCCCCCTGTGCAATACTTTGGGGGGGGGTGACAATTGTCAACCCCCCCCTGTGCAATACTTTGGGGGGGGGTGACAATTGTCACCCCCCGCCCCTGTGCAATACTTTGGGGGGGATGACAATTGTCATCCCCCCCCTGTGCAATACTTTGGGGGGGGTTACAATTGTCACCCCCCCCCTGTGCAATACTTTGGGGGGGGGTGACAATTGTTAACCCCCCCCTTGTGCAATACTTTCGGGGGGGTGACACTTGTCACCCCCCCCCCCGTGCAATACTTTGGGGGGGGTTGACAATTGTCACCCCCCCCCCTGTGCAATACTTTGGGGGGGGGTGACAATTGTCAGCCCCCCCTGTGCAATACTTTGGGGGGGGTGACAATTGTCACCCCCCCCCCTGTGCAATACTTTGGGGGGGGGTGACAATTGTCACCCCCCCCCTGTGCAATACTTTGGGGGGGGTGACAATTGTCACCCCTCCCCCTGTGCAATACTTTGGGGGGGGGTGACAATTGTCACCCCCCCCCCTGTGCAATACCTTGGCGGGGGTTGACAATTGTCACCCCCCCCCCCTGTGCAATACTTTCGGGGGGGGTGACAATTGTCACCCCCCCCTCCTGTGCAATACTTTGGGGGGGCCGACAATTGTCACCCCCCCCCTGTGCAATACTTTGGGGGGGGGTGAGAATTGTCATTCCCCCCCTGTGCAATACTTTGGGGGGGGGGTGACAATTGTCACCGCCCCCCTTTGCAATACTTTGGGGGGGGGTGACAATTGTCATCCCCCCTCCCCTGTGCAATACTTTGGGGGTGGTGACAATTGTCACCCCCCCCCCCTGTGCAATACTTTGGGGGGGGTGACAATTGTCACCCCCCCCCCCTGTGCAATACTTTGGGGGGGGGGGACAATTGTCACCCCCCCCCTGTGCAATACTTTGGGGGGCTGTGACAATTGTCACCCCCCCCCCTGTGCAATACTTTGGGGGGGGTCACAATTGTCACCCCCCCCCCTGTGCAATACTTTGGGGGGGGGTGACAATTGTCACCCCCCCCCCTGTGCAATACTTTGGGGGGGGTGACAATTGTCACCCCCCCCTGTGCAATACTTTGGGGGGGTGTGACAATTGTCACCCCCCCCCTGTGCAATACTTTGAGGGGGGGTGACAATTGTCACCCCCCCCCCCCTGTGCAATACTTTGGGGGGGGGTGACAATTGTCGCCCCCCCCCCTGTGCAGGACTGTGGGGGGGGCTGACAATTGTCAGCCCCCCCCTGTGCAATACTTTGGGGGGGGTGACAATTGTCACCCCCCCCCTTGTGCAATACTTTGGGGGGGATGACAATTGTCAGCCCCCCCCCCCCCCTGCGCAATACTTTGGGGGGGGTGACAATTGTCACCCCGCCCCTGTGCAATACTTTGGGGGGGGTGACAATTGTCACCCCCCCCCTGTGCAATACTTCGGGGGGGGTTGACAATTGTCATCCCCCCCTGTGCAATACTTTGGGGGGGGGTGACAATTGTCACCCCTCCCCTGTGCAATACTTTGGGGGGGGTGACAATTGTCACCCCCCCCCCGTGTGCAATACTTTTGGGGGGGTGACAAATGTCACCCCCCCCTGTGCAATACTTCGGGGGGGGTTGACAATTGTCACCCCCCCCCCTATGCAATACTTTGCGGGGGGGTGACAATTGTCACCCCCCCTCTTGTGCAATACTTTGGGGGGGGGGGTGACAATTGTCACCCCCCCCCCTGTGCAAGACTTTGGGGGGGGTGACAATTGTCACCCCCCCCCTGTGCAATACTTTGGGGGGGGGTGACAATTGTCACCCCCCCCCCTGTGCAATACTTTTGGGGGGGGATGACAATTGTCACCCCCCCCCCTGTGCAATACTTTGGGGGGGGTGACAATTGTCACCCCCCCCCCTGTGCAATACTTTGGGGGGGGGTGACAATTGTCACCCCCCCCCCTTGTGCAATACTTTGGGGGGGGGCTACAATTATCACCCCCCCCCCCGTGCAATACTTTGGGGGGGGTGACAATTGTCACCCCCCCCCCTGTGCAATACTTTGGGGGGGCTGACAATTGTCATCCCCCCCCCGTGCAATACTTTGGGGGGGGTGACAATTGTCACCCCCCCCTGTGCAATACTTTGGGGGGGGTGACAATTGTCACCCCCCCCCTGTGCAATACTTTGGGGGGGGGTGACAATTGTCACCCCCCCCCTGTGCAATACTTTGGGGGGGGTGACAATTGTCACCCCCCCCTCTGTGCAGGACTGTGGGGGGGGGATGACAATTGTCAGCCCCCCCCTGTGCAATACTTTTGGGGGGGGTGACAATTGTCACCCCCCCCCTGTGCAATACTTTGGGGGGGATGACAATTGTCAGCCCCCTGCCCTGTGCAATACTTTGGGGGGGGTGACAATAGTCACCCCCCCCCCCTGTGCAATACTTTGGGGGGGGGTGACAATTGTCACCCCCCCCCCTGTGCAATACTTTGGGGGGGGGGGTGACAATTGTCACCCCCCCCTGTGCAATACTTTGGGGGGGGGGTGACAATTGTCACCCCCCCCCCCTGTGCAATACTTTTGGGGGCTGACAAATGTCACCCCCCCCCTGTGCAATACTTCGGGGGGGGTTGACAATTGTCACCCCCCCCCCCCTGTGCAATACTTTGCGGGGGGTGACAATTGTCACCCCCCCCTCCTGTGCAATACTTTGGGGGGGGTGACAATTGTCACCCCCCCCCTGTGCAATACTTTGGGGGGGCTGACAATTGTCACCCCCCCCCTGTGCAATACTTTGGGGGGGGGTGACAATTGTCACCCCCCCCCTGTGCAATACTTTGGGGGGGTTGACAATTGTCACCCCCCCCCTGTGCAATACTTTGGGGGGGGTGACAATTGTCACCCCCCCCCCCTGTGCAATACTTTGGGGGGGGGTGACAATTGTCAACCCCCCCCTGTGCAATACTTTGGGGGGGGGTGACAATTGTCACCCCCCGCCCCTGTGCAATACTTTGGGGGGGATGACAATTGTCATCCCCCCCCTGTGCAATACTTTGGGGGGGGTGACAATTGTCACCCCCCCCTGTGCAATACTTTGGGGGGGGGTGACAATTGTTAACCCCCCCCTTGTGCAATACTTTCGGGGGGGTGACACTTGTCACCCCCCCCCCCCTGTGCAATACTTTGGGGGGGGTTGACAATTGTCACCCCCCCCCCTGTGCAATACTTTGGGGGGGGGTTACAATTGTCAGCCCCCCCTGTGCAATACTTTGGGGGGGGTGACAATTGTCACCCCCCCCCCCCTGTGCAATACTTTGGGGGGGGGTGACAATTGTCACCCCCCCCCTGTGCAATACTTTGGGGGGGGTGACAATTGTCACCCCTCCCCCTGTGCAATACTTTGGGGGGGGGTGACAATTGTCACCCCCCCCCCTGTGCAATACCTTGGCGGGGGTTGACAATTGTCACCCCCCCCCCCTGTGCAATACTTTCGGGGGGGGTGACAATTGTCACCCCCCCCTCCTGTGCAATACTTTGGGGGGGCCGACAATTGTCACCCCCCCCCTGTGCAATACTTTGGGGGGGGGTGAGAATTGTCATTCCCCCCCAGTGCAATACTTTGGGGGGGGGTGACAATTGTCACCCCCCCCCCTTTGCAATACTTTGGGGGGGGGTGACAATTGTCATCCCCCCTCCCCTGTGCAATACTTTGGGGGTGGTGACAATTGTCACCCCCCCCCCCCCTGTGCAATACTTTGGGGGGGGTGACAATTGTCACCCCCCCCCCTGTGCAATACTTTGGGGGGGGTGACAATTGTCATCCCCCCACTGTGCAATACTTTGGGGGGGGATGACAATTGTCACCCCCCCCTGTGCAATACTTTGGGGGGGGGTGACAATTGTCACCCCTCCCCCCCTGTGCAATACTTTGGGGGGGGGTGACAATTGTCACCCCCCCCCTGTGCAATACTTTGGGGGGGGGTGACAATGGTCACCCCCCCCTGTGCAATACTATGGGGGGGGGTGACAATTGGCACCCCCCCCCTGTGCAATACTTTGGGGGGGGTGACAATTGTCACCCCCCCCCCCTGTGCAATACTTTGGGGGGGGGGTGACAATTGTCACCCCCCCCCCCTGTGCAATACTTTGGGGGGGGTGACAATTGTCACCCCCCCCCTGTGCAATACTTTGGGGGGGGTGACAATTGTAACCCCCCCCCCTGTGCAATACTTTGGGGGGGGTGACAATTGTCACCCCCCCCTGTGCAATACTTTGGGGGGGGTGACAATTGTCACCCCCCCCCTGTGCAATACTTTGGGGGGGGGGTGACAATTGTAACCCCCCCCCTGTGCAATACTTTGGGGGGGTGACAATTGTCACCCCCCCCTCTGTGCAGGACTGTGGGGGGGGATGACAATTGCCAGCCCCCCCCTGTGCAATACTTTTGGGGGGGGTGACAATTGTCACACCCCCCCTGTGCAATACTTTGGGGGGGATGACAATTGTCAGCCCCCCCCCCCTGTGCAATACTTTGGAGGGGATGACAATAGTCACCCCCCCCCCCTGTGCAATACTTTGGGGGGGGATGACAATTGTCACCCCCCCCCTGTGCAATACTTTGGGGGGGGGTGACAATTGTCACCCCCCCTGTGCAATACTTTTGGGGGGGGGTGACAATTGTCACCCCCCCCGTGTGCAATACTTTTGGGGGGGTGACAAATGTCACCCCCCCCCTGTGCAATACTTCGGGGGGGGTTGACAATTGTCACCCCCCCCCCTGTGCAATACTTTGCAGGGGGGTGACAATTGTCACCCCCCCTCCTGTGCAATACTTTGGGGGGGGGTGACAATTGTCACCCCCCCCTGTGCAATACTTTGGGGGGGGGTGACAATTGTCACCCCCCCCCTGTGCAATACTTTGGGGGGGGGTGACAATTGTCACCCCCCCCCTGTGCAATACTTTGGGGGGTTGACAATTGTCACCCCCCCCCTGTGCAATACTTGGGCGGGGGTGACAATTGTCAACCCCCCCCTGTGCAATACTTTGGGGGGGGTGACAATTGTCACCCCCCCCCCCTGTGCAATACTTTGGGGGGGGTGACAATTGTCATCCCCCCCCTGTGCAATACTTTGGGGGGGGTGACAATTGTCACCCCCCCCCTGTGCAATACTTTCGGGGGGGGTGACAATTGTCACCCCCCTCCTGTGCAATACTTTCGGGGGGGTGACACTTGTCACCCCCCCCCTGTGCAATACTTTGGGGGGGGGTGACAATTGTCACCCCCCCCCCTTGTGCAATACTTTGGGGGGGTGACAATTGTCAGCCCCCCCCTGTGCAATAGTTTGGAGGGGGGTGACAATTGTCACCCCCCCCCCCCCCTGTGCAATACTTTGGGGGGGGGGGGTGACAATTGTCACCCCCCCCCCTGTGCAATACTTTGGGGGGGGGTGACAATTGTCACCCCCCCCCTGTGCAATACTTTCGGGGGGGTGACAATTGTCAGCCCCCCCCTGTGCAATACTTTGGGGGGGGTGACAATTGTCACCCCCCCCCTGTGCAATACCTTGGCGGGGGTTGACAATTGTCACCCCCCCCCTTTGCAATACTTTCGGGGGGGGTGACAATTGTCACCCCCCCCTCCTGTGCAATACTTTGGGGGGGCCGACAATTGTCACCTCCCCCCCTGTGCAATACTTTGGGGGGGGTGAGAATTGTCATTCCCCCCCTGTGCAACACTTTGGGGGGGGGTGACAATTGTCACCCCCCCCCTGTGCAATACTTTGGGGGGGGTCGACAATTGTCAGCCCCCCCCCCCTGTGCAATACTTTGGGGGGGGGGTGACAATTGTCAGCCCCCCCCCCCTGCAATACTTTTGGGGGGGGTGACAATTGTCACCCCCCCCCCTGTGCAATACTTTGGGGGGGGGGTGACAATTGTCAGCCCCCCCCTGTGCAATAGTTTGGAGGGGGGTGACAATTGTCACCCCCCCCCCTGTGCAATACTTTGGGGGGGGGGTGACAATTGTCACCCCCCCCCCCCTGTGCAATACTTTGGGGGGGGGTGACAATTGTCACCCCCCCCCTGTGCAATACTTTCGGGGGGGTGACAATTGTCAGCCCCCCCCTGTGCAATACTTTGGGGGGGGTTGACAATTCTCAGCCCCCCCCTGTGCAATACTTTGGGGGGGGTGACAATTGTCACCCCCCCCTCCTGTGCAATACTTTGGGGGGGGTGACAATTGTCACCCCCCCCCTGTGCAATACTTTGGGGGGGGGTGAGAATTGTCATTCCCCCCCTGTGCAATACTTTGGGGGGGGTGACAATTGTCACCCCCCCCCTGTGCAATACTTTGGGGGGGTCGACAATTGTCAGCCCCCCCCCCTGTGCAATACTTTGGGGGGGGGTGACAATTGTCACCCCCCCCCCCCTGTGCAATACTTTGGGGGGGGTGACAATTGTCACCCCCCCCCCTGTGCAATACTTTGGGGGGGTGACAATTGTCATCCCCCCCCTGTGCAATACTTTGGGGGGGGGGTGACAATTGTCACCCCCCCCCCCCTGTGCAATACTTTGGGGGGGTGACAATTGTCATCCCCCCCCCTGTGCAATACTTTGGGGGGGGGTGACAATTGTCACCCCCCCCTGTGCAATACTATGGAGGGGGGTGACAATTGTCACCCCCCCTGTGCAATACTTTGGGGGGGGTGACAATTGCCACCCCCCCCCTGTGCAATACTTTGGGGGGGGGGGGTGACAATTGTCACCCCCCCCCCTGTGCAATACTTTGGGGGTGGTGACAAATGTCACCCCCCCCTGTGCAATACTTTGGGGGGGGGGACAATTGTCACCCCCCCCCTGTGCAATACTTTTGGGGGGGGTGACAATTGTCACGCCCCCCTGTGCAATACTTTGGGGGGGGTGACAATTGTCACCCCCCCCCACTGTGCAATACTTTTGGGGGGGGTGACAATTGTCACCCCCCCCCTGTGCAATACTTTGGGGGGGGTGACAATTGTCACCCCCCCCCCCCTGTGCAATGATTTGGGGGGGGTGACAATTGTCACCCCCCCCCTGTGCAATACTTTGGGGGGGGGTGACAATTGTCAACCCCCCCCCCCTGTGCAATACTTTGGGGGGGGGTGACAAATGTCATCCCCCCCCTGTGCAATACTTTGGGGGGGGGTGACAATTGTCACCCCCCCCCCCCCTGTGCAATACTTTGGGGGGGGGTGACAATTGTCACCCCCCCCCTGTGCAATACTTTTGGGGGGGGTGACAATTGTCACCCCCCCCTTGTGCACGAATTTTGGGGGGGGGGGTGACAATTGTCACCCCCCCCCCTGTGCAATACTTTGAGGGGGGTGACAATTGTCACCCCCCCCCTGTGCAATACTTTGGGGGGGGGTGACAATTGTCACCCCCCCCCTGTGCAATACTTTGGGGGGGGGTGACAATTCCCACCCCCCCCCTGTGCAATACTTTTGGGGGGGTGACAATTGTCAGCCCCCCCCTGTGCAATACTTTGGGGGGGGTGATAATTGTCAGCCCGCCCCCGTGCAATACTTTCGGGGGGTGTGACAATTGTCAACCCCCCCTCCTGTGCAATACTTTGGGGGGGGGGGTGACAATTGTCACCCCCCCCCTGTGCAATACTTTGGGGGGGGGTGACAATTGTCACCCCCCCCCTGTGCAATACTTTGGGGGGGATGACAATTGTCCCCCCCCCCCCCTTGTGCAATACTTTGCGGGGGGTGACAATTGTCACCCCCCCCCTGTGCAATACTTTGGGGGGGGGTGACAATTGTCAGCCCCCCCCCCTGTGCAATACTTTAGGGGGGTTGACAATTGTCGGCCCCCCCCTGTGCAATACTTTGGGGGGGGGCTGAGAATTGTCACCCCCCCTGTGCAATACTTGGGGGGGGGTGTGACAATTGTCACCCTCCCCCCGTGCAATACTTTGGGGGGGGTGACAATTAATACCCCCCCCCCCTGTGCAATACTTTGGGGGGGGTGACAATTGTCCCCCCCCCCCTGTGCAATACTTTGGGGGGGGTGACAATTGTCATCCCCCCCCTGTGCAATACTTTGGGGGGGGTGACAATTGTCACCCCCCCCCTGTGCAATACTTTGGGAGGGGGTGACAATTGTCACCCCCCCCCCTGTGCAATACTTTGGGGGGGGTGACAATTGTCACCCCCCCCTGTGCAATACTTTGGGGGGGCTGACAATTGTCACCCCCCCCCTGTGCAATACTATGGGGGGGATGACAATTGTCAGCCCCCCCCTGTGCAATACTTTGGGGGGGGGTGACAATTGTCACCCCCCCCCCTGTGCAATACTTTGGGTGGGGTGACAATTGTCACCCCCCCCCCCTGTGCAATACTTTCGGGGGGGGTGACAATTGTCGCCCCCCCCTGTGCAATACGTTGGGGGGGGGTGACAATTGTCACCCCCCCCCCTGTGCAATACTTTGGGGGGGGGTGACAATTGTCAACCCCCCCCCGTGCAATACTTTGGGGGGGGATGACAATTGTCAGCCCCCCCTTGTGCAATACTTTGGGGGGGGGTGACAATTGTCACCCCCCCCCTGTGCAATAGTTTGGGGGGGGTGACAATTGTCACCCCCCCCCTCCTGTGCAATACTTTGGGGGGGTGACAATTGTCACCCCCCCCTGTGCAATACTTTGGGGGGGTGACAATTGTCACCCTCCCCCCTGTGCAATACTTTGGGGGGGGTGACAATTGTCACCCCCCCCCCTGTGCAATACTTTAGGGGGGGTGACAATTGTCACCCCCCCCCCTGTGCAACACTTTGGGGGGGGGGTGACAATTGTCACCCCCCCCTTGTGCAATACTTTGGGGGGGGATGACAATTGTCACCCCCCCCTGTGCAATACTTTGGGGGGGGGTGACAATTGTCAGCCCCCCCCTGTGCAATACTTTGGGGGGGGGATGACAATTGTCACCCCCCCCTGTGCAATACTTTTGGGGGGATGACAATTGTCAGCCCCCCCCCCCTGTGCAATACTTTGGGGGGGGGGTGACAATTGTCACCCCCCCCCCGTTTGCAATGATTTGGGGGGGGTGACAATTGTCACCCCCCCCTGTGCAATACTTTGGGGGGGGGTGACAATTGTCAACCCCCCCCCCCTGTGCAATACTTTGGGGGGGGGGTGACAATTGTCATCCCCCCCCTGTGCAATACTTTGGGGGGGGGTGACAATTGTCACCCCCCCCCCCCCTGTGCAATACTTTGGGGGGGGGGTGACAATTGTCACCCCCCCCCTGTGCAATACTTTCGGGGGGGGTGACAATTGTCACCCCCCCCCCTGTGCAATACTTTGGGGGGGGGGGGTGACAATTGTCACCCCCCCCCCTGTGCAATACTTTGGGTGGGGTGACAATTGTCACCCCCCCCCCCTGTGCAATACTTTGGGGGGGGTGACAATTGTCGCCCCCCCCTGTGCAATACGTTGGGGGGGGGATGACAATTGTCACCCCCCCCCCTGTGCAATACTTTGGGGGGGGGTGACAATTGTCACCCCCCCCCTGTGCAATACTTTGAGGGGGGTGACAATTGTCACCCCCCCCCTGTGCAATACTTTGGGGGGGGTGACAATTGTCACCCCCCCCCTGTGCAATACTTTGGGGGGGGGTGACAATTCCCACCCCCCCCCTGTGCAATACTTTTGGGGGGGTGACAATTGTCAGCCCCCCCCTGTGCAATACTTTGGGGGGGGTGACAATTGTCAGCCCGCCCCTGTGCAATACTTTCGGGGGGTGTGACAATTGTCAACCCCCCCTCCTATGCAATACTTTGGGGGGGGGGTGACAATTGTCACCCCCCCCCTGTGCAATACTTTGGGGGGGGGTGACAATTGTCACCCCCCCCCTGTGCAATACTTTGGGGGGGGTGACAATTGTCCCCCCCCCCCCTGTGCAATACTTTGGGGGGGGTGACAATTGTCACCCCCCCCCTGTGCAATACTTTGGGGGGGGTGACAATTGTCAGCCCCCCCCCCTGTGCAATACTTTGGGGGGGGTGACAATTGTCGGCCCCCCCCTGTGCAATACTTTGGGGGGGGGCTGAGAATTGTCACCCCCCCTGTGCAATACTTGGGGGGGGGGTGACAATTGTCACCGTCCCCCCGTGCAATACTTTGGGGGGGGTGACAATTATCACCCCCCCCCCCTGTGCAATACTTTGGGGGGGGTGACAATTGTCCCCCCCCCCCTGTGCAATACTTTGGGGGGGGCTGACAATTGTCATCCCCCCCCTGTGCAATACTTTGGGGGGGGTGACAATTGTCACCCCCCCCCTGTGCAATACTTTGGGAGGGGGTGACAATTGTCACCCCCCCCCCTGTGCAATACTTTGGGGGGGGTGACAATTGTCACCCCCCCCTGTGCAATACTTTGGGGGGGCTGACAATTGTCACCCCCCCCTGTGCAATATTATGGGGGGGATGACAATTGTCAGCCCCCCCCTGTGCAATACTTTGGGGGGGGGGGTGACAATTGTCACCCCCCCCCCTGTGCAATACTTTGGGTGGGGTGACAATTGTCACCCCCCCCCCCTGTGCAATACTTTGGGGGGGGGTGACAATTGTCGCCCCCCCCTGTGCAATACGTTGGGGGGGGGTGACAATTGTCACCCCCCCCCCTGTGCAATACTTTGGGGGGGGTGACAATTGTCACCCCCCCCCTGTGCAATACTTTGGGGGGGGATGACAATTGTCAGCCCCCCCTGTGCAATACTTTGGGGGGGGGTGACAATTGTCACCCCCCCCCTGTGCAATAGTTTGGGGGGGGTGACAATTGTCACCCCCCCCCTCCTGTGCAATACTTTGGGGGGGTGACAATTGTCACCCCCCCCTGTGCAATACTTTGGGGGGGTGACAATTGTCACCCTCCCCCCTGTGCAATACTTTGGGGGGGGTGACAATTGTCACCCCCCCCCTGTGCAATACTTTAGGGGGGGTGACAATTGTCACCCCCCCCCCTGTGCAACACTTTGGGGGGGGGGTGACAATTGTCACCCCCCCCTTGTGCAATACTTTGGGGGGGGATGACAATTGTCACCCCCCCCTGTGCAATACTTTGGGGGGGGGTGACAATTGTCAGCCCCCCCCTGTGCAATACTTTGGGGGGGGGATGACAATTGTCACCCCCCCCTGTGCAATACTTTTGGGGGGATGACAATTGTCAGCCCCCCCCCCCTGTGCAATACTTTGGGTGGGGTGACAATTGTCACCCCCCCCCTGTGCAATGCTTTGGGGGGGGTGACAATGGTCACCCCCCCCCTGTGCAATACTTTGGGGGGGGCTGACAATTGTCACCCGCCCCCTGTGCAATACTTTTGGGGCTGTGACAATTGTCACCCCCCCCCTGTGCAATACTTTGGGGGGGGGTGACAATTGTCACCCCCCCCCCCTGTGCAATACTTTGGGGGGGGCTGACAATTGTCACCCCCCTCTCCTGTGCAATACTTTGGGGGGGGGGGGTGACAATTGTCACCCCCCACCCCTGTGCAATACTTTTGGGGGGGGTGACAATTGTCACCCCCCCCTTTGCAATACTTTGGGGGGGGGTGACAATTGTCAGCCCCCCCCTGTGCAATACTTTGGGGGGGGATGACAATTGTCACCCCCCCCCTGTGCAATACTTAGGGGGGGGGTGACAATTGTCACCCCCCCCCCCTGTGCAATACTTTTGGGGGGTGACAATTGTCACCCCCCCCCTGTGCAATACTTTGGGGGGGGTGACAATTGTCACCCCCCCCTCCCCCTGTGCAATACTTTGGGGGGGGGTGACAATTGTCACCCTCCCCTCCTGTGCAATACTTTGGGGGGGGGTGACAATTGTCACCCCCCACCCCTGTGCAATACTTTTGGGGGGGGTGACAATTGTCACCCCCCCCTGTGCAGTACTTTGGGGGGGGTGACAATTGTCACCCCCCCCTGTGCAATACTTTGGGGGGGGGGTGACAATTGTCACCCCCCCCTGTGCAATACTTTGGGGGGGGATGACAATTGTCACCCCCCCCCTGTGCAATACTTAGGGGGGGGGTGACAATTGTCACCCCCCCCCTGTGCAATACTTTTGGGGGGTGACAATTGTCACCCCCCCCCTGTGCAATACTTTGGGGGGGGTGACAATTGTCACCCCCCCCTCCCCCTGTGCAATACTTTGGGGGGGGGTGACAATTGTCACCCTCCCCTCCTGTGCAATACTTTGGGGGGGGGTGACAATTGTCACCCCCCACCCCTGTGCAATACTTTTGGGGGGGGTGACAATTGTCACCCCCCCCTGTGCAGTACTTTGGGGGGGGTGACAATTGTCACCCCCCCCTGTGCAATACTTTGGGGGGGGGTGACAATTTTCACCCCCCCCCTCCTGTGCAATACTCTGGGGGGGGTGACAATTGTCACCCCCCCCCCCCCCTGTGCAATACTTTGGGGGGGTGACAATTGTCACCCCCCCCCCTATGCAATACTTTGGGGGGGTGACAATTGTCACCCCCCCCTTCTGCAATAGTTTGGGGGGTTGTGACAATCGTCACCCCCCCCCCCCCTGTGCAATAGTTTGGGGGGGCCGACAATTGTCACCCCCCTCTGTGCAATACTGTTGGGGGGGTGACAATTGTCACTTCCCGCCCTGGGCACTACTTTCGGGGGGGTGACAATTGTCAACCCCCCCCTGTGCAATACTTTGAGGGGGTTTGACAATTGTCGACTCCCCCCTGTGCAATACTTTGGGGGGGGCTGACAATTGTCACCCCCCCCCCTGTGCAATACTTTTGGGGGGGTGACAATTGTCACCCCCCCCCCTGTGCAATACTTTGGGGGGGGGTGACAATTGTCACCCCCCCCCCCCTATGCAATACTTTGGGGGGGGGTGACAATTGTCACCCTCCCCTCCTGTGCAATACTTTGGGGGGGGGTGACAATCGTCACCGCCCACCCCTGTGCAATACTTTTGGGGGGGGTGACAATTGTCAGCCCCCCCTGTGCAATACTTTGGGGGGGGTGACAATTGTCACCCCCCCCTGTGCAATACTTTGGGGGGGGGTGACAATTGTCACCCCCCCCCCTGTGCAATACTTTGGGGGGGGTGACAATTGTCACCCCCCCCCCTGTGCAATACTTTGGGGGGGTGACAATTGTCACCCCCCCCCTCTGCAATAGTTTGGGGGGTTGTGACAATCGTCACCCCCCCCCCCTGTGCAATAGTTTGGGGGGGCCGACAATTGTCCCCCCCCCCCTGTGCAATACTGTTGGGGGGGGTGACAATTGTCACCCCCCGCCCTGTGCAATACTTTGGGGGGGTGTGACAATTGTCGACTCCCCCCTGTGCAATACTTTGGGGGGGGTTCACAATTGTCACCCCCCCCCCCCCTGTGCAATACTTTGGGGGGGGTGACAATTGTCTGCCCCCCCCATGTGCAATACTTTGGGGGGGGGGACAATTGTCACCCCCCCCCCCTGTGCAATACTTTGGGGGGGGTGACAATTGTCACCCCCCCCCTGTGCAATAATTTGCGGGGTTGTGACAATCGTCACCCCCCCCCCCTGTGCAATAGTTTGGAGGGGGATGACAATTGTCACCCCCCCACCTTGTGCAATACTTTGGGGGGGGTGACAATTGTCACCGCCCCCCCTGTGCAATACTTTGATGGGGGTGACAATTGTCACCCCCCCCCCCCTGTGCAATACTTTTGGGGGGGGTGACAATTGTCACCCCCCCCCGGTGCAATACTTTGGGGGGGGGTGACAATTGCCACCCCCCCCCTGTGCAGTACTTTTGGGGGGGGTTGACAATTGTCACCCCCCCCTGTGCAATACTTTGGGGGGGGGTGACAATTGTCACCCCCCCCTGTGCAATACTTTTGGGGGGTTGACAATTGTCTGCCCCCCCCCTGTGCAATACTTTGGGGGGGTGACAATTGTCGCTCCCCCCCCTGTGCAATACTTTTGGGGGGGGTGACAATTGTCTGTAAGTGCGGCTAACCCCCATCTGCTCAGATTTTCGCAGATCTGCCCCAGATTGGCTACATTTTGGCCATTTTCTCTGCTTCGGCGGAATCGCCGCCCCGCAGCTCAGTCTCAGGATCAGACCTATATATTTCCGATGTGCCGGATCTCATTCCGCGGTCCATTCATCGTAAATTTGCCGCGTTCCGATCATTTACCCGGAATGGCCAATTGCCGCTGACGCGCGCCGCGAGCCAAATGGGCCAAATATTTTTTCACAATCGGATTTTTATAAACATTTTCAGATAGATATGGACACTCAGATGTACTTAGGAATATCCGCATCAATTTTCTTCATAGACTGGGATTTTTTGCCGGATAGCAATCAGCATGGATCTTGCCTCCGTTGTCGCCGCTCTTGCCTCCGTTGGTGTCCGTGTATCCGGTTCTGCCCCCAACAGCAGCGTTCGGGTCGACTCCTCGCGTGCCTGCCCCCCTGGTCTTGCCGGCCCTGAGCCCTCCGGCACCATCCACGACCTAGGGCAGCACTTTCATGGTAGCAGAGGCTACCTGAATGCTGCTTCAGTGGCATCCCATCCACAGCCCGCTCCCCAGTACGGCCCCGTAGACCCCGCCGCTTCTGGAGAAGTAACGATTACGATACCATGGTGCTGTGCGAACGAGGCCTTGAGAGGAATGCCTTGCGCAAGTCCAAGCTGCCCAGGAAGGGCGCACATCAGCAGCTGTGGGGACCCAGATTACCATCATCCCAGTCGAAACTGTCCATCGAGCAGCTGGAATCCGCCGGCCTACGACGATGGCAATGCTCCGGTGGAGCTTACGGAGCTGACAGGTACCAACATTCCTTACGCATGTCCAACATTTGAGACCATTGACGCCGATCTGAACGACATTGAGATGGGCGGTCCAGGTGAGGTACCTAGCTATAATCGACCAGCCTCTTGGGCACACTGGGACGACCATTTGTCCCCAGAAGTGACCCGTAGCCTTGAGGCCCTTGAGGCCCTTTGTTACTTAGCCTCGTCTAAGCTGATCGAACAAGAAAGAATCGCCTCTGATTTTTTAACGGAATATTTTTTCCTCCTTCAGAACGAAATTAATACCAGGATGTGGTGGCGTTCTCAAGAAGATGACTCTTTTGCCATTTTTTTGCAGATCTGGGAGGCAAGCCCCTTCCCGAAGGAGAAGGTCCGGGCACCTGTTCCCGGGCCCTCCGCCCCTCATCCCCCTGTTTCCATCCGCGACGATCTAGCCGCCGCGGTTGAGGCGGGAATTTTAGAGGCGGCCAGGCAGGCAAGCCTGGAAATCAGGGCTGAAGGAGCTCCCCAAGTGGACTCCTGGCTGCGGACCACCGAGATCAGCGGTCCGACAGCCTGCTCAGGCCCTTCAGGACACGGCATGCACTGTCCTGCCGACTGCTCCTGCAGATTCCAGCGAGATGCTGAGCTCCAACAGCTCAAAGATCAAATGCACCTCATCATTCAAACGCTGGGAATAAAAAATCTTTTCAAGACGCACATGCGGTCTGAGGGCGCCTCATCGGTGGGACAAGCAACAGAGCCATCGGAGGAGGCGACAGAAATTTTTTCAATTGGCCTTCGGTGGACTCCAGGACCACCGATGCAAGGATCAGCAGGACCAAGCTAAAGGAAAGGGTTAAAATCTCTCGTTCTGAGAGTAGGACGGCGAAGGCTAGGACTGAGGCTCAGAATGCCAAGCGAACTGCCTCCCGTACTGCCCCTCCTGCTGCTGATTCCAATACCTTAGCCCAGCTGTTGCTCGCCCAGACCCTCGCCGGAGCTGGTGTGGCGAATGATGCCGCCAAGGTGTCTGCCATTACGGCCGGTGTTGGGCTGGATTCGCTTCTTAACCCTACTTCCTTGCGACTTCGTCAGGTTGCCAAGCAACCGAAGTATAATGGGAACCGCCGACGTTGGCCTCAGTTCCACCGGGAATTTAAACTGTGGGTTAAGACTCAAAAACTCCAAGATGATCAGTTCCTGATGGCCCTCTTGGATTGCCTTGAGGGACCGCCGGCCAACACTTGGCTCAGGACTTGGAGTGATCGCGAGGATACAAGTTCCCCCCTTACCTTTGATGAGGTGTGGGAACAGTTGGAGGTACGTGGATCCCGGCTGCCAGAGGACCACTACCACCAAATGTTGAAGAATTTTCCTTCATTCTCGCGATTAATTTTGCACGAAGTGCAAGACAAAAAACAGCGCTTCTGGAATTTAGTGGAAGAAGCTGAACATTCAGGCGAAAAATTTTCTAGTGCCGAGCTGAAAAGTCTGAGTTTTGACAAGATCCCCTCAGAAACTGCCGCCACCCTTCGGAACAAACAGTCCGAAGAAAAGGTCAAGACCTGGTGGGCGGAGGTGGAAGGTTTCGATGCCTCTGCCAACAAGTTTTCCGTCAGGGAGGCACTTCAAAAGTGCTCCCCCACGTCCTTTTCTAAGGTGAAATTCACCGAAGAGACGTGGAAAATAAAGTTTCATGAGCACGAGGATCGGGACTTGTTTGTCCAAGTCCTCAACAGGGGAGTCATCTTCCATGGCCATCGCCCGAGGGCCAAAAACTGGGTGTTTTCGTACACCCCGAAGGAACTCTGGGAGGAGGTTGAGCGGCTCGCCGACGCCGCCAACCAGAATTTCCATGAGGGTCTTGGGGGAAACAAGAATACCCAGCAAAACACCCAAAATGGGGCCCAAAAGGGCAACAAAAAGGTGAATGACACCCGGAATGTTCAGCAGCACTGTAGCATCTGCCTTCTTTTAGGTTCTACGAACCGAGCTAAGTCGCATTCTACTGATAATCACCGATGGTCTCCTTACGATCACAAGGTGATTGGTGAAAATATCAGTAATTCGCAGAATTCAGACAGGAATGACAGACAGGTGCACGGTGGGAAGGCTGAAAAAGGGAATCCGACCCCCTCCGGTGGAAACAAAAATCCTGGAGGCCCTGGCGGGTCCCAAGGCACAGGAAATCGGACTCCATCCGGCTCCGGTGGGCAGCCGAACGGCCAGAAAAATCCCAATAGCAACGCCGGAGGCGGAAATCGAAATCCAGGCCAAAGCCCTCAATCCGGTGCAAACAAGGGAAATGCTCTAGGATTCCAGGGTAAAGGTAAGGGAAATCCTTCGGGAACCCCTTTCTCTGGTAAGGGCAGAGGGCGTGGCGAGGGTGGAGGTCCATCATCCGGCGGCCGTGGCCGTGGACGTGGAAAGGGCGACCATCGTGTGGATCAGGTCTCTTGTGCAGATCAGGTGTCCGATGCGGACCGAGATTGTGAATTAAATGCCTTGAATCCAGCAGATGATCCGCTCCAAGATGAGTGGGTCGACGAATCAGGGTGTGTCCATAATGTTAACGCAGCCACTGGAGGTCAGAACGCCTAGGGGAGCCACGAAAATCGCCCCTCCCCAGGCGATTTCAGGCATGATCCCCAGATTCCTTCTCGACCACTACTTGATGTAGGGTCGCTTGTCTCCTCTCCCCTGGATCCGGCAGCGGATCCTTCTGTTGTAGTGGACGAGGTTGGTGTACAGTCCAAGCACAGGGCCCGTCACTTTGTCACAAAGCTGTGGGTCTCTGATTGCAAGGGCAATTTCCACCTCGCCACTTGTTTGTGTGACAATGGATCGGAGGTAAATCTCCAATCCAATTCTTTTTTGCCTGACGACTGCGTGTTTGATTCGCCTCATCCTGTTACCCTCGAGGGAGTTTCTGGACATTCTCTCGCAGGTGGGCAACGCGGTTGTTATATATCAACTCATTTGGTCGCTCAAGACCTTTGGGAAGATGGCAATGTGGAGGAAGTTATCCTTAAGGATGACTACTGCTATCGTGCCGACATAAAGTATGACCTTTACTTGGGCCATCCTTGGCTTCGCAAGAACAGGGTGGCGCCCGTAGGTCATCGGCGTTGTTTTTTGCTGGAGTCAGGTCCCTTGGAGCGTCCTGAATTTCGTTTTTTGCACGCAGGGTTTAAAAGTGCAGAAGAATTTTTGAAGCAAAAGGTTACACCAAAGTTTGGCGAAGATGTCACCATTGCAGAGGTGAATGGGAGTGCCGATTACTCCCGAGAGTTAGAATGTCTTCGTAGGGACTCCCAGCCACGACGCCCTTCGCGCTGGCACTCTTCATCCTACAGAGTTGTCGACAAATGGCGCGATGCAATTTGTGAATATTTTTATGAACACCATTCCTTTTGGCCACAGTGTGATGCCTTTGCTAACCGCGAGTACAAGCGCTTTGACAAGCACTTTCGCGACGCTTGGACCCATAAATGGGACAAGAAGTTATGGATTAATCCTCCGTTTCACTTAATCCAGCAGGTCATCCACAAAATCAAGCAAGATAAAACCCAGGCGATTTTAGTTGTGCCCTTGTGGGACGACAGGCCTTGGTTTCAGGAATTGCAAGACATTTGTGTAGATTACATCGAACTTCCCAGGAAGATTAAGCTGTATGCCAGGGACGACACAGGTCCCCTGCCACAGCGGCCCTGGAGTTCGCTTGCATTCCTGGTGGATGGAAAGCTTTCTGACTCTGATTCTGCTGATTCTAGTACTGATTCCTGTGTTGGGTCTGAATCTGAGGTTGAGCGTGGTATTGATGATGAATCTATTTTTTCTGATTTTTGTCCGTCAGATGCCGAAGGTGATCCAACGTCAAATGGATCCGCCTCGTCTCCCTCTTCCCCAATACGATCTACATCCAAAAGAATCTACGGCGCACGGACGACAAAAAAATTTTCTTCGCGCCGCAAATTCAGAGTTTTTTATGAAAAACCCCGTGTGGAAGCTTTCATAGATCCTTTCGAGGAGCTGGATCACGAAGAGAATCTCTGGAATGTCGACACTCGACCCACCTATCTTCAAGAGGCAGTTGATACGGACCTTTTTAGGGACATCCGTAAGAAGATTCTTCCTGCCAAGGCCGAAGAAATCGCCAAAGTTTTTTCGACAGTAATTCCTGGCGATCAGGTGGACACTGAGTTGTGTTCCAAGAAAAGAGAAAAGATTTTTGAGGAACGGAAGGACACAACCCTTTCGGGGAAGTTGATCAAAAACCCCCCTGTCCGTGGGCAGTTCGGTGAAGCCTTCATCGAGCTTCGTGAAGGGTACAAGGCGAAGAAACAGCGTCCTTATGAGAACCATGGACAGAAACATGAGATACTCAGAAAAATAATCGAGAGAAATCTCAGGGAATTTGGTTGGCTTGAGGGTTGTATGACCAGCGAGTGGTGCTGTGCACCCTTCACAGTCCCGAAGCCGCCGCCTGCAGACCAGAACACTATTGATGGTTGGCGAATGGTTGTTGATTTTCGCAACCTCAACGCCGAAACCAAGGCGGATTCACACCCCCTGCCCCTCATTGAGGAGGAAATCGCCAAGAGGGCAAGAGGTCGTTTGTTTTCTGTGCTGGATCTCCGTCACGGCTTTCACCAAATGCCGTTGAGGAAGGACAGCCGACCTCTCACCTGTATGTGCACGCCATGTGGCCCAGTCCAGTGGACGGTCATGCCCATGGGCCTGAAGAACGCCCCTTCGTTTTTTCAAAGAATGATGGAGGATGTGCTTTTTACAGCTCATCCTGAGCTTCGTGCCTTCGTGAGTGTGTACATAGATGACATAATCATCGCGACAGAGGGGGAGGGACTGACCGAAGCCGAGCTGGTGGCCCTACATGAAAAGCAGCTGAACCAGGTTTTGGACATTCTTGATGCCAATCAGCTGATTTGTGGGCCAAAGAAGGGAAAACTATTTTTAAAATCAGTCGAATTTTGTGGTTCTCTCCTTGAGAATGCCACCCGAAGACCCAGTCCAGGGAAGCTCGTCGCTATTCAGAAGTGGAAGCGCCCTGAGACCATCACGGAATTGAGAGGATTCCTGGGTTGTTGCAATTTTTACCACACTTTTGTGCCGAATTATGCCAAATTTGCTGCCCCCCTCACTGAACTATTGAAGGTAGGGAGAGATGCGGGCAGGGCAGGTTGAAAGGTTCGTGTCAAGTGGACTGACGAGTGCGAGGAGGCCTTCCATCACTTGAAGGCGGCCCTCTGCGAAGTCGCCACGTTGCATGTGCCGAAATTCGACCGACCCTTCTACATAAGAACCGACGCTTCTAGGTACGCGATCGGAGCTGTCCTTGAACAGGTTGATGAAGCCACAGGTGATCATTACCCTCTTGCATTTTGGTCTCGGAGGCTAGCGCCACGCCAGATGCAATGGTCACCGCGTGAGCAAGAGACTTATGCCATAATTTGCGCTCTGAAGAAGTACCAATCGTGGGTTGGCACCAATCGAGGCGAGGTCCTGACGGATCATCGATCTCTGGAGTATTGGGCCACCGAACACATTGATACTATCGCGAGCCCAGCTGGTCGACGGGCCAGATGGCATGAATTTCTCAGTCTGTTTGACCTCCATGTGTCGTATTTGCCTGGAAAACACAACACGGTAGCGGATGCTCTGAGCCGATGGGCTTACCCCGCTTCAGAGGGGCTGCAAAGTACCAACATCCATGGTACGTAGCAAGACCGCCACGTCGTAATCGAGTGGGATCAAGAAGAAAAAAAGCTCATTCGACGTGAATGCATGCAATGCTCTGTTAAACAGCACGCATTACCGTGTCATGATATCACGGCCTTCTCAGATCCGGCGCATGCCCATGAGATTATTACCAAATCACTGAAAGTCGTGGAGAAAGTCACCGATCCCTCCTCATGGAGTGTGAAACGGTTTGAGTATACCCGACCTGTAAGTGGATTTCGGTTGATTCAGGGCATTGAGCGTCGAGATCCGGCCAAAACTCCACCCCTGCCGAAAGATTCCCTTATCATCCGTGACTGGACGAACGATTATCTGCATGATTCCATGTTTAAAGAGGTCTTTGAGAATCTCAAATCCAAAGATGCTCACAAGGATGGAATTTATTCTGAATATTCGTTGGATGGGGGGAAGCTGTGGATGGAGGGTAAATTGTGCGTACCAGACGCCCTGGCCCCCCGAGTGTTAAACTGGTGGCACAAATGGGAGTCCCCCCACGCACATGGCCGTAGATTATGGTCGATGATGAAACATAGGTTGTTCGGCTCAAGGCTATATACTCATTGTATGAAAGTAGCCGCCGGATGTGCCCAATGTGCTGTCTCGACGCCCCCCAGCGCGAAGAAGCACGGCCATCTGAGGCCACACCCTATTCCGGAGCGCCTCTTTAACAGAGTCACCAGTGATTTTTTCCATCTTGGTGAACTCGACGACGAAGAGTGCCATTGGACCAACAAAAAGGTCAATGGAGTGCTCCTTATACAATGCCGTCATTCTGGCTACATTCAGGTGTTGCCTTGCAACGTCGAGTCAATGACTGGCAAAGCTGCCGCCAAATGGTGCGCGCAGACCTGGATGGGAGGTTGGGACGTCCCATCCGAGGTGGTTACGGACTCAGGCAAAGAGTACACCTCCGAATGGTGGAAGGAATTATGTGCTCGCCTTGGAATCCACCACCTGAGATGTGAAATCCACTCACATCGAGCGCTGCCTGGCGAAAGAGCCGGCCGCTCTATTATAAATATGCTTCGTAAGGAGCTCGCCAGTGAGAAAGACTTCCATTGGCTTGAAGTTCTCTTCGCATTGCTTCGCCGTTACCACAACACGCCATTGTACCATGGCCTTTCTCCAAATGAAATTGTCTTTGGACGAAAGAAGTGTTGGTGGAACATGCCGTTGAATAATCCTCGCCCTTGTAAAGATGCTTCGTTGTTTTTGGACGAAATCCAACGAGCAGAAAAAACTGTCTCGAAATTAATCGATAAGCATCAAGCTGACTGGCTTTGGGTCCAGAATCAAGGCCGAAAAAACCCCCACAATTTTGAAGTCGATGATCGAGTTTGGCTTCGAAAATCCGAAACCACCCTGGACGGAGATGATAAGCTTCTTCCCTTGTGGGAGGGGCCATTCGCTGTTACAGCGCGTCTAGGTGAGAACAGGTGGAGGATTTGTGTGGATGTCAGCAGGGAAACTGAAGTTTCGGGCGATCGCCTCAAGAGAGAGATCCCCTCCCCCAAGGATCGGGTTAAACCCCTTTTTTGGACCTCGAAATTTTTGTCCGATCGGGTCATCGAAGGGGGGAAGTACGAACTCAAGAGCATTTTAGAGGCAAGACGTGACGAAAAGGGCGAATGGGAATTTCTATGTGAGTGGAGGGGCTTTGATTCCAGTCACAACAACTGGGAACCAGCCCATTCTTTTGTCCATGGGTACACCAAGGGGTTCATCGACTTCCTCAAGAAGCACCCCGAAATTGGCGTACTCCTGACAGACTGTCTGTCGAAACCCGACAGACAGGTGGAGAGCGACGGAAAAAGACCTGTGGTGAATCGAGATCCAGCCTTTTACGGCCCTCAGCAGCCACCTTCCAGGGCCGATCCGTCGATCTCCCCTCCTGCGGTCAGGCCAGCCCAGGAGCCAAATGAGGACCAAGCTTCGAGTTCGGCCGCTGATTTGCAGCGCCCAAGCCGTACGAGGGCCCCACCAGACAGGTTGGTGGTCACATGTATTCGTGCTTGGCCGAATTGAGGGAGACCCGTCGTGACTTGAGTCGCCGACGTCTCGCCCCGTCGACCACTTATTCCAATGTGAGTGTTCTGACGACTTGAAACAACCACATTCTGCTCAATCCACTGTTCATTCTTCCTGATTACGACATGATGTGGAGAACTGCGAATGTTTGATAATTTGACGTCAATCAACTTTTCTTTGGTCTCCGTTCGGCAGACAAGGCGTAGATACGCTGCCGAAAGCCACGGAGTGTGCTGCCGTGTCCAGAAAAAACCAAACTCAGGCTTAATTCAGGCAGATCCGGGGTAATCTTGTCTCTGTTGGTCTGTGCATGTTTGGAATTTGGCTACTCGTGCAGATGGAAGCAAATGTACATAGTAAAAACGCTGGCCAGCGACATTCACCCCTACAGGCACCCCCTGTAGTAGAACTCAGATCTTACCTTCATTTGCCGTGATGCTGAAGCCAAAGTCCAGATTCAGATCCAGATTCCTTGAATTTACCTTGAATTCCTCAGGTTTGTCCATCATTCTGCCACTGTTGCGCAAAACCCCGACGTCATTTGTTCAGACAACCTTCATATAGGAGCTCTAGGGACTTCTAACAGCAACCTCTGAGGTCCGTAAGCTTCGGTGTATTTTTGGCACACGCCAATGTGAGCTCAATCCGACCTTAAACTGTCGAAAATGGTGAATCCAAGTGTCTTGTGGGACTCAATCGAAAGATGGGCCTTGTCCAAGTCGATTGACACCGCCGCCACTGTAAATAAAGGACTATTCGGTGTCTCTCAGTTATATACTGTCAGTAAAGCGCCTTCAGCGAACCTTCGGCGCGTTACGTGCCAAGGATCCAGGGCCATCATGTCCCATCATGTCCCATCATGATGCATCATCACATGATCCACATTTTCATGGAATCTGTTGGATGCTCGCGAACCAACGTGCCGGAAAGCACAATTCAGCTGAATAAACGACAATATATATTAACTCTAGTCTAAACGAAGGTGTTAGTAGTTTCAGTTCTAGACATTCCGCTTCATTTCACCTTCATCTTAGGGAATTTGCTCATGTCAGGACAGTTTAGGTTGATTTCCTTGTCATCTTCTCTCATTCCTCGAAGATCTGTTTACGGCTTTGCCTAACTTCGTTGACGCTGATGTTTTTCTGTTCACTTAGGGCCTGCAGACTACATTTGTATTTGTTTTCCCTCTCTGTGATTGTTTCATCTCCTTCATCTCTGCTCAAATTGATTCTCAATCTTGCTGAATCTTGTGATCATCCACCAGATGCGCCAAATCTGAAGCACATGCTGCACTTTTCAGAACGAGAAAAGCGGGAGTAACACGATGTAGAGTACGTGGAGGACACCGTAGCGTGCCCGCGACAGCTAAACTGTGCCAGAGCGCCGAGATGTCACTCCATTTCTTGATTCTCCCACTCAATCCACCAATAATCTACCTCATTCTCAACCATGGCATGGTTTGGTATCGATTCTCGATACGTTTACATGCTTTTTAGCCCTTAACCTAATGTTTTACTGCCCGGAGGACTGTTCGTCACTCTTCATTCTGTCTCATTTCAGGTTCATCCATCCTGATTCAGTGCCAATTCAGCCCAAATCAGGTCAGATCAAGCAGATTTCGCCCCATCGAGGCTACATTTCTATTTTTTTCTGGGACTTACCCGCACTACGTTCTTCGTTGACGTAGAGACACACCCCAGTGTGTTTTTGGAGGGGGAGTGTAAGTGCGGCTAACCCCCATCTGCTCAGATTTTCGCAGATCTGCCCCAGATTGGCTACATTTTGGCCATTTTCTCTGCTTCGGCGGAATCGCCGCCCCGCAGCTCAGTCTCAGGATCAGACCTATATATTTCTGATGTGCCGGATCTGATTCCGCGGTCCATTCATCGTAAATCCGCCGCGTTCCGATCATTTACCCGGAATCGCCAATTGCCGCTGACGCGCGCCGCGAGCCAAATGGGCCAAATATTTTTTCACAATCGGATTTTTATAAATCTTTTCAGATAGATATGGACACTCAGATGTACTTAGGAATATCCGCATCAATTTTCTTCATAGACTGGGATTTTTTGCCGGATAACAATCAGCATGGATCTTGCCTCCGTTGTCGCCGCTCTTACCTCCGTTGGTGTCCGTGTATCCGGTTCTGCCCCCAACAGCAGCGTTCGGGTCGACTCCTTGCGTGCCTGCCCCCCTGGTCTTGCCGGCCCTGAGCCCTCCGGCACCATCCACGACCTAGGGCAGCACTTTCATTGTCACCCCCCCCGGTGCAATACTTTGGGGGGGGGTGACAATTGTCACCCCCCCCCTGTGCAATACTTTGGGGGGGGTGACAATTGTCACCCCCCCCCTGTGCAATAGTTTGGGGGGGGGTGACGTTTGTCACCCCCCCCCTGTGCAATACTTTGGGGGGGGGTGACAATTGTCACCCCCCCGCCGTGTGCAATACTTTTGGGGGGGGTGACAATTGTCACCCCCCCCCCCTGTGCAATACTTTGGGGGGGTTGACAATTGTCACCCCCCCTGTGCAATATTTTGGGGGGGCGTGACGTTTGTCACCCCCCCCCCTGTGCAATACTTTGAGGGGGGGTGACAATTCTCACCCCCCCCCTGTGCAATACTATGGGGGGGGGGTGACAATTGTCACCCCCCCCCCCTGTGCAATACTTTGGGGGGGTCGACAACTGTCTGCCCCCCGCTTGTGCAATACTTTGGGGGGGGTGAGAATTGTCGGCCCCCCCCCTTGTGCAATACTTTGGGGGGGGTGACAATTGTCACTGCCCCCCGGTGCAATACTCTGGGGGGGGTGACAATTGTCACACCCCCCCTGTGCAATACTTTGGGGGGGGGTGACAATTGTCACCCCCCCCCCCTGTGCAATACTTTGGGGGGCTGGACGTTTGTCACCCCCCCCCCGGTGTGCAATACTTTGAGGGGGGGTGACAATTGTCACCCCCCCCCCCTGTGCAATACTTTGGGGCGGGTGACAATTGTCAACCCCCCCCCCTGTTCAATACTTTGGGGGTTGTGACCATCGTCACCCCCCCCCCCTTGTGCAATAGTTTGGGGGGGGTGACAATTGTCACCCCCCCCCTTGTGCAATACTTTGGGGGGGGCTGACAATTCTCATCCCCCCCCCTGTGCAATACTTTGGGGGGGTTGACAATTATCAGCCCCCCCCCCCCCTGTGCAATACTTTGGGGGGGGCTGACAACTGTCACCCCCCCCCCTGTGCAATACTTTCGGGGGGGGTGACAATTGTCAGCCCCGCCCTGTGCAATACTTTGGTGGGGGTTACAATTGTCGGCCCCCCCCTGTGCAATACTTTGGGGGGGGTGACAATTGTCACCCCCCCCCCTGTGCAATACTTTTCGGGGGGATGACAATTGTCAGCCCCCCCCCCTGTGCAATACTTTGGGGGGGTTGACAATTGTCACCCCCCCCTGTGCAATACTTTGGGGGGGGTGACAATTGTCACCCCCCCCCTGTGCAATACTTTGGGGGGGGGTGACAATTGTCACCCCCCCCCCTGTGCAATACTTTGGGGGGGGGTGACAATTGTCTGCCCCCCCCATGTGCAATACTTTGGGGGGGGTGACAATTGTCACCCCCCCCCTGTGCAATACTTTGGGGGGTTGTGACAATCGTCAACCCCCCCCCTGTGGAATAGTTTGGGGGGGGTGACAATTGTCACCCCCCCCCCTTGTGTAATACTTTTGGGGGGGGTGACAATTCTCACCACCCCCCCCTGTGCAATACTTTGGTGGGGGGTGACAATTGTCACCCCCCCCCTGTGCAATACTTTGGGGGGGCTGAAAATTGTCACCCCCCCCCTGTGCAATATTTTCGGGGGGGGTGACAATTGTAACCCCCCCCCCTGTGCAGTACTTTGGGGGGGGTGACAATTGTCGGGCCCCCCCTGTGCAATACTTTGGGGGGGTGACAATTGTCACCCCCCCCCCCGTGTGCAATACTTCGGGGGGGGGGGTGACAATTGTCACCCCCCCCACCCCTGTGCACTACTTCGAGGGGGGGTGATAATTGTCACCCCCCCCTCCTGTGCAATACTTTGGGGGGGGTGACAATTGTACACCCCCCACCCCTGTGCAATACTTTGGGGGGGGTGACAATTGTCACCCCCTGCCCTATGCAATACTTTGGGGGGGGTGATAATTGTAACCCCCCCCTGTGCAATACTTTGCGGGCGGTTGACAATTGTCACCCCCCCCCTGTGCAATACTTTGGGGGGGGGTGACAATTGTCACCGCCCCCCCCTGTGCAATTGTTTGGGGGGGATGACAATTGTCACCCCCCCCCCCTGTGCAATACTTTGGGGGGGGGGGTGACAATTGTCACCCCCCCCCCTGTGCAATACTTTGGGGTGGGGTGACAATTATCACCCCCCCCCTTGTGCAATACTTGGGGGGGGTGACAATTGTCACCCCCCCCCTGTGCAATACTTTTGGGGGGCTGACAATTGTCTGCCCCTCCCCTGTGCAATTCTTTCGGGGGGGTGACAATTGTCAGCCCATCCCTGTGCAATACTTTGGGGGGGGGTGACAATTGTCACCCCCCCCCCTGTGCAATACTTTGGGGGGGGTGACAATTGTCTGCCCCCCCCCTGTGTAATACTTTGGGGGGGGGGTGACAATTGTCATCCCCCCCTATGCAATACTTTGGGGGGGGGTGACAATTGTCACCCCCCCCTGTGCTATACTTTGGGGGGGGTTGACAATTGTAACCCCCCCCCCCTGTGCAATACTTTTGGGGGGGGTGACAATTGTCCCCCCCCCCCCTGTGCAATACTTGGGGGGGGTGACAACTGTTACCCCCCCCCTGTGCAATACTTTGGGGGGGGTGACAATTTTCGGTCCCCCCCCTTTGCAATACTTTGGGGGGGGTGACAATTGTCACCCCCCCCCAATGCAATACTTTGGGGGGGGGTGACAATTGTCACCCCCCCCCCTGTGTAATACTTTGGGGGGGGGGTGACAATTGTCACCCCCCCCCCCTGTGCAATACTTTGGGGGGGGTGTGACAATTGTCACCCCCCCCCCCTTCTGCAATACTTTAGGGGGGGCAATACTTTGGGGGGGGTAACAATTGTCACCCCCCCCCTGTGCAATACTTTTGGGGGGGGTGACAATTGTCATCCCCCCCCTGTGCAATACGTTGGGGGGGGTGACAATTGTAACCCCCCCCCTGTGCAATACTTTGGGGGGGGTGACAATTGTCACCCCCCCCTGTGCAATACTTCGAAAGGGGGTGACAATTGTCACCCCCCCCCCTGTGCAATACTTTGAGGGGGGGGTGACAATTGTCACCCCCCCCCCCCTGTGCAAGACTTTGAGGGGGGGGTGACAATTGTCTGCCCCCCCCCTGTGCAATACTTTGGGGGGGGGTGACAATTTTCACCCTCCCCCCTGTGCAATACTTTGGGGGGGGGTGACAATTGTCACCCCCCGCCCTGTGCTATACTTTGGGGGGCTGTCAATTGTCACCCCCCCCTGTGCAATACTTTGGGGGGGGGTGACAATTGTCGGCCCCCCCCCTGTGCAATACTTTGGGGGGGGGCTGACAATTGTCACCCCCCCCCTGTGCAAACCTTTGGGGGGGGTGACAATTGTCACCCGCCCCCTGTGCAATACTTTGGGGGGGGGTGACAATTGTCAGCCCCCCCCCTGTACAATACTTTTGGGGGGGTGACAATTGTCACCCCCCCCCCCTGTGCAATACTTTAGGGGGGGTGACAATTGTCACCCGCCCCCTGTGCAATACTTTGGCGGGGGGTGACAATTGTCAGCCCCCCCTCCTGTGCAGTACTTTCGAGTGGGGTGACAATTGTCACCCCCCCCCCCGTGTGCAATACTTTGGGGGGGGGTGACAATTGTCAACCCCCCCCCCCCTGTGCAATACTTTGGGGGGGGTGACAATTGTCATCCACCCCGCTGTGCAATACTTTGGGGGGGGTGACAATTGTCACCCCCCCCCGTGCAATACTTTGGGGGGGGGTGACAATTGTCACCCCCCCCCCTGTGCAATACTTTGGGGGGGGGTGACAATTGTCAACCCCCGGCCTGTGCAATACTTTTGGGGGGGGTGACAATTGTCACCCCCCCCCCTGTGCAATACTTTGAGGGGGGCAATACTTTGCGAGAATTTTCCGAGAATTCTCCGAGAATTTTCCGAGAATTTTCCGAGAATTTTCCGAGAATTTTCTGAGAATTTTCCGAGAATTTTCCGAGAATTTTCCGTCAATTTTCCGAGAATTTTCCGAGAATTTTCCGAGAATTTTCCGAGAATTTTCTGAGAATTTTCCGAGAATTTTCCGAGAATTTTCCGAGAATTTTCCGAGAATTTTCCGAGAATTTTCCGGGAATTTTCCGAGAATTTTCCGAGAATTTTCCGAGAATTTTCCGAGAATTTTCCGAGAATTTTCCGTCAATTTTCCGAGAATTTTCCGAGAATTTTCCGAGAATTTTGCCAGAATTTTCCGAGAATTTTCCGAGAATTTTCTGAGAATTTTCCGAGAATTTTCCGAGAATTTTCCGAGAATTTTCCGAGAATTTTCCGAGAATTTTCCGTCAATTTTCCGAGAATTTTCCGAGAGATTTCCGAGAATTTTCCAAGAATTTTCCGAGAATTTTCCGAGAATTTTCCGAGAATTTTCCGAGAATTTTCCGAGAATTTTCCGAGAATTTTCCGAGAATTTTCTGAGTATTTTCCGAGAATTTTCCGAGAATTTTCCGAGAATTTTCCGTCAATTTTCCGAGAATTTTCCGAGAATTTTCCGAGAATTTTTCGAGAATTTTCCGAGAATTTTCCGAGAATTTTCCGAGAATTTTCCGGGAATTTTCCGAGAATTTTCTGAGAATTTTCCGAGAATTTTCCGAGAATTTTCCGAGAATTTTCCGAGAATTTTCCGAGAATTTTCCGAGAATTTTCCGAGAATTTTCTGAGAATTTTCCGAGAATTTTCCGAGATTTTTCCGAGAATTTTCCGAGAATTTTCCGAGAATTTTCCGAGAATTTTCCGAGAATTTTCCGAGAATTTTCCGAGAATTTTCCGAGAATTTTCCGTCAATTTTCCGACAATTTTCCGAGAATTTTCCGAGAATTTTCCGAGAATTTTCTGAGAATTTTCCGAGAATTTTCCGAGAATTTTCCGAGAATTTTCCGAGAATTTTCCGAGAATTTTCCGAGAATTTTCCGAGAATTTTCCGAGAATTTTCCGAGAATTTTCCGAGAATTTTCCGAGAATTTTCCGAGAATTTTCCGAGAATTTTCCGAGAATTTTCCGAGAATTTTCCGTCAATTTTCCGAGAATTTTCCGAGAATTTTCCGAGAATTTTCCGAGAATTTTCCGAGAATTTTCCGAGAATTTTCCGAGAATTTTCCCAGAATTTTCCGAGAATTTTCCGAGAATTTTCCGTCAATTTTCCGAGAATTTTCCGAGAATTTTCCGAGAATTTTCCGAGAATTTTCTGAGAATTTTCCGAGAATTTTCCGAGAATTTTCCGAGAATTTTCCGAGAATTTTCCGAGAATTTTCCGAGAATTTTCCGGGAATTTTCCGAGAATTTTCCGAGAATTTTCCGAGAATTTTCCGTCAATTTTCCGAGCATTTTCCGAGAATTTTCCGAGAATTTTCCCAGAATTTTCCGAGAATTTTCCGAGAATTTTCCGAGAATTTTCCGAGAATTTTCCGAGAATTTTCCGAGAATTTTCCGAGAATTTTCTGAGAATTTTCCGAGAATTTTCCGAGAATTTTCCGAGAATTTTCCGTCAATTTTCCGAGAATTTTCCGAGAATTTTCCGAGAATTTTTCGAGAATTTTCCGAGAATTTTCCGAGAATTTTCCGAGAATTTTCCGGGAATTTTCCGAGAATCTTCTGAAAATTGACGGAAAATTCTCGGAAAATTCTCGGAAAATTCTCGGAAAATTCTCGGAAAATTCTCGGAAAATTCCCGGAAAATTCTCGGAAAATTCTCGGAAAATTCTCGGAAAATTCTCGGAAAATTCTCAGAAAATTCTCGGAAAATTCTCGGAAAATTCTCGGAAAATTCCCGGAAAATTCTCGGAAAATTCTCGGAAAATTCTCGGAAAATTCTCGGAAAATTCTCGGAAAATTCTCGGAAAATTCTCGGAAAATTCTCAGAAAATTCTCAGAAAATTCTTGGAAAATTCTCGGAAAATTCTCAGAAAATTCTCGGAAAATTCTCGGAAAATTCTCGGAAAATTCTCGGAAAATTCTCGGAAAATTCTCAGAAAATTCTCAGAAAATTCTCGGAAAATTCTCGGAAAATTCTCGGAAAAATCTTGGAAAATTCTCGGAAAATTCTCAGAAAATTCTCGGAAAATTCTCGGAAAATTCTCGGAAAACTCTCGGAAAATTCTCGGAAAATTCTCGGAAAATTCTCGGAAAATTCTCGGAAAATTCTCGGAAAATTCTCGGAAAATTAACGGAAAATTCTCGGAAAATTCTCGGAAAATTCTCGGAAAATTCTCGGAAAATTCTCGGAAAATTCTCGGAAAATTCTCAGAAAATTCTCGGAAAATTCTCGGAAAATTCTCAGAAAATTCTCGGAAAATTCTCGGAAAATTCTCGGAAAATTCTCGGAAAATTCCCGGAAAATTCTCGGAAAATTCTCGGAAAATTCTCGGAAAATTCTCAGAAAATTCTCGGAAAATTCTCGGAAAATTCTCGGAAAATTCTCGGAAAATTCTCGGAAAATTCTCAGAAAATTCTCGGAAAATTCTCGGAAAATTCTCAGAAAATTCTCGGAAAATTCTCGGAAAATTCTCGGAAAATTCTCGGAAAATTCTCGGAAAATTCTCGGAAAATTCTCAGAAAATTCTCAGAAAATTCTCGGAAAATTCTCGGAAAATTCTCGGAAAATTCTCGGAAAATTCTCGGAAAATTCTCAGAAAATTCTCAGAAAATTCTCGGAAAATTCTCGGAAAATTCTCGGAAAATTCTCGGAAAATTCTCGGAAAATTCTCGGAAAATTCTCGGAAAATTCTCGGAAAATTCTCGGAAAATTCTCGGAAAATTCTCGGAAAATTCTCGGAAAATTCTCGGAAAATTGACGGAAAATTCTCGGAAAATTCTCGGAAAATTCTCGGAAAATTCTCGGAAAATTCTCGGAAAATTCCCGGAATATTCTCGGAAAATTCTCGGAAAATTCTCGGAAAATTCTCGGAAAATTCTCAAAAAAATCTCGGAAAATTCTCGGAAAATTCTCGGAAAATTCTCGGAAAATTCCCGGAAAATTCTCGGAAAATTCTCGGAAAATTCTCGGAAAATTCTCGGAAAATTCTCGGAAAATTCTCGGAAAATTCTCGGAAAATTCTCAGAAAATTCTCAGAAAATTCTCGGAAAATTCTCGGAAAATGCTCAGAAAATTCTCAGAAAATTCTCGGAAAATTCTCGGAAAACTGACGGAAAATTCTCGGAAAATTCCCGGAAAATTCTCGGAAAATTCTCAGAAAATTCTCGGAAAATTCTCGGAAAATTCTCAGAAAATTCTCGGAAAATTCTCGGAAAATTCTCGGAAAATTCTCGGAAAATTCCCGGGAAATTCTCGGAAAATTCTCGGAAAATTCTCGGAAAATTCTCAGAAAATTCTCGGAAAATTCTCGGAAAATTCTCGGAAAATTCTCGGAAAATTCTCGGAAAATTCTCAGAAAATTCTCGGAAAATTCTCGGAAAATTCTCAGAAAATTCTCGGAAAATTCTCGGAAAATTCTCGGAAAATTCTCGGAAAATTCTCGGAAAATTCTCAGAAAATTCTCAGAAAATTCTCAGAAAATTCTCGGAAAATTCTCGGAAAATTCTCGGAAAATTCTCGGAAAATTCTCGGAAAATTCTCGGAAAATTCTCGGAAAATTCTCGGAAAATTCTCGGAAAATTCTCGGAAAATTCTCGGAAAATTCTCGGAAAATTCTCGGAAAATTCTCTGAAAATTCTCGGAAAATTCTCGGAAAATTGACGGAAAATTCTCGGAAAATTCTCGGAAAATTCTCGGAAAATTCTCGGAAAATTCTCGGAAAATTCCCGGAATATTCTCGGAAAATTCTCGGAAAATTCTCGGAAAATTCTCGGAAAATTCTCAAAAAAATCTCGGAAAATTCTCGGAAAATTCTCGGAAAATTCTCGGAAAATTCCCGGAAAATTCTCGGAAAATTCTCGGAAAATTCTCGGAAAATTCTCGGAAAATTCTCGGAAAATTCTCGGAAAATTCTCGGAAAATTCTCAGAAAATTCTCAGAAAATTCTCGGAAAATTCTCGGAAAATGCTCAGAAAATTCTGGGAAAATTCTCGGAAAATTCTCGGAAAATTCTCGGAAAATTCTCGGAAAATTCTCGGAAAATTCTCAGAAAATTCTCAGAAAATTCTCGGAAAATTCTCGGAAAATTCTCGGAAAATTCTCGGAAAATTCTCGGAAAATTCTCGGAAAAATCTCGGAAAATTCTCGGAAAATTCTCGGAAAATTCTCAGAAAATTCTCGGAAAATTCTCAGAAAATTCTCGGAAAATTCTCGGAAAATTCTCGGAAAATTCTCGGAAAATTCTCGGAAAATTCTCAGAAAATTCTTGGAAAATTCTCGGAAAATTCTCGGAAAATTCTCGGAAAATTCTCGGAAAATTCTCAGAAAATTCTCGGAAAATTCTCGGAAAATTCTCGGAAAATTCTCGGAAAATTCTCGGAAAATTCTCGGAAAATTCTCGGAAAATTCTCGGAAAATTCTCGGAAAATTCTCGGAAAATTGACGAAAAATTTTCGGAAAATTCTCGGAAAATTCTCGGAAAATTCTCGGAAAATTCTCGGAAAATTCCCGGAAAATTCTCGGAAAATTCTCGGAAAATTCTCGGAAAATTCTCGGAAAATTCTCAGAAAATTCTCAGAAAATTCTCGGAAAATTCTCGGAAAATTCTCGGAAAATTCCCGGAAAATTCTGGGAAAATTCTCGGAAAATTCTCGGAAAATTCTCGGAAAATTCTCGGAAAATTCTCGGAAAATTCTCGGAAAATTCTCGGAAAATTCTCAGAAAATTCTCAGAAAATTGTCGGAAAATTCTCGGAAAATTCTCAGAAAATTCTCGGAAAATTCTCGGAAAATTCTCGGAAAATTCTCGGAAAATTCTCGGAAAATTCTCGGAAAATTCTCAGAAAATTCTCAGAAAATTCTCGGAAAATTCTCGGAAAATTCTCGGAAAATTCCCGGAAAATTCTCGGAAAATTCTCGGAAAATTCTCGGAAAATTCTCGGAAAATTCTCAGAAAATTCTCGGAAAATTCTCGGAAAATTCTCGGAAAATTCCCGGAAAATTCTCGGAAAATTGTCGGAAAATTCTCGGAAAATTCTCAGAAAATTCTCGGAAAATTCTCGGAAAATTCCCGGAATATTCTCGGAAAATTCTCAGAAAATTCTCAGAAAATTCTCGGAAAATTCTCGGAAAATGCTCAGAAAATTCTGGGAAAATTCTCGGAAAATTCTCGGAAAATTCTCGGAAAATTCTCGGAAAATTCTCGGAAAATTCTCAGAAAATTCTCGGAAAATTCTCGGAAAATTCTCGGAAAATTCTCGGAAAATTCTCGGAAAATTCTCGGAAAATTCTCGGAAAAATCTCGGAAAATTCTCGGAAAATTCTCGGAAAATTCTCAGAAAATTCTCGGAAAATTCTCAGAAAATTCTCGGAAAATTCTCGGAAAATTCTCGGAAAATTCTCGGAAAATTCTCGGAAAATTCTCAGAAAATTCTTGGAAAATTCTCGGAAAATTCTCGGAAAATTCTCGGAAAATTCTCGGAAAATTCTCAGAAAATTCTCGGAAAATTCTCGGAAAATTCTCGGAAAATTCTCGGAAAATTCTCGGAAAATTCTCGGAAAATTCTCGGAAAATTCTCGGAAAATTCTCGGAAAATTCTCGGAAAATTGACGAAAAATTTTCGGAAAATTCTCGGAAAATTCTCGGAAAATTCTCGGAAAATTCTCGGAAAATTCCCGGAAAATTCTCGGAAAATTCTCGGAAAATTCTCGGAAAATTCTCGGAAAATTCTCAGAAAAATCTCGGAAAATTCTCGGAAAATTCTCGGAAAATTCTCGGAAAATTCCCGGAAAATTCTGGGAAAATTCTCGGAAAATTCTCGGAAAATTCTCGGAAAATTCTCGGAAAATTCTCGGAAAATTCTCGGAAAATTCTCAGAAAATTCTCAGAAAATTCTCGGAAAATTCTCGGAAAATTCTCAGAAAATTCTCGGAAAATTCTCGGAAAATTCTCGGAAAATTCTCGGAAAATTCTCGGAAAATTCTCGGAAAATTCTCAGAAAATTCTCAGAAAATTCTCGGAAAATTCTCGGAAAATTCTCGGAAAATTCCCGGAAAATTCTCGGAAAATTCTCGGAAAATTCTCGGAAAATTCTCGGAAAATTCTCAGAAAATTCTCGGAAAATTCTCGGAAAATTCTCGGAAAATTCCCGGAAAATTCTCGGAAAATTGTCGGAAAATTCTCGGAAAATTCTCAGAAAATTCTCGGAAAATTCTCGGAAAATTCTCGGAAAATTCTCGGAAAATTCTCGGAAAATTCTCAGAAAATTCTCAGAAAATTCTCGGAAAATTCTCGGAAAATTCTCGGAAAATTCTCGGAAAATTCTCGGAAAATTCTCGGAAAAATCTCGGAAAATTCTCGGAAAATTCTCGGAAAATTCTCAGAAAATTCTCGGAAAATTCTCAGAAAATTCTCGGAAAATTCTCGGAAAATTCTCGGAAAATTCTCGGAAAATTCTCGGAAAATTCTCAGAAAATTCTTGGAAAATTCTCGGAAAATTCTCGGAAAATTCTCGGAAAATTCTCGGAAAATTCTCAGAAAATTCTCGGAAAATTCTCGGAAAATTCTCGGAAAATTCTCGGAAAATTCTCGGAAAATTCTCGGAAAATTCTCGGAAAATTCTCGGAAAATTCTCGGAAAATTCTCGGAAAATTGACGAAAAATTTTCGGAAAATTCTCGGAAAATTCTCGGAAAATTCTCGGAAAATTCTCGGAAAATTCCCGGAAAATTCTCGGAAAATTCTCGGAAAATTCTCGGAAAATTCTCGGAAAATTCTCAGAAAATTCTCGGAAAATTCTCGGAAAATTCTCGGAAAATTCTCGGAAAATTCCCGGAAAATTCTGGGAAAATTCTCGGAAAATTCTCGGAAAATTCTCGGAAAATTCTCGGAAAATTCTCGGAAAATTCTCGGAAAATTCTCGGAAAATTCTCAGAAAATTCTCAGAAAATTCTCGGAAAATTCTCGGAAAATTCTCAGAAAATTCTCGGAAAATTCTCGGAAAATTCTCGGAAAATTCTCGGAAAATTCTCGGAAAATTCTCGGAAAATTCTCAGAAAATTCTCAGAAAATTCTCGGAAAATTCTCGGAAAATTCTCGGAAAATTCCCGGAAAATTCTCGGAAAATTCTCGGAAAATTCTCGGAAAATTCTCGGAAAATTCTCAGAAAATTCTCGGAAAATTCTCGGAAAATTCTCGGAAAATTCCCGGAAAATTCTCGGAAAATTGTCGGAAAATTCTCAGAAAATTCTCAGAAAATTCTCGGAAAATTCTCGGAAAATTCTCGGAAAATTCTCGGAAAATTCTCGGAAAATTCTCGGAAAATTCTCGGAAAATTCTCGGAAAATTCTCGGAAAATTCTCGGAAAATTGACGGAAAATTCTCGGAAAATTCTCGGAAAATTCTCGGAAAATTCTCGGAAAATTCTCGGAAAATTCTCGGAAAATTCTCGGACAATTCTCGGAAAATTCTCGGAAAATTCTCGGAAAATTCTCGGAAAATTCTCGGAAAATTCTCGGAAAATTCTCCGAAAATTGACGGAAAATTCTCGGAAAATTCTCGGAAGATTCTCGGAAAATTCTCGGAAAATTCCCGGAAAATTCTCGGAAAATTCTCGGAAAATTCTCGGAAAATTCTCGGAAAATTCTCGGAAAATTCTCGGAAAATTCTCGGAAAATTCTCGGAAAATTCTCGGAAAATTCTCGGAAAATTCTCGGAAAATTCTCGGAAAATTCTCGGAAAATTCTCGGAAAATTCTCGGAAAATTCTCGGAAAATTCTCGGAAAATTCTCGGAAAATTGACGGAAAATTCTCGGAAAATTCTCCGAAAATTCTCGGAAAATTATCGGAAAATTCTCGGAAACTTCTCGGAAAAATCTCGGAAAATTCTCGGAAAATTCTCAGAAAATTCTCGGAAAATTCTCGGAAAATTCTCGGAAAATTCTCGGAAAATTCTCGGAAAATTCTCGGAAAATTCTCGGAAAATTCTCGGAAAATTCTCGGAAAATTCTCGGAAAATTGACGGAAAATTCTCGGAAAATTCTCGGAAAATTCTCGGAAAATTCTCGGGAAATTGTCGGAAAATTCCCGGAAAATTCTCGGAAAATTCTCGGAAAATTCTCGGAAAATTCTCGGAAAATTCTCGGAAAATTCTCGGAAAATTCTCGGAAAATTCTCGGAAAATTCTCGGAAAATTCTCGGAAAATTCTCGGAAAATTCTCGGAAAATTCTCAGAAAATTCTCGGAAATTTCTCGGAAAATTCTCGGAAAATTCTCGGAAAATTCTCGGAAAATTCTCGGAAAATTCTCGGAAAATTCTCGGAAAATTCTCGGAAAATTCTCGGAAAATTCCCGGAAAATTCTCGGAAAATTCTCGGAAAATTCTCGGAAAATTCTCGGAAAATTCTCAGAAAATTCTCGGAAAATTCTCGGAAAATTCTCGGAAAATTCCCGGAAAATTCTCGGAAAATTCTCGGAAAATTCTCGGAAAATTCTCGGAAAATTCTCGGAAAATTCTCGGAAAATTCTCGGAAAATTCTCGGAAAATTCTCAGAAAATTCTCAGAAAATTCTCGGAAAATTCTCGGAAAATTCTCAGAAAATTCTCGGAAAATTCTCGGAAAATTCTCGGAAAATTCTCGGAAAATTCTCGGAAAATTCTCGGAAAATTCTCAGAAAATTCTCAGAAAATTCTCGGAAAATTCTCGGAAAATTCTCGGAAAATTCTCGGAAAATTCTCGGAAAATTCTCGGAAAATTCTCGGAAAATTCTCGGAAAATTCTCGGAAAATTGTCGGAAAATTCTCGGAAAATTCTCGGAAAATTCTCGGAAAATTCTCGGAAAATTCTCGGAAAATTGACGGAAAATTCTCGGAAAATTCTCCGAAAATTCTCGGAAAATTCTCGGAAAATTCTCGGAAAATTCTCGGAAAATTCTCGGAAAATTCTCGGAAAATTCTCGGAAAATTCTCGGAAAATTCTCGGAAAATTCTCGGAAAATTCTCGGAAAATTCCCGGAAAATTCTCGGGAAATTCTCAGAAAATTCTCGGAAATTTCTCGGAAAATTCTCGGAAAATTCTCGGAAAATTCTCAGAAAATTCTCAGAAAATTCTCGGAAAATTCTCGGAAAATTCTCAGAAAATTCTCGGAAAATTCTCGGAAAATTCTCGGAAAATTCTCGGAAAATTCTCGGAAAATTCTCGGAAAATTCTCAGAAAATTCTCAGAAAATTCTCGGAAAATTCTCGGAAAATTCTCAGAAAATTCTCGGAAAATTCTCGGAAAATTCTCGGAAAATTCTCGGAAAATTCTCGGAAAATTCTCGGAAAATTCTCAGAAAATTCTCAGAAAATTCTCGGAAAATTCTCGGAAAATTCTCGGAAAATTCTCGGAAAATTCTCGGAAAATTCTCAGAAAATTCTCGGAAAATTCTCAGAAAATTCTCGGAAAATTCTCGGAAAATTCTCGGAAAATTCTCGGAAAATTCTCAGAAAATTCTCAGAAAATTCTCGGGAAATTCTCGGAAAATTCTCAGAAAATTCTCGGAAAATTCTCGGAAAATTCTCGGAAAGTTCTCGGAAAATTCTCGGAAAATTCTCGGAAAATTCTCGGAAATTTCTCGGAAAATTCTCGGAAAATTCTCAGAAAATTCTCGGAAAATTCTCAGAAAATTCTCAGAAAATTCTCGGAAAATTCTCGGAAAATTCTCAGAAAAATTCTCGGAAAATTCTCGGAAAATTCTCGGAAAATTCTCGGAAAATTCTCGGAAAATTCTCGGAAAATTCTCAGAAAATTCTCAGAAAATTCTCGGAAAATTCTCGGAAAATTCTCAGAAAATTCTCGGAAAATTCTCGGAAAATTCTCGGAAAATTCTCGGAAAGTTCTCGGAAAATTCTCGGAAAATTCTCGAAAATTCTCAGAAAATTCTCGGAAAATTCTCGGAAAATTCTCGGAAAATTCTCGGAAAATTCTCGGAAAATTCTCAGAAAATTCTCGGAAAATTCTCGGAAAATTCTCGGAAAATTCTCGGAAAATTCTCGGAAAATTCTCGGAAAATTCTCGGAAAATTCTCAGAAAATTCTCGGAAAATTCTTGGAAAATTCTCGGAAAATTCTCCGAAAATTCTCGGAAAATTCTCGGAAAATTCTTGGAAAATTCTCGGAAAATTCTCGGAAAATTCTCAGAAAATTCTCGGAAAATTCTCGGAAAATTCTCGGAAAATTCTCGGAAAATTCTCAGAAAATTCTCGGAAAATTCTCGGAAAATTCTCGGAAAATTCTCGGAAAATTCTCGGAAAATTCTCGGAAAATTCTCGGAAAATTCTCGGAAAATTCTCGGAAAATTGACGGAAAATTCTCAGAAAATTCTCGGAAAATTCTCGGAAAATTCTCGGAAAATTCTCGGACAATTCCCGCAAAATTCTCGGAAAATTCTCGGAAAGTTCTCGGAAAATTCTCGGAAAATTCTCAGAAAATTCTCGGAAAATTCTCGGAAAATTCACGGAAAATTCTCGGAAAATTCTCGGAAAATTCTCGGAAAATTCCCGGAAAATTCTCGGAGAATTCTCGGAAAATTCTCGGAAAATTCTCGGAAAATTCTCGGAAAATTCTCGGAAAATTCTCAGAAAATTCTCAGAAAATTCTCGGAAAATTCTCGGAAAATTCTCAGAAAATTGTCGGAAAATTCTCGGAAAATTCTCGGAAAATTCTCGGAAAATTCTCGGAAGATTCTCGGAAAATTCTCAGAAAATTCTCAGACAATTCTCGGAAAATTCTCGGAAAATTCTCGGAAAATTCTCGGAAAATTCTCGGAAAATTCTCAGAAAATTCTCGGAAAATTCTCGGAAAATTCTCGGAAAATTCTCGGAAAATTCTCGGAAAATTCTCCGAAAATTCTCGGAAAATTCTCGGAAAATTCTCGGAAAATTGACGGAAAATTCTCGGAAAATTCTCGGAAAATTCTCGGAAAATTCTCGGAAAATTCTCGGAAGATTCTCGGAAAATTCTCGGAAAATTCCCGGAAAATTCTCGGAAAATTCTCGGAAAATTCTCGGAAAATTCTCGGAAAATTCTCTGAAAATTCTCGGAAAATTCTCGGAAAATTCTCGGAAAATTCTCGAAAAATTCTCCGAAAATTCTCGGAAAATTCTCGGAAAATTCTCGGAAAATTCTCGGAAAATTCTCGGAAAATTCTCGGAAAATTCTCGGAAAATTGACGGAAAACTCTCGGAAAATTCTCGGAAAATTCTCGGAAAATTCTCGGAAAATTCTCGGAAAATTCTCGGAAAATTATCGGAAAATTCTCGGAAACTTCTCGGAAAAATCTCGGAAAATTCTCGGAAAATTCTGGGAAAATTCTCAGAAAATTCTCGGAAAATTCTCGGAAAATTCTCGGAAAATTCTCGGAAAATTCTCGGAAAATTCTCGGAAAATTCTCGGAAAATTCTTGGAAAATTCTCGGAAAAATGATTTTCCGAGAATTTTCCGAGATTTTTCCGAGAATTTTCCGAGAATTTTCCGAGAATTTTCCGAGAATCTTCCGAGAATTTTCCGAGAATTTTCCGAGAATTTTCCGTCAATTTTCCGAGAATTTTCCGAGAATTTTCCGAGATTTTTCCGAGAATTTTCCGAGAATTTTCCGAGAATTTTCCGAGAATTTTCTGAGAATTTTCCGAGAATTTTCCGTCAATTTTCCGAGAATTTTCCGAGAATTTTCCGTCAATTTTCCGAGAATTTTCCGAGAATTTTCCGAGAATTTTCCGAGAATTTTCCGAGAATTTTCCGAGAATTTTCCGAGAATTTTCCGAGAATTTTCCGGAAATTTTCCGAGAATTTTCTGCTAATTTTCCGAGAATTTTCCGAGAATTTTCCGAGAATTTTCCGAGAATTTCCGAGAATTTTCCGAGAATTTTCCGAGAATTTTCCGAGAATTTTCTGAGAATTTTCCGAGAATTTTCCGAGAATTTTCTGAGAATTTTCCGAGAATTATCCGAGAATTTCCGAGAATTTTCTGAGAATTTTCCGAGAATTTTCCGAGAATTTTCCGAGAATTTTCCGAGAACTTTCGAGAATTTTCCGAGAATTTTGTGAGAATTTTCCGAGAATTTTCCGAGAATTTTCCGAGAATTTTCCGAGAATTTTCCGAGAATTTTCCGAGAATTTTCCCGAGAATTTTCCGAGAATTTTCCGAGAATTTTCCGAGAATTTTCCGAGAATTTTCCGAGAATTTTTCCGTCAATTTTCCGAGAATTTTCCGAGAATTTTCCGAGAATTTTCCGAGAATTTTCTGAGAATTTTCTGAGAATTTTCCGAGAATTTTCCGAGAATTTTCCGAGAATTTTCCGAGAATTTTCCGAGAATTTTCGGAGAATTTTCCGAGCGGAAATTTTCCGAGAATTTTCTGAGAATTTTCCGAGAATTTTCCGAGAATTTTCCGAGAATTTTCCGAGAATTTTCCGAGAATTTTCCGAGAATTTTCCGACAATTTTCCGAGAATTTTCCGTCAATTTTCCGAGAATTTTCCGAGAATTTTCCGAGAATTTTCCGAGAATTTTCTGAGAATTTTCTGAGAATTTTCCGAGAATTTTCCGAGAATTTTCCGAGAATTTTCCGAGAATTTTCCGAGAATTTTCGGAGAATTTTCCGAGAATTTTCCGGAAATTTTCCGAGAATTTTCTGAGAATTTTCCGAGAATTTTCTGAGAATTTTCCGAGAATTTTCCGAGAATTTTCGGAGAATTTTCCGAGAATTTTCCGGAAATTTTCCGAGAATTTTCTGAGAATTTTCCGAGAATTTTCCGAGAATTTTCCGAGAATTTTCCGAGAATTTTCCGAGAATTTTCCGAGAATTTTCCGAGAATTTTCCGAGAATTTTCCGTCAATTTTCCGAGAATTTTCCGAGAATTTTCCGAGAATTTTCTGAGAATTTTCTGAGAATTTTCCGAGAATTTTCCGAGAATTTTCCGAGAATTTTCCGAGAATTTTCCGAGAATTTTCGGAGAATTTTCCGAGAATTTTCCGGAAATTTTCCGAGAATTTTCTGAGAATTTTCCGAGAATTTTCCGAGAATTTTCCGAGAATTTTCCGAGAATTTTCCGAGAATTTTCCGAGAATTTTCCAACAATTTTCTGAGAATTTTCCGAGAATTTTCCGAGAATTTTCTGAGAATTTTCCGAGAATTATCCGAGAATTTCCGAGAATTTTCTGAGAATTTTCCGAGAATTTTCCGAGAATTTTCCGAGAATTTTCCGAGAATTTCCCGAGAATTTTCTGAGAATTTTCCGAGAATTTTCCCAGAATTTTCCGAGAATTTTCCGAGAATTTTCCGAGAATTTTCCGAGAATTTTCCGAGAATGAATTTTCCGAGAATTTTCCGAGAATTTTCTGAGAATTTTCCGAGAATTTTCCGAGAATTTTCCGAGATTTTTCCGAGAATTTTCCGAGAATTTTCCGAGAATTTTCCGAGAATTTTCCGAGAGTTTGCCGAGAATTTTCCGAGAATTTTCCGAGAATTTTCCGAGAATTTTCCGAGAATTTTCCGAGAATTTTCCGTCAATTTTCCGAGAATTTTCCGAGAATTTTCCGAGAATTTTCCGAGAATTTTCCGAGAATTTTCCGAGAATTTTCCGAGAATTTTCCGAGAATTTTCTGAGAATTTTCCGAGAATTATCCGAGAATTTCCGAGAATTTTCTGAGAATTTTCCGAGAATTTTCCGAGAATTTTTCCGAGAATTTTCCGAGAATTTTCCGAGAATTTTCTGAGAATTTTCCGAGAATTTTCCGAGAATTTTCTGAGAATTTTCCGAGAATTATCCGAGAATTTCCGAGAATTTTCTGAGAATTTTCCGAGAATTTTCCGAGAATTTTCCGAGAATTTTCCGAGAATTTTCCGAGAATTTTCCGAGAATTTTCTGAGAATTTTCCGAGAATTTTCTGAGAATTTTCCGAGAATTTTTCGACAATTTTCCGAGAATTTTCCGAGAATTTTCCGAGAATTTTCCGAGAATTTTCCGAGAATTTTCCGAGAATTTTCTGAGAATTTTCCGAGAATTTTCCGAGAATTTTCCGAGATTTTTCCGAGAATTTTCCGAGAATTTTCTGAGAATTTTCCGAGAATTATCCGAGAATTTCGGAGAATTTTCTGAGAATTTTCCGAGAATTTTCTGAGAATTTTCCGAGAATTTTCTGAGAATTTTCCGAGAATTTTCTGAGAATTTTCCGAGAATTTTCCGAGAATTTTCTGAGAATTTTCCGAGAATTTTCCGAGAATTTTCCGAGAATTTTCCGAGAATTTTCCGAGACTTTTCCGAGAATTTTCCGAGAATTTTCCGAGAATTTTCTGAGAATTTTCCGAGAATTTTCCGAGAATTTTCTGAGAATTTTCCGAGAATTATCCGAGAATTTCCGAGAATTTTCTGAGAATTTTCCGAGAATTTTCCGAGAATTTTCCGAGAATTTTCCGAGAATTTTCCGAGAATTTTCCGAGAATTTTCTGAGAATTTTCCGAGAATTTTCCGAGAATTTTCCGAGAATTTTCCGAGAATTTTCCGAGAATTTTCCGAGAATTTTCCGAGAATTTTCCGAGAATTTTCCGAGAATTTTCCGAGAATTTTCCGTCAATTTTCCGAGAATTTTCCGAGAATTTTCCGAGAATTTTCCGAGAATTTTCTAGAATTTTCTGAGAATTTTCTGAGAATTTTCCGAGAATTTTCCGAGAATTTTCCGAGAATTTTCCGAGAATTTTCCGAGAATTTTCCGAGAATTTCCGAGAATTTTCCGGAAATTTTCCGAGAATTTTCTGAGAATTTTCCGAGAATTTTCCGAGAATTTTCCGAGAATTTTCCGAGAATTTTCCGAGAATTTTCCGAGAATTTTCCGAGAATTTTCTGAGAATTTTCCGAGAATTTTCCGAGAATTTTCTGAGAATTTTCCGAGAATTATCCGAGAATTTCCGAGAATTTTCTGAGAATTTTCCGAGAATTTTCCGAGAATTTTCCGAGAATTTTCCGAGGAATTTTCCGAGAATTTTCCGAGAGTTTTCTGAGAATTTTCCGAGAATTTTCCCAGAATTTTCCGAGAATTTTCCGAGAATTTTCCGAGAATTTTCCGAGAATTTTCCGAGAATTTTCCGAGAATTTTCCGAGAATTTTCTGAGAATTTTCCGAGAATTTTCCGACAATTTTCCGAGAATTTTCCGAGAATTTTCCGAGAATTTTCTGAGAATTTTCCGAGAATTATCCGAGAATTTCCGAGAATTTTCTGAGAATTTTCCGAGAATTTTCCGAGAATTTTCCGAGAATTTTCCGAGAATTTTCCGAGAATTTTCTGAGAATTTTCCGAGAATTTTCCGAGAATTTTCTGAGAATTTTCCGAGAATTATCCGAGAATTTCCGAGAATTTTCTGAGAATTTTCCGAGAATTTTCCGAGAATTTTCCGAGAATTTTCCGAGAATTTTCCGAGAATTTTCCGAGAATTTTCTGAGAATTTTCCGGAATTTCGAGAATTTTTCCGAGAATTTTCCGACAATTTTCCGAAATTTTCCGAGAATTTTCCGAGAATTTTCCGAGAATTTTCCGAGAATTTTCCGAGAATTTTCTGAGAATTTTCCGAGAATTTTCCGAGAATTTTTCCGAGATTTTTCCGAGAATTTTCCGAGAATTTTCTGAGAATTTTCCGAGAATTATCCGAGAATTTCGGAGAATTTTCTGAGAATTTTCCGAGAATTTTCTGAGAATTTTCCGAGAATTTTCTGAGAATTTTCCGAGAATTTTCTGAGAATTTTCCGAGAATTTTCCGAGAATTTTCTGAGAATTTTCCGAGAATTTTCCGAGAATTTTCCGAGAATTTTCCGAGAATTTTCCGAGACTTTTCCGAGAATTTTCCGAGAATTTTCCGAGAATTTTCTGAGAATTTTCCGAGAATTTTCCGAGAATTTTCTGAGAATTTTCCGAGAATTATCCGAGAATTTCCGAGAATTTTCTGAGAATTTTCCGAGAATTTTCCGAGAATTTTCCGAGAATTTTCCGAGAATTTTCCGAGAATTTTCCGAGAATTTTCTGAGAATTTTCCGAGAATTTTCCGAGAATTTTCCGAGAATTTTCCGAGAATTTTCCGAGAATTTTCCGAGAATTTTCCGAGAATTTTCCGAGAATTTTCCGAGAATTTTCCGAGAATTTTCCGTCAATTTTCCGAGAATTTTCCGAGAATTTTCCGAGAATTTTCCGAGAATTTTCTGAGAATTTTCTGAGAATTTTCCGAGAATTTTCCGAGAATTTTCCGAGAATTTTCCGAGAATTTTCCGAGAATTTTCCGAGAATTTTCCGAGAATTTTCCGGAAATTTTCCGAGAATTTTCTGAGAATTTTCCGAGAATTTTCCGAGAATTTTCCGAGAATTTTCCGAGAATTTTCCGAGAATTTTCCGAGAATTTTCCGAGAATTTTCTGAGAATTTTCCGAGAATTTTCCGAGAATTTTCTGAGAATTTTCCGAGAATTATCCGAGAATTTCCGAGAATTTTCTGAGAATTTTCCGAGAATTTTCCGAGAATTTTCCGAGAATTTTCCGAGAATTTTCCGAGAATTTTCCGAGAGTTTTCTGAGAATTTTCCGAGAATTTTCCCAGAATTTTCCGAGAATTTTCCGAGAATTTTCCGAGAATTTTCCGAGAATTTTCCGAGAATTTTCCGAGAATTTTCCGAGAATTTTCTGAGAATTTTCCGAGAATTTTCCGAGAATTTTCCGAGATTTTTCCGAAGATTTTCCGAGAATTTTCCGAGAATTTTCCGAGAATTTTCCGAGAATTTTCCGAGAATTTTCTGAGAATTTTCCGAGAATTTTCTGAGAATTTTCCGAGAATTTTCCGAGAATTTTCTGAGAATTTTCCGAGAATTTTCCGAGAATTTTCCGAGAATTTTCCGAGAATTTTCCGAGAATTTTCCGAGAATTTTCCGAGAATTTTCCGAGAATTTTCTGAGAATTTTCCGAGAATTTTCCGAGAATTTTCTGAGAATTTTCCGAGAATTATCCGAGAATTTCCGAGAATTTTCTGAGAATTTTCCGAGAATTTTCCGAGAATTTTCCGAGAATTTTCCGAGAATTTTCCGAGAATTTTCCGAGAATTTTCCGAGAATTTTCCCGAGAATTTTCCGAGAATTTTCCGAGAATTTTCCGAGAATTTTCCGAGAATTTTCCGAGAATTTTCCGAGAATTTTCCGAGAATTTTCCGAGAATTTTCCGTCAATTTTCCGAGAATTTTCCGAGAATTTTCCGAGAATTTTTCCGAGAATTTTCTGAGAATTTTCTGAGAATTTTCCGAGAATTTTCCGAGAATTTTCCGAGAATTTTCCGAGAATTTTCCGAGAATTTTCCGAGAATTTTCCGAGAATTTTCCGGAAATTTTCCGAGAATTTTCTGAGAATTTTCCGAGAATTTTCCGAGAATTTTCCGAGAATTTTCCGAGAATTTTCCGAGAATTTTCCGAGAATTTTCCGAGAATTTTCCGAGAATTTTCCGAGAATTTTCCGAGAATTTTCTGAGAATTTTCCGAGAATTATCCGAGAATTTCCGAGAATTTTCTGAGAATTTTCCGAGAATTTTCCGAGAATTTTCCGAGAATTTTCCGAGAATTTTCCGAGAATTTTCCGAGAGTTTTCTGAGAATTTTCCGAGAATTTTCCCAGAATTTTCCGAGAATTTTCCGAGAATTTTCCGAGAATTTTCCGAGAATTTTCCGAGAATTTTCCGAGAATTTTCCGAGAATTTTCTGAGAATTTTCCGAGAATTTTCCGAGATTTTTCCGAAGATTTTCCGAGAATTTTCCGAGAATTTTCCGAGAATTTTCCGAGAGTTTGCCGAGAATTTTCCGAGAATTTTCCGAGAATTTTCCGAGAATTTTCCGAGAATTTTCTGAGAATTTTCCGAGAATTTTCTGAGAATTTTCCGAGAATTTTCCGACAATTTTCCGAGAATTTTCCGAGAATTTTCCGAGAATTTTCCGAGAATTTTCCGAGAATTTTCCGAGAATTTTCTGAGAATTTTCCGAGAATTTTCCGAGAATTTTCCGAGATTTTTCCGAGAATTTCCGAGAATTTTCTGAGAATTTTCCGAGAATTATCCGAGAATTTCGGAGAATTTTCTGAGAATTTTCCGAGAATTTTCTGAGAATTTTCCGAGAATTTTCTGAGAATTTTCCGAGAATTTTCTGAGAATTTTCCGAGAATTTTCCGAGAATTTTCTGAGAATTTTCCGAGAATTTTCCGAGAATTTTCCGAGAATTTTCCGAGAATTTTCCGAGACTTTTCCGAGAATTTTCCGAGAATTTTCCGAGAATTTTCTGAGAATTTTCCGAGAATTTTCCGAGAATTTTCTGAGAATTTTCCGAGAATTATCCGAGAATTTCCGAGAATTTTCTGAGAATTTTCCGAGAATTTTCCGAGAATTTTCCGAGAATTTTCCGAGAATTTTCCGAGAATTTTCCGAGAATTTTCTGAGAATTTTCCGAGAATTTTCCGAGAATTTTCCGAGAATTTTCCGAGAATTTTCCGAGAATTTTCCGAGAATTTTCCGAGAATTTTCCGAGAATTTTCCGAGAATTTTCCGAGAATTTTCCGTCAATTTTCCGAGAATTTTCCGAGAATTTTCCGAGAATTTTCCGAGAATTTTCTGAGAATTTTCTGAGAATTTTCCGAGAATTTTCCGAGAATTTTCCGAGAATTTTCCGAGAATTTTCCGAGAATTTTCCGAGAATTTTCCGAGAATTTTCCGGAAATTTTCCGAGAATTTTCTGAGAATTTTCCGAGAATTTTCCGAGAATTTTCCGAGAATTTTCCGAGAATTTTCCGAGAATTTTCCGAGAATTTTCCGAGAATTTTCTGAGAATTTTCCGAGAATTTTCCGAGAATTTTCTGAGAATTTTCCGAGAATTATCCGAGAATTTCCGAGAATTTTCTGAGAATTTTTCGAGAATTTTCCGAGAATTTTCCGAGAATTTTCCGAGAATTTTCCGAGAATTTTCCGAGAGTTTTCTGAGAATTTTCCGAGAATTTTCCCAGAATTTTCCGAGAATTTTCCGAGAATTTTCCGAGAATTTTCCGAGAATTTTCCGAGAATTTTCCGAGAATTTTCCGAGAATTTTCTGAGAATTTTCCGAGAATTTTCCGAGAATTTTCCGAGATTTTTCCGAAGATTTTCCGAGAATTTTCCGAGAATTTTCCGAGAATTTTCCGAGAATTTTCCGAGAATTTTCTGAGAATTTTCCGAGAATTTTCTGAGAATTTTCCGAGAATTTTCCGAGAATTTTCTGAGAATTTTCCGAGAATTTTCCGAGAATTTTCCGAGAATTTTCCGAGAATTTTCCGAGAATTTTCCGAGAATTTTCCGAGAATTTTCCGAGAATTTTCTGAGAATTTTCGAGAATTTTCCGAGAATTTTCTGAGAATTTTCCGAGAATTATCCGAGAATTTCCGAGAATTTTCTGAGAATTTTCCGAGAATTTTCCGAGAATTTTCCGAGAATTTTCCGAGAATTTTCCGAGAATTTTCCGAGAATTTTCTGAGAATTTTCCGAGAATTTTCCGAGAATTTTCCGAGAATTTTCCGAGAATTTTCCGAGAATTTTCCGAGAATTTTCCGAGAATTTTCCGAGAATTTTCCGAGAATTTTCCGAGAATTTTCCGTCAATTTTCCGAGAATTTTCCGAGAATTTTCCGAGAATTTTCCGAGAATTTTCTGAGAATTTTCTGAGAATTTTCCGAGAATTTTCCGAGAATTTTCCGAGAATTTTCCGAGAATTTTCCGAGAATTTTCCGAGAATTTTCCGAGAATTTTCCGGAAATTTTCCGAGAATTTTCTGAGAATTTTCCGAGAATTTTCCGAGAATTTTCCGAGAATTTTCCGAGAATTTTCCGAGAATTTTCCGAGAATTTTCCGAGAATTTTCTGAGAATTTTCCGAGAATTTTCCGAGAATTTTCTGAGAATTTTCCGAGAATTATCCGAGAATTTCCGAGAATTTTCTGAGAATTTTCCGAGAATTTTCCGAGAATTTTCCGAGAATTTTCCGAGAATTTTCCGAGAATTTTCCGAGAGTTTTCTGAGAATTTTCCGAGAATTTTCCCAGAATTTTCCGAGAATTTTCCGAGAATTTTCCGAGAATTTTCCGAGAATTTTCCGAGAATTTTCCGAGAATTTTCCGAGAATTTTCTGAGAATTTTCCGAGAATTTTCCGAGATTTTTCCGAAGATTTTCCGAGAATTTTCCGAGAATTTTCCGAGAATTTTCCGAGAGTTTGCCGAGAATTTTCCGAGAATTTTCCGAGAATTTTCCGAGAATTTTCCGAGAATTTTCCGAGAATTTTCCGTCAATTTTCCGAGAATTTTCGGAGAATTTTCCGAGAATTTTCCGAGAATTTTCCGAGAATTTTCCGAGAATTTTCCGAGAATTTTCCGAGAATTTTCTGAGAATTTTCCGAGAATTATCCGCGAATTTCCGAGAATTTTCTGAGAATTTTCCGAGAATTTTCCGAGAATTTTCCGAGAATTTTCCGAGAATTTTCCGAGAATTTTCTGAGAATTTTCCGAGAATTTTCCGAGAATTTTCTGAGAATTTTCCGAGAATTATCCGAGAATTTCCGAGAATTTTCTGAGAATTTTCCGAGAATTTTCCGAGAATTTTCCGAGAATTTACCGAGAATTTTCCGAGAATTTTCCGAGAATTTTCTGAGAATTTTCCGAGAATTTTCTGAGAATTTTCCGAGAATTTTCCGAGAATTTTCCGAGAATTTTCCGAGAATTTTCCGAGAATTTCCGAGAATTTTCCGAGAATTTTCCGAGAATTTTCTGAGAATTTTCCGAGAATTTTCCGAGAATTTTCCGAGATTTTTCCGAGAATTTTCCGAGAATTTTCCGAGAATTTTCCGAGAATTTTCCCAGATTTTTCCGAGAATTTTCCGAGAATTTTCCGAGAATTTTCCGAGAATTTTCCGAGAATTTTCCGAGAGTTTTCCGTCAATTTTCCGAGAATTTTCCGAGAATTTTCCGAGCATTTTCCGAGAATTTTCCGAGAATTTTCCGAGAATTTTCCGAGAATTTTCCGAGAATTTTTCCGAGAATTTTCTGAGAATTTTCCGAGAATTTTCCGAGAATTTTCCGAGAATTTTCCGAGAATTTTCTGAGAATTTTCCGAGAATTTTCCGAGAATTTTCCGTCAATTTTCCGAGAATTTTCCGAGAATTTTCCGAGAATTTTCCGAGAATTTTTCTGAGAATTTTCTGAGAATTTTCCGAGAATTTTCCGAGAATTTTCCGAGAATTTTCCGAGAATCTTCCGAGAATTTTCCGTCAATTTTCCGAGAATTTTCCGAGAATTTTCCGAGAATTTTCCGAGAATTTTCTGAGAATTTTCCGAGAATTTTCCGAGAATTTTCCGAGAATTTTCCGAGAATTTTCCGAGAATTTTCCGAGAATTTTCCGAGAATTTTCCGAGAATTTTCCGAAAATTTTCCGAGAATTTTCCGAGAATTTTCCGAGAATTTTCCGAGAGATTTCCGACAATTTTCCGAGATTTTTCCGAGAATTTTCCGAGAATTTTCCGAGAATTTTCCGAGAATTTCCGAGAATTTTCCGAGAATTTTCCGAGAATTTTCCGAGATTTTTCCGAGAATTTTCCGTCAATTTTCTGAGAATTTTCCGAGAATTTTCCGACATTTTTCCGAGAATTTTCCGAGAATTTTCCGAGAATTTTCCGAGAATTTTCCGAGAATTTTCCGAGAATTTTCCGTCAATTTTCCGAGAATTTTCCGAGAATTTTCCGAGAATTTTCCGAGAATTTTCTGAGAATTTTCTGAGAATTTTCCGAGAATTTTCCGAGAATTTTCCGAGAATTTTCCGAGAATTTTCCGAGAATTTTCCGAGAATTTTCCGTCAATTTTCCGAGAATTTTCCGAGAATTTTCCGAGAATTTTCCGAGAATTTTCTGAGAATTTTCTGAGAATTTTCCGAGAATTTTCCGAGAATTTTCCGAGAATTTTCCGAGAATCTTCCGAGAATTTTCCGAGAATTTTCCGAGAATTTTCCGAGAATTTTCCGAGAATTTTCCGGGAATTTTCCGAGAATTTTCTGAGAATTTTCCGAGAATTTTCCGAGAATTTTCCGAGAATTTTCCGAGAATTTTCCGGGAAATTTCCGAGAATTTTCCGAGAATTTTCCGAAAATTTTCCGAGAATTTTCCGAGAATTTTCCGTCAATTGTCCGAGAATTTTCCGAGAATTTTCCGAGAATTTTCCGAGAATTTTCCGAGAATTTTCCGAGAATTTTCCGAGAATTTTCCGAGAATTTTCCGAGAATTTTCTGAGTATTTTCCGAGAATTTTCCGAGAATTTTCCGAGAATTTTCCGTCAATTTTCCGAGAATTTTCCGAGAATTTTCCGAGAATTTTTCGAGAATTTTCCGAGAATTTTCCGAGACTTTTCCGAGAATTTTCCGGGAATTTTCCGAGAATTTTCTGAGAATTTTCCGAGAATTTTCCGAGAATTTTCCGAGAATTTTCCGAGAATTTTCCGAGAATTTTCCGAGAATTTTCCGAGAATTTTCTGAGAATTTTCCGAGAATTTTCCGAGATTTTTCCGAGAATTTTCCGAGAATTTTCCGAGAATTTTCCGAGAATTTTCCGAGAATTTTCCGAGAATTTTCCGAGAATTTTCCGTCAGTTTTCCGAGAATTTTCCGAGAATTTTCCGAGAATTTTCCGAGAATTTTCTGAGAATTTTCCGAGAACTTTCCGAGAATTTTCCGAGAATTTTCCGAGAATTTTCCGAGAATTTTCCGAGAATTTTCCGAAAATTTTCCGAGAATTTTCCGAGAATTTTCCGAGAATTTTCCGAGAATTTTCCGAGAATTTTCCGAGAATTTTCCGAGAATTTTCCGAGAATTTTCTGAGAATTTTCCGAGAATTTTCCGAGAATTTTCCGTCAATTTTCCGAGAATTTTCTGAGAATTTTCCGAGAATTTTCCGAGAATTTTCTGAGAATTTTCCGAGAATTTTCCGAGAATTTTCCGAGAATTTTCCGAGAATTTTCCGAGAATTTTCCGAGAATTTTCCGGGAATTTTCCGAGAATTTTCCGAGAATTTTCCGAGAATTTTCCGAGAATTTTCCGTCAATTTTCCGAGAATTTTCCGAGAATTTTCCGAGAATTTTCCCCAGAATTTTCCCGAGAATTTTCCGAGAATTTTCTGAGAATTTTCCGAGAATTTTCCGAGAATTTTCCGAGAATTTTCCGAGAATTTTCCGGGAATTTTCCGAGAATTTTCTGAGAATTTTCCGAGAATTTTCCGAGAATTTTCCGAGAATTTTCCGAGAATTTTCCGAGAATTTTCCGAGACTTTTCCGAGAATTTTCCGAGAATTTTCCGAAAATTTTCCGAGAATTTTCCGAGAATTTTCCGAGAATTTTCCGAGAATTTTCCGAGAATGTTCCGAGAATTTTCCGAGAATTTTCCGAGAATTTTCTGAGAATTTTCCGAGAATTTTCCGAGAATTTTCCGTCAATTTTCCGAGAATTTTCCGAGAATTTTCCGAGAATTTTCCGAGAATTTTCTGAGAATTTTCCGAGAATTTTCCGAGACTTTTCCGAGAATTTTCCGAGAATTTTCCGAAAATTTTCCGAGAATTTTCCGAGAATTTTCCGAGAATTTTCCGAGAATTTTCTGAGAATTTTCCGAGAATTTTCCGAGAATTTTCCGTCAATTTTCCGAGAATTTTCCGAGAATTTTCCGAGAATTTTCCGAGAATTTTCCGAGACTTTTCCGAGAATTTTCCGAGAATTTTCCGAAAATTTTCCGAGAATTTTCCGAGAATTTTCCGAGAATTTTCTGAGAATTTTCCGAGAATTTTCCCAGAATTTTCCGAGAATTTTCCGAGAATTTTCTGAGAATTTTCCGAGAATTTTCCGAGAATTTTCCGAGAATTTTCCGAGAATTTTCCGAGAATTTTCCGAGAATTTTCCGGGAATTTTCCGAGAATTTTCCGAGAATTTTCCGAGAATTTTCCGAGAATTTTCCGAGAATTTTCCGTCAATTTTCCGAGAATTTTCCGAGAATTTTCCGAGAATTTTCCGAGAATTTTCCCAGAATTTTCCGAGAATTTTCCGAGAATTTTCTGAGAATTTTCCGAGAATTTTCCGAGAATTTTCCGAGAATTTTCCGAGAATTTTCCGAGAATTTTCCGTCAATTTTCCGAGAATTTTCCGACAATTTTCCGAGAATTTTCCAAGAATTTTCCGAGAATTTTCCGAGAATTTTCCGAGAATTTTCCGAGAATTTTCCGAGAATTTTCCGAGAATTTTCCGAGAATTTTCTGAGTATTTTCCGAGAATTTTCCGAGAATTTTCCGAGAATTTTCCGTCAATCTTCCGAGAATTTTCCGAGAATTTTCCGAGAATTTTTCGAGAATTTTCCGAGAATTTTCCGAGAATTTTCCGAGAATTTTCTGGGAATTTTCCGAGAATTTTCTGAGAATTTTCCGAGAATTTTCCGAGAATTTTCCGAGAATTTTCCGAGAATTTTCCGAGAATTTTCCGAGAATTTTCCGAGAATTTTCTGAGAATTTTTCCGAGAATTTTCCGAGATTTTTCCGAGAATTTTCCGAGAATTTTCCGAGAATTTTCCGAGAATTTTCCGAGAATTTTCCGAGAATTTTCCGAGAATTTTCCGTCAATTTTCCGAGAATTTTCCGAGAATTTTCCGAGAATTTTCCGAGAATTTTCTGAGAATTTTCCGAGAATTTTCCGAGAATTTTCCGAGAATTTTCCGAGAATTTTCCGAGAATTTTCCGAGAATTTTCCGAGAATTTTCCGAGAATTTTCCGAGAATTTTCCGAGAATTTTCCGAGAATTTTCCGAGAATTTTCTGAGAATTTTCCGAGAATTTTCCGAGAATTTTCCGTCAATTTTCCGAGAATTTTCCGAGAATTTTCCGAGAATTTTCCGAGAATTTTCTGAGAATTTTCCGAGAATTTTCCGAGAATTTTCCGAGAATTTTCCGAGAATTTTCCGAGAATTTTCCGAGAATTTTCCGGGAATTTTCCGAGAATTTTCCGAGAATTTTCCGAGAATTTTCCTAGAATTTTCCGAGAATTTTCCGTCAATTTTCCGAGAATTTTCCGAGAATTTTCCGAGAATTTTCCCAGAATTTTCCGAGAATTTTCCGAGAATTTTCCGAGAATTTTCCGAGAATTTTCCGAGAATTTTCCGAGAATTTTCCGAGAATTTTCTGAGAATTTTCCGAGAATTTTCCGAGAATTTTCCGAGAATTTTCCGTCAATTTTCCGAGAATTTTCCGAGAATTTTCCGAGAATTTTTCGAGAATTTTCCGAGAATTTTCCGAGAATTTTCCGAGAATTTTCCGGGAATTTTCCGAGAATTTTCTGAAAATTGACGGAAAATTCTCGGAAAATTCTCCGAAAATTCTCGGAAAATTCTCGGAAAATTCTCGGAAAATTCCCGGAAAATTCTCGGAAAATTCTCGGAAAATTCTCAGAAAATTCTCGGAAAATTCTCAGAAAATTCTCGGAAAATTCTCGGAAAATTCTCGGAAAATTCCCGGAAAATTCTCGGAAAATTCTCGGAAAATTCTCGGAAAATTCTCGGAAAATTCTCGGAAAATTCTCGGAAAATTCTCGGAAAATTCTCGGAAAATTCTCAGAAAATTCTCAGAAAATTCTCGGAAAATTCTCGGAAAATTCTCAGAAAATTCTCGGAAAATTCTCGGAAAATTCTCGGAAAATTCTCGGAAAACTCTCGGAAAATTCTCGGAAAATTCTCAGAAAATTCTCAGAAAATTCTCGGAAAATTCTCGGAAAATTCTCGGAAAATTCTCGGAAAATTCTCGGAAAATTCTCAGAAAATTCTCGGAAAATTCTCGGAAAATTCTCGGAAAATTCTCGGAAAATTCTCGGAAAATTCTCAGAAAATTCTCGGAAAATTCTCGGAAAATTCTCGGAAAATTCTTGGAAAATTCTCGGAAAATTCTCAGAAAATTCTCGGAAAATTCTCGGAAAATTCTCGGAAAATTCTCGGAAAATTCTCGGAAAATTCTCGGAAAATTCTCGGAAAATTCTCGGAAAGTTCTCGGAAAATTAACGGAAAAATCTCGGAAAATTCTCGGAAAATTCTCGGAAAATTCTCGGAAAATTCTCGGAAAATTCTCGGAAAATTCTCGGAAAATTCTCGGAAAATTCTCGGAAAATTCTCGGAAAATTCTCGGAAAATTCCCGGAAAATTCTCGGAAAATTCTCGGAAAATTCTCGGAAAATTCTCAGAAAATTCTCGGAAAATTCTCGGAAAATTCTCGGAAATTCTCGGAAAATTCTCGGAAAATTCTCAGAAAATTCTCGGAAAATTCTCGGAAAATTCTCAGAAAATTCTCGGAAAATTCTCGGAAAATTCTCGGAAAATTCTCAGAAAATTCTCGGAAAATTCTCGGAAAATTCTCGGAAAATTCTCGGAAAATTCTCGGAAAATTCTCGGAAAATTCTCAGAAAATTCTCAGAAAATTCTCGGAAAATTCTCGGAAAATTCTCGGAAAATTCTCGGAAAATTCTCGGAAAATTCTCAGAAAATTCTCAGAAAATTCTCGGAAAATTCTCGGAAAATTCTCGGAAAATTCTCGGAAAATTCTCGGAAAAATCTCGGAAAATTCTCGGAAAATTCTCGGAAAATTCTCGGAAAATTCTCGGAAAATTCTCGGAAAATTCTCGGAAAATTGACGGAAAATTCTCGGAAAATTCTCGGAAAATTCTCGGAAAATTCTCGGAAAATTCTCGGAAAATTCCCGGAATATTCTCGGAAAATTCTCGGAAAATTCTCGGAAAATTCTCGGAAAATTCTCAGAAAATTCTCGGAAAATTCTCGGAAAATTCTCGGAAAATTCTCGGAAAATTCCCGGAAAATTCTCGGAAAATTCTCGGAAAATTCTCGGAAAATTCTCGGAAAATAAAATTCTCGGAAAATTCTCGGAAAATTCTCAGAAAATTCTCAGAAAATTCTCGGAAAATTCTCGGAAAATGCTCAGAAAATTCTGGGAAAATTCTCGGAAAATTCTCGGAAAATTCTCGGAAAATTCTCGGAAAATTCTCGGAAAATTCTCAGAAAATTCTCAGAAAATTCTCGGAAAATTCTCGGAAAATTCTCGGAAAATTCTCGGAAAATTCTCGGAAAATTCTCGGAAAAATCTCGGAAAATTCTCGGAAAATTCTCGGAAAATTCTCAGAAAATTCTCGGAAAATTCTCGGAAAATTCTCAGAAAATTCTCGGAAAATTCTCGGAAAATTCTCGGAAAATTCTCGGAAAATTCTCGGAAAATTCTCGGAAAATTCTCAGAAAATTCTTGGAAAATTCTCGGAAAATTCTCGGAAAATTCTCGGAAAATTCTCAGAAAATTCTCGGAAAATTCTCGGAAAATTCTCGGAAAATTCTCGGAAAATTCTCGGAAAATTCTCGGAAAATTCTCGGAAAATTCTCGGAAAATTCTCGGAAAATTCTCGGAAAATTTTCGGAAAATTCTCGGAAAATTCTCGGAAAATTCTCGGAAAATTCTCGGAAAATTCCCGGAAAATTCTCGGAAAATTCTCGGAAAATTCTCGGAAAATTCTCGGTAAATTCTCAGAAAATTCTCGGAAAATTCTCGGAAAATTCTCGGAAAATTCTCGGAAAATTCCCGGAAAATTCTCGGAAAATTCTCGGAAAATTCTCGGAAAATTCTCGGAAAATTCTCGGAAAATTCTCGGAAAATTCTCGGAAAATTCTCGGAAAATTCTCAGAAAATTCTCAGAAAATTCTCGGAAAACTCTCGGAAAATTCTCAGAAAATTCTCGGAAAATTCTCGGAAAATTCTCGGAAAATTCTCGGAAAATTCTCGGAAAATTCTCGGAAAATTCTCAGAAAATTCTCAGAAAATTCTCGGAAAATTCTCGGAAAATTCTCGGAAAATTCCCGGAAAATTCTCGGAAAATTCTCGGAAAATTCTCGGAAAATTCTCGGAAAATTCTCAGAAAATTCTCGGAAAATTCTCGGAAAATTCTCGGAAAATTCTCGGAAAATTCCCGGAAAATTCTCGGAAAATTGTCGGAAAATTCTCGGAAAATTCTCAGAAAATTCTCGGAAAATTCTCGGAAAATTCTCGGAAAATTCTCGGAAAATTCTCGGAAAATTCTCGGAAAATTCTCGGAAAATTCTCGGAAAATTCTCGGAAAATTCTCGGAAAATTGACGGAAAATTCTCGGAAAATTCTCGGAAAATTCTCGGAAAATTCTCGGAAAATTCTCGGAAAATTCCCGGAAAATTCTCGGAAAATTCTCGGAAAATTCTCGGAAAATTCTCGGAAAATTCTCGGAAAATTCTCGGAAAATTCTCGGAAAATTCTCGGAAAATTCTCGGAAAATTCTCGGAAAATTCTCGGAAAATTCTCGGAAAATTCTCGGAAAATTCTCGGAAAATTCTCGGAAAATTGACGGAAAATTCTCGGAAAATTCTCGGAAAATTCTCGGAAAATTCCCGGAAAATTCTCGGAAAATTCTCGGAAAATTCTCGGAAAATTCTCGGAAAATTCTCGGAAAATTCTCGGAAAATTCTCGGAAATTTCTCGGAAAATTCTCGGAAAATTCTCGGAAAATTCTCGGAAAATTCTCGGAAAATTCTCGGAAAATTCTCGGAAAATTCTCGGAAAATTCTCGGAAAATTCTCGGAAAATTCTCGGAAAATTCTCGGAAAATTCTCGGAAAATTGACGGAAAATTCTCGGAAAATTCTCCGAAAATTCTCGGAAAATTATCGGAAAATTCTCGGAAACTTCTCGGAAAAATCTCGGAAAATTCTCGGAAAATTCTGGGAAAATTCTCAGAAAATTCTCGGAAAATTCTCGGAAAATTCTCGGAAAATTCTCGGAAAATTCTCGGAAAATTCTCGGAAAATTCTCGGAAAATTCTCGGAAAATTCTTGGAAAATTGACGGAAAATTCTCGGAAAATTCTCGGAAAATTCTCGGAAAATTCTCGGGAAATTCTCGGAAAATTCCCGGAAAATTCTCGGAAAATTCTCGGAAAATTCTCGGAAAATTCTCGGAAAATTCTCGGAAAATTCTCGGAAAATTCTCGGAAAATTCTCGGAAAATTCTCGGAAAATTCTCGGAAAATTCTCGGAAAATTCTCGGAAAATTCTCAGAAAATTCTCGGAAATTTCTCGGAAAATTCTCGGAAAATTCTCGGAAAATTCTCGGAAAATTCTCGGAAAATTCTCGGAAAATTCTCGGAAAATTCTCGGAAAATTCTCGGAAAATTCCCGGAAAATTCTCGGAAAATTCTCGGAAAATTCTCGGAAAATTCTCAGAAAATTCTCGGAAAATTCTCGGAAAATTCTCGGAAATTTCTCGGAAAATTCCCGGAAAATTCTCGGAAAATTCTCGGAAAATTCTCGGAAAATTCTCGGAAAATTCTCGGAAAATTCTCGGAAAATTCTCGGAAAATTCTCGGAAAATTCTCAGAAAATTCTCAGAAAATTCTCGGAAAATTCTCGGAAAATTCTCAGAAAATTCTCGGAAAATTCTCGGAAAATTCTCGGAAAATTCTCGGAAAATTCTCGGAAAATTCTCGGAAAATTCTCAGAAAATTCTCAGAAAATTCTCGGAAAATTCTCGGAAAATTCTCGGAAAATTCTCGGAAAATTCTCGGAAAATTCTCGGAAAATTCTCGGAAAAATCTCGGAAAATTCTCGGAAAATTCTCGGAAAATTCTCGGAAAATTCTCGGAAAATTCTCGGAAAATTCTCGGAAAATTGACGGAAAATTCTCGGAAAATTCTCGGAAAATTCTCGGAAAATTCTCAGAAAATTCTCGGAAAATTCTCGGAAAATTCTCGGAAAATTCTCGGAAAATTCTCGGAAAATTCTCGGAAAATTCTCGGAAAATTCTCGGAAAATTCTCGGAAAATTCTCGGAAAATTCTCGGAAAATTCTCGGGAAATTCTCAGAAAATTCTCGGAAATTTCTCGGAAAATTCTCGGAAAATTCTCGGAAAATTCTCAGAAAATTCTCAGAAAATTCTCGGAAAATTCTCGGAAAATTCTCAGAAAATTCTCGGAAAATTCTCGGAAAATTCTCGGAAAATTCTCGGAAAATTCTCGGAAAATTCTCGGAAAATTCTCGGAAAATTCTCAGAAAAGTCTCAGAAAATTCTCGGAAAATTCTCGGAAAATTCTCAGAAAATTCTCGGAAAATTCTCGGAGAATTCTCGGAAAATTCTCGGAAAATTCTCGGAAAATTCTCGGAAAATTCTCAGAAAATTCTCAGAAAATTCTCGGAAAATTCTCGGAAAATTCTCGGAAAATTCTCGGAAAATTCTCGGAAAATTCTCAGAAAATTCTCGGAAAATTCTCAGAAAATTCTCGGAAAATTCTCGGAAAATTCTCGGAAAATTCTCGGAAAATTCTCAGAAAATTCTCAGAAAATTCTCGGAAAATTCTCGGAAAATTCTCAGAAAATTCTCGGAAAATTCTCGGAAAATTCTCGGAAAGTTCTCGGAAAATTCTCGGAAAATTCTCGGAAAATTCTCAGAAAATTCTCGGAAATTTCTCGGAAAATCCTCGGAAAATTCTCGGAAAATTCTCGGAAAATTCTCAGAAAATTCTCGGAAATTTCTCGGAAAATTCTCGGAAAATTCTCAGAAAATTCTCGGAAAATTCTCAGAAAATTCTCAGAAAATTCTCGGAAAATTCTCGAAAAATTCTCAGAAAATTCTCGGAAAATTCTCGGAAAATTCTCGGAAAATTCTCGGAAAATTCCCGGAAAATTCTCGGAAAATTCTCGGAAAATTCTCGGAAAATTCTCGGAAAATTCTCGGAAAATTCTCGGAAAATTCTCGGAAATTTCTCGGAAAATTCTCGGAAAATTCTCGGAAAATTCTCGGAAAATTCTCGGAAAATTCTCGGAAAATTCTCGGAAAATTCTCGGAAAATTCTCGGAAAATTCTCGGAAAATTCTCGGAAAATTCTCGGAAAATTCTCGGAAAATTGACGGAAAATTCTCGGAAAATTCTCCGAAAATTCTCGGAAAATTATCGGAAAATTCTCGGAAACTTCTCGGAAAAATCTCGGAAAATTCTCGGAAAATTCTGGGAAAATTCTCAGAAAATTCTCGGAAAATTCTCGGAAAATTCTCGGAAAATTCTCGGAAAATTCTCGGAAAATTCTCGGAAAATTCTCGGAAAATTCTCGGAAAATTCTTGGAAAATTGACGGAAAATTCTCGGAAAATTCTCGGAAAATTCTCGGAAAATTCTCGGGAAATTCTCGGAAAATTCCCGGAAAATTCTCGGAAAATTCTCGGAAAATTCTCGGAAAATTCTCGGAAAATTCTCGGAAAATTCTCGGAAAATTCTCGGAAAATTCTCGGAAAATTCTCGGAAAATTCTCGGAAAATTCTCGGAAAATTCTCGGAAAATTCTCAGAAAATTCTCGAAATTTCTCGGAAAATTCTCGGAAAATTCTCGGAAAATTCTCGGAAAATTCTCGGAAAATTCTCGGAAAATTCTCGGAAAATTCTCGGAAAATTCTCGGAAAATTCCCGGAAAATTCTCGGAAAATTCTCGGAAAATTCTCGGAAAATTCTCAGAAAATTCTCGGAAAATTCTCGGAAAATTCTCGGAAATTTCTCGGAAAATTCCCGGAAAATTCTCGGAAAATTCTCGGAAAATTCTCGGAAAATTCTCGGAAAATTCTCGGAAAATTCTCGGAAAATTCTCGGAAAATTCTCGGAAAATTCTCAGAAAATTCTCAGAAAATTCTCGGAAAATTCTCGGAAAATTCTCAGAAAATTCTCGGAAAATTCTCGGAAAATTCTCGGAAAATTCTCGGAAAATTCTCGGAAAATTCTCGGAAAATTCTCAGAAAATTCTCAGAAAATTCTCGGAAAATTCTCGGAAAATTCTCGGAAAATTCTCGGAAAATTCTCGGAAAATTCTCGGAAAATTCTCGGAAAAATCTCGGAAAATTCTCGGAAAATTCTCGGAAAATTCTCGGAAAATTCTCGGAAAATTCTCGGAAAATTCTCGGAAAATTGACGGAAAATTCTCGGAAAATTCTCGGAAAATTCTCGGAAAATTCTCAGAAAATTCTCGGAAAATTCTCGGAAAATTCTCGGAAAATTCTCGGAAAATTCTCGGAAAATTCTCGGAAAATTCTCGGAAAATTCTCGGAAAATTCTCGGAAAATTCTCGGAAAATTCTCGGAAAATTCTCGGGAAATTCTCAGAAAATTCTCGGAAATTTCTCGGAAAATTCTCGGAAAATTCTCGGAAAATTCTCAGAAAATTCTCAGAAAATTCTCGGAAAATTCTCGGAAAATTCTCAGAAAATTCTCGGAAAATTCTCGGAAAATTCTCGGAAAATTCTCGGAAAATTCTCGGAAAATTCTCGGAAAATTCTCGGAAAATTCTCAGAAAAGTCTCAGAAAATTCTCGGAAAATTCTCGGAAAATTCTCAGAAAATTCTCGGAAAATTCTCGGAGAATTCTCGGAAAATTCTCGGAAAATTCTCGGAAAATTCTCGGAAAATTCTCAGAAAATTCTCAGAAAATTCTCGGAAAATTCTCGGAAAATTCTCGGAAAATTCTCGGAAAATTCTCGGAAAATTCTCAGAAAATTCTCGGAAAATTCTCAGAAAATTCTCGGAAAATTCTCGGAAAATTCTCGGAAAATTCTCGGAAAATTCTCAGAAAATTCTCAGAAAATTCTCGGAAAATTCTCGGAAAATTCTCAGAAAATTCTCGGAAAATTCTCGGAAAATTCTCGGAAAGTTCTCGGAAAATTCTCGGAAAATTCTCGGAAAATTCTCAGAAAATTCTCGGAAATTTTCTCGGAAAATCCTCGGAAAATTCTCGGAAAATTCTCGGGAAAATTCTCAGAAAATTCTCGGAAATTTCTCGGAAAATTCTCGGAAAATTCTCAGAAAATTCTCGGAAAATTCTCAGAAAATTCTCAGAAAATTCTCGGAAAATTCTCGAAAAATTCTCAGAAAATTCTCGGAAAATTCTCGGAAATTCTCGGAAAATTCTCGGAAAATTCTCGGAAAATTCTCGGAAAATTCTCGGAAAATTCTCGGAAAATTCTCGGAAAATTTCTCAGAAAATTCTCGGAAAATTCTCGGAAAATTCTCGGAAAATTCTCGGAAAGTTCTCGGAAAATTCTCGGAAAATTCTCAGAAAATTCTCAGAAAATTCTCGGAAAATTCTCGGAAAATTCTCGGAAAATTCTCGGAAAATTCTCGGAAAATTCTCAGAAAATTCTCGGAAAATTCTCGGAAAATTCTCGGAAAATTCTCGGAAAATTTCGGAAAATTCTCGGAAAATTCTCAGAAAATTCTCGGAAAATTCTTGGAAAATTCTCAGAAAATTCTCGGAAAATTCTCGGAAAATTCTCGGAAAATTCTCGGAAAATTCTTGGAAAATTCTCGGAAAATTCTCGGAAATTCTCAGAAAAATTCTCGGAAAATTCTCGGAAAATTCTCGGAAAATTCTCGGAAAATTCTCGGAAAATTCTCGGAAAATTCTCGGAAAATTCTCGGAAAATTCTCGGAAAATTCTCGGAAAATTCTCGGAAAATTCTCGGAAAATTGACGGAAAATTCTCAGAAAATTCTCGGAAAATTCTCGGAAAATTCTCGGAAAATTCTCGGAAAAATTCCCGGAAAATTCTCGGAAAATTCTCGGAAAATTCTCGGAAAATTCTCGGAAAATTCTCAGAAAATTCTCGGAAAAATTCGGAAAATTCTCGGAAAATTCTCGGAAAATTCCCGGAAAATTCTCGGAAAATTCCCGGAAAATTCTCGGAAAATTCTAGGAAAATTCTCGGAAAATTCTCAGAAAATTCTCAGAAAATTCTCGGAAAATTCTCGGAAAATTCTCAGAAAATTGTCGGAAAATTCTCGGAAAATTCTCGGAAAATTCTCGGAAAATTCTCGAAAATTCTCGGAAAATTCTCAGAAAATTCTCAGACAATTCTCGGAAAATTCTCCGGAAAATTCTCGGAAAATTCTCGGAAAATTCTCGGAAAATTCTCAGAAAATTCTCGGAAAATTCTCGGAAAATTCTCGGAAAATTCTCGGAAAATTCTCGGAAAATTCTCGGAAAATTCTCGGAAAATTCTCGGAAAATTCTCGGAAATTCTCGGAAAATTGACGGAAAATTCTCGGAAAATTCTCGGAAAATTCTCGGAAAATTCTCGGAAAATTCTCGGAAAATTCCCGGAAAATTCTCGGAAAATTCTCGGAAAATTCTCGGAAAATTCCCCGAAAATTCTCGGAAAATTCTCGGAAAATTCTCGGAAATTCTCGGAAAATTCTCGGAAAATTCTCGGAAAATTCTCGAAAAATTCTCCGAAAATTCTCGGAAAATTCTCGGAAAATTCTCGGAAATTCTCGGAAAATTCTCGGAAAATTTCTCGGAAAATTCTCGGAAAATTGACGGAAAACTTCTCGGAAAAATTCTCGGATAATCTCGGAAAATTCTCGGAAAATTCTCGGAAATTTCTCGGAAAATTATCGGAAAATTCTCGGAAACTTCTCGGAAAAATCTCGGAAAAATTCTCGGAAAATTCTGGGAAAATTCTCAGAAAATTCTCGGAAAATTCTCGGGAAAATTCTCGGAAAATTCTCGGAAAATTCTCGGAAAATTCTCGGAAAATTCTCGGAAAATTCTCGGAAAATTCTTGGAAAATTCTCGGAAAAATGACGGAAAATTCTCGGAAAATTCTCGTAAAATTCTCGGAAAAATTCTCGGAAAATTCTCGGAAAATTCCCCTTAAAATTCTCGGAAATTCTCAGAAAAATTCTCGGAAAATTCTCGGAAAATTCTCGGAAAAATCTCGGAAAATTCCTCGGAAAATTCTCGGAAAATTCCCGGAAAATTCTCGGAAAATTCTCGGAAAATTCTCGGAAAATTCTCGGAAAATTCTCGGAAAATTCTCGGAAAATTCTCGGAAAATTCTGGGAAAATTCTCAGAAAATTCTCGGAAAATTCTCGGAAAATTCTCGGAAAATTCTCAGAAAATTCTCGGAAAATTCTCGGAAAATTCTCGGAAAATTCTCGGAAAATTCTCGGAAAATTCTCGGAAAATTCTTGGAAAATTCTCGGAAAATTCTCGGAAAATTCTCGGAAAATTCTCAGAAAATTCTCGGAAAATTCTCGGAAAATTCTCAGAAAATTCTCGGAAAATTCTCGGAAAATTCTCGGAAAATTCTCGGAAAATTCTCGGAAATTCTCGGAAAATTGACCGAAAATTCTCGGAAAATTCTCGGAAATTCTCGGAAAATTCTCGGAAAATTCTCGGAAAATTCCCAGAAAATTCTCGGAAAATTCTCGGAAAATTCTCGGAAAATTCCCGGAAAATTCTCGGAAAATTCGCGGGAAAATTCTCGGAAAATTCTCGGAAAATTGACGGAAAATTCTCGGAAAATTCTCGAAAAATTCTCCGAAAATTCTCGGAAAATTCCTGGAAAATTCTCGGAAAATTTTCGGAAAATTCTCGGAAAATTCTCGGAAAATTCTCGGAAAATTCTCGGAAAATTCTCGGAAAATTCTCGGAAATTCTCGGAAAATTCTCGGAAAATTCTCGGAAAAATCTCGGAAAATTCTCGGAAATTCTGGGAAAATTCTCAGAAAATTCTCGGAAAATTCTCGGAAAATTCTCGGAAAATTCTCGGAAAATTCTCGGAAAATTCTCGGAAAATTCTCGGAAAATTCTCGGAAATTCTTGGAAAATTCTCGGAAAATTCTCGGAAAATGCTCGGAAAATTCTCGGAAAATTCCCGGAAAATTCTCGGAAAATTCTCAGAAAATTCTCGGAAAATTCTCGGAAAAATTCTCGGAAAATTCTCGGAAAATTCTCGGAAAAATTCTCGGAAAATTCTCGGAAAATTGTCGGAAAATTCTCGGAAAATTCTCGGAAAATTCTCGGAAAATTCTCGGAAAATTCTCGGAAAATTCTCGGAAAATTCTCAGGAAATTCTTCAGAAATTCTCGGAAAATTCTCGGAAAATTCTCGAAAATTCTCGAAATTCTCGGAAAATTCTCGGAAAATTCTCGGAAAATTCTCGGAAAATTCTCGGAAAATTCTCAGAAAATTCTCGGAAAATTCTGGGAAAATTCTCGGAAAATTCTCGGAAAAATTCTCAGAAAATTCTCGGAAAATTCTCGGAAAATTCTCGGAAAATTCTCGGAAAATTCTCGGAAAATTCTCGGAAAATTGACGGAAAATTCTCGGAAAATTCTCGGAAAATTCTCGGAAAATTCTCGGAAAATTCTCGGAAAATTCTCGGAAAATTCTCGGAAAATTCTCGGAAAATTCTCGGAAAATTGACCGAAAATTCTCGGAAAATTCTCGGAAAATTCTCGGAAAATTCTCGGAAAATTCTCGGAAAATTCCCAGAAAATTCTCGGAAAATTCTCGGAAAATTCTCGGAAAATTCCCGGAAAATTCTCGGAAAATTCGCGAAAATTCTCGGAAAATTCTCGGAAAATGACGGAAAATTCTCGGAAAATTCTCGAAAAATTCTCCGAAAATTCTCGGAAAATTCCTGGAAAATTCTCGGAAAATTTTCGGAAAATTCTCGGAAAATTCTCGGAAAATTCTCGGAAAATTCTCGGAAAATTCTCGGAAATTCTCGGAAAATTCTCGGAAAATTCTCGGAAAATTCTCGGAAAAATCTCGGAAAATTCTCGGAAAATTCTGGGAAAATTCTCAGAAAATTCTCGGAAAATTCTCGGAAAATTCTCGGAAAATTCTCGGAAAATTCTCGGAAAATTCTCGGAAAATTCTCGGAAAATTCTCGGAAAATTCTTGGAAAATTCTCGGAAAATTCTCGGAAAATGCTCGGAAAATTCTCGGAAAATTCCGGAAAATTCTCGGAAAATTCTCAGAAAATTCTCGGAAAATTCTCGGAAAATTCTCGGAAAATTCTCGGAAAATTCTCGGAAAATTCTCGGAAAATTCTCGGAAAATTGTCGGAAAATTTCTCGGAAAATTCTCGGAAAATTCTCGGAAAATTCTCGGAAAATTCTCGGAAAATTCTCGGAAAATTCTCAGGAAATTCTCAGAAAATTCTCGGAAAATTCTCGGAAAATTCTCGGAAAATTCTCGGAAAATTCTCGGAAAATTCTCGGAAATTCTCGGAAAATTCTCGGAAAATTCTCGGAAAATTCTCAGAAAATTCTCGGAAAATTCTGGGAAAATTCTCGGAAAATTCTCGGAAAATTCTCAGAAAATTCTCGGAAAATTCTCGGAAAATTCTCGGAAAATTTTCGGAAATTTCTCGGAAAATTCTCGGAAATTGACGGAAATTCTCGGAAAATTCTCGGAAAATTCTCGGAAAATTCTCGGAAAAATTCTCGGAAAATTCTCGGAAAATTCCCGGAAAATTCTCGGAAAATTCTCGGGAAAATTCTCGGAAAGTTCTCGGAAAATTCTCGGAAAAATTCTCAGAAAATTCTCGGAAAATTCTCGGAAAATTCTCGGAAAATTCTCGGAAAATTCTCGGAAAATTCTCGGAAAAGTCTCGGAAATTCTCCGGATAATTCTCGGATAATTCTCGGAAAATTCTCGGAAAATTCTCGGAAAATTCTCGGAAAATTCTCGGAAAATTCTCGGAAAATTCTCGGAAAATTCTCGGAAAATTCTCGGAAAAATTCTCGGAAAATTCCGGAAAATTCTCGGAAAATTCTCGGAAAATTCTCCGAAAATTCTCGGAAAATTCTCGGAAAATTCCCAGAAAATTCTCGGAAAATTGACGGAAAATTCTCGGAAAATTCTCGGAAATTCTCGGAAATTCTCGGAAAATTCTCGGAAAATTCTCGGAAAATTCCCGGAAAGTTCTCAGAAAATTCTCGGAAAATTCTCGGAAAATTCTCGGAAAATTCTCCGAAAATTCTCGGAAAATTCTCGGAAAAATCTCGGAAAATTCTTGGAAAATTCTCAGAAAATTCTCGGAAAATTCTCGGAAAATTCTCGGAAATTCTCGGAAAATTCTCGGAAAATTCTCGGAAAATTCTCAGAAAATTCTCCGAAAATTCCCCGAAAAATTCTCGGAAAATTCCCGGAAAATTCTCGGAAAATTCTCAGAAAATTCTCGAAAAATTCTCCGAAAATTCTCGGAAAATTCTCGGAAATTCTCGGAAAATTCTCGGAAAAATTCTCGGAAAATTGTCGGAAAATTCTCGGAAAATTCTCGGAAAATTCTCGGGAAAATTCTCAGAAAATTGTCAGAAAATTCTCGGAAAATTCTCGGAAAATTCTCGGAAAATTCTCGGAAAATTCTCGGAAAATTCTCGGAAAATTCTCGGAAAATTCTCGGAAAATTCTCGGAAAATTCTCGGAAAGTTCTTGCAAAATTCTCGGAAAATTCTCGGAAAATTCTCGGAAAATTCTCGGAAAATTCCCGGAAAATTTCTCGGAAAATTCTCGGAAAATTCTCGGAAAATTGACGGAAAATTCTCGGAAAACTCTCGAAAAATTCTCCGAAAATTCTCGGAAAATTCCCGGAAAATTCTCGGAAAATTTTCGGAAAATTCTCGGAAAATTCTCGGAAAATTCTCGGAAAATTCTCGGAAAATTCTCGGAAAATTCTCAGAAAATTCTCGGAAAATTCTCGGAAAATTCTCGGAATATTCTCGGAAAATTCTCGGAAAATTCTCGGAAAATTCTCGGAAAATTCTCGGAAAATTCCCGGAAAATTCTCGGAAAATTCTCGGAAAATTCTCGGAAAATTGACGGAAAAATTCTCGGAAAACTCTCGAAAAATTCTCCGAAAATTCTCGGAAAATTCCCGGAAAATTCTCGGAAAATTTTCGGAAAATTCTCGGAAAATTCTCGGAAAATTCTCGGAAAATTCTCGGAAAATTCTCGGAAAATTCTCAGAAAATTCTCGGAAAATTCTCGGAAAATTCTCGGAATATTCTCGGAAAATTCTCGGAAAATTTCTCGGAAAATTCTCGGAAAATTGACCGAAAATTCTCGGAAAATTCTCGAAAATTCTCGGAAAATTCTCGGAAAATTCTCGGAAAATTCCCGGAAAATTCGGGAAAATTCTCGGAAAATTCTCGGAAAATTCTCGGAAAATTCTCGGAAAATTCTCGGAAAATTCTCGGAAAATTCTCGGGAAAATTCTCGGAAAATTCTCGGAAAATTCTCGGAAAATTGACGGAAAATTCTCGGAAAATTCTCGGAAAATTCTCGGAAAATTCTCGGAAATTCTCGGAAAATTCCCGGAAAATTCTCGGAAAATTCTCGGAAAATTCTCGGAAAATTCTCGGAAAATTCTCGGAAAATTCTCGGAAAATTCTCGGAAAATTCTCGGAAAATTCTCGGAAAATTCTCGGAAAATTCTCGGAAAATTCTCGGAAAATTCTCGGAAAAATTCTCGGAAAATTCTCGGAAATTCTCGGAAAATTCTCGGAAAATGACGGAAATTCTCGGAAAAATTCTCCGAAAATTCTCGGAAAATTATCGGAAAATTCTCGGAAACTTCTCGGAAAAATCTCGGAAAATTCTCGGAAAATTCTGGGAAAATTCTCAGAAAATTCTCGGAAAATTCTCGGAAAAATTCTCGGAAAATTCTCGGAAAATTCTCGGAAAATTCTCGGAAAAGTCTCGGAAAATTCTCGGAAAATTCTCGGAAAATTCTCGGAAAATTGACGGAAAATTCTCGGAAAATTCTCGGAAAATTCTCGGAAAAATTCTCGGAAAATTCTCGGAAAATTCCCGGAAAATTCTCGGAAATTCTCGGAAAATTCTCGGAAAATTCTCGGAAAATTCTCGGAAAATTCTCGGAAAATTCTCGGAAAATTCTCGGAAAATTCTCGGAAAATTCTCGGAAAATTCTCAGAAAATTCTCGGAAATTTCTCGGAAAATTCTCGGAAAATTCTCGGAAAATTCTCGGAGAATTCTCGGAAAATTCTCGGAAAAATTCTCGGAAAATTCTCGGAAAATTCTCGGAAAATTCCCGGAAAATTCTCGGAAAATTCTCGGAAAATTCTCGGAAATTCTCGGAAAATTCTCAGAAAATTCTCGGAAAAATTCTCGGAAAATTCTCGGAAATTTCTCGGAAAATTCCCGGAAAATTCTCGGAAAATTCTCGGAAAATTCTCGGAAAATTCTCGGAAAATTCTCGGAAAATTCTCGGAAAATTCTCGGAAAATTCTCAGAAAATTCTCAGAAAATTCTCGGAAAATTCTCGGAAAATTCTCAGAAAATTCTCGGAAAATTCTCGGAAAATTCTCGGAAAATTCTCGGAAAATTCTCGGAAAATTCTCGGAAAATTCTCGGAAAATTCTCAGAAAATTCTCGGAAAATTCTCGGAAAATTCTCGGAAAATTCTCGGAAAATTCTCGGAAATTCTCCGAAAATTCTCGGAAAATTCTCGGAAAATTCTCGGAAAATTCTCGGAAAATTCTCGGAAAATTCTCGGAAAATTCTCGGAAAATTCTCGGAAAATTCTCGGAAAATTGACGGAAAATTCTCGGAAAATTCTCGGAAAATTCTCGGAAAATTCTCGGAAAATTCTCGGAAAAATTCCCGGAAAATTCTCGGAAAATTCTCGGAAAATTCTCGGAAAATTCTCGGAAATTCTCGGAAAATTCTCGGAAAATTCTCGGAAAATTCTCGGAAAATTCTCGGAAAATTCTCTGAAAATTCTCGGAAAATTCTCGGAAAATTCTCGGAAAATTGACGGAAAATTCTCGGAAAATTCTCGGAAAATTCTCGGAAAATTCTCGGAAAATTCTCGGAAAATTCCCGGAAAATTCTCGGAAAATTCTCGGAAAATTCTCGGAAAATTCTCGGAAAATTCTCGGAAAATTCTCGGAAAATTCTCGGAAAATTCTCGGAAAATTCTCGGAAAATTCTCGGAAAATTCCTCGGAAAATTCTCGGAAAATTCTCGGAAAATTCTCGGAAAATTCTCGGAAAATTCTCGGAAAATTCTCGGAAAATTCTCGGAAAATTCTCGGAAAATTGACGGAAAATTCTCGGAAAATCTCCGAAAATTCTCGGGAAAATTATCGGAAAATTCTCGGAAACTTCCCGGAAAAATCTCAGAAAATTCTCGGAAAATTCTGGGAAAATTCTCAGAAAATTCTTCTCGGAAATTCTCGGAAAATTCTCGGAAAATTCTCGGAAAATTCTCAGAAAATTCTCGGAAAATTCTCGGAAAATTCTCGGAAAATTGACGGAAAATTCTCGGAAAATTCTCGGAAAATTCTCGGAAAATTCTCGGAAAAATTCTCGGAAAATTCCCGGAAAATTCTCGGAAAATTCTCGGAAAATTCTCGGAAAATTCTCGGAAAATTCTCGGAAAATTCTCGGAAAATTCTCGGAAAATTCTCGGAAAATTCTCGGAAAATTCTCGGAAAATTCTCAGAAAATTCTCGGAAATTTTCTCGGAAAATTCTCGGAAAATTCTCGGAAAATTCTCGGAAAATTCTCGGAAAATTCTCGGAAAATTCTCGGAAAATTCTCGGAAAATTCTCGGAAAATTCCCGGAAAATTCTCGGAAATTCTCGGAAAATTCTCGGAAAATTCTCGGAAAATTCTCAGAAAATTCTCGGAAAATTCTCGCAAAATTCTCGGAAATTTCTCGGAAAATTCCCGGAAAATTCTCGGAAAATTCTCGGAAAATTCTCGGAAAATTCTCGGAAAATTCTCGGAAAATTCTCGGAAAATTCTCGGAAATTTCTCGGAAAATTCTCAGAAAATTCTCAGAAAATTCTCGGAAAATTCTCGGAAAATTCTCAGAAAATTCTCGGAAAATTCTCGGAAAATTCTCGGAAAATTCTCGGAAAATTCTCGGAAAATTCTCGGAAAATTCTCAGAAAATTCTCAGAAAATTCTCGGAAAATTCTCGGAAAATTCTCGGAAAATTCTCGGAAAATTCTCGGAAAATTCTCGGAAAATTCTCGGAAAATTCTCGGAAAATTCTCGGAAAATTCTCGGAAAATTCTCGGAAAATTCTCGGAAAATTCTCGGAAAATTCTCGGAAAATTCTCGGAAAATTCTCGGAAAATTCTCGGAAAATTCTCGGAAAATTCTCGGAAAATTCTCGGAAAATTCTCGGAAAATTCTCGGAAAATTCTCGGAAAATTCTCAGAAAATTCTCGGAAATTTCTCGGAAAATTCTCGGAAATTCTCGGAAAATTCTCAGAAAATTCTCGGAAAATTCTCAGAAAATTCTCAGAAAATTCTCGGAAAATTCTCGGAAAATTCTCAGAAAATTCTCGGAAAATTCTCGGAAAATTCTCGGAAAAATTCTCGGAAAATTCTCGGAAAATTCTCGGAAAATTCTCGGAAAATTCTCAGAAAATTCTCAGAAAATTCTCGGAAAATTCTCGGAAAATTCTCAGAAAATTCTCGGAAAATTCTCGGAAAATTCTCGGAAAATTCTCGGAAAATTCTCGGAAAATTCTCGGAAAATTCTCGGAAAATTCTCGGAAAATTCTCGGAAAATTCTCGGAAAATTCTCGGAAAATTCTCGGAAAATTCTCGGAAAATTCTCGGAAAATTCTCGGAAAATTCTCGGAAAATTCTCAGAAAATTCTCGGAAATTTCTCGGAAAATTCTCGGAAAATTCTCGGAAAATTCTCAGAAAATTCTCAGAAAATTCTCGGAAAATTCTCGGAAAATTCTCAGAAAATTCTCGGAAAATTCTCGAAAATTCTCGGAAAATTCTCGGAAAATTCTCGGAAAATTCTCGGAAAATTCTCGGAAAATTCTCAGAAAATTCTCAGAAAATTCTCGGAAAATTCTCGGAAATTCTCAGAAAATTCTCGGAAAATTCTCGGAAAATTCTCGGAAAATTCTCGGAAAATTCTCGGAAAATTCTCGGAAAATTCTCAGAAAATTCTCAGAAAATTCTCGGAAAATTCTCGGAAAATTCTCGGAAAATTCTCGGAAAATTCTCGGAAAATTCTCAGAAAATTCTCGGAAAATTCTCAGAAAATTCTCGGAAAATTCTCGGAAAATTCTCGGAAAATTCTCGGAAAATTCTCAGAAAATTCTCAGAAAATTCTCGGAAAATTCTCGGAAAATTCTCAGAAAATTCTCGGAAAATTCTCGGAAAATTCTCGGAAAGTTCTCGGAAAATTCTCGGAAAATTCTCGGAAAATTCTTTGAAAATTCTCGAAATTTCTCGGAAAATTCTCGGAAAATTCTCAGAAAATTCTCGGAAAATTCTCAGAAAATTCTCAGAAAATTCTCGGAAAATTCTCGAAATTCTCAGAAAATTCTCGGAAAATTCTCGGAAAATTCTCGGAAAATTCTCGGAAAATTCACGGAAAATTCTCGGAAAAATTCTCGGAAAATTCTCAGAAAATTCTCAGAAAATTCTCGGAAAATTCTCGGAAAATTCTCAGAAAATTCTCGGAAAATTCTCGGAAAATTCTCGGAAAATTCTCGGAAAGTTCTCGGAAAATTCTCGGAAAATTCTCAGAAAATTCTCAGATAATTCTCGGAAAATTCTCGGAAAATTCTCGGAAAATTCTCGGAAAATTCTCGGAAAATTCTCAGAATATTCTCGGAAAATTCTCGGAAAATTCTCGGAAAATTCTCGGAAAATTCTCGGAAAATTCTCGGAAAATTCTCGGAAAATTCTCAGAAAATTCCCGGAAAATTCTCGGAAAATTCTCGGAAAATTCTCGGAAAATTCTCGGAAACTTCTCGGAAAATTCTCGGAAAATTCTCGGAAAATTCTCGGAAAATTCTCGGAAAATTCTCGGAAAATTCTCGGAAAATTCTCGGAAAATTCTCGGAAAATTCTCGGAAAATTCTCAGAAAATTCTCGGAAAATTCTCGGAAAATTCTCGGAAATTCTCGGAAAATTCTCGGAAATTCTCGGAAAATTCTCAGAAAATTCTCGGAAAATTCTCGGAAAGTTCTCAGAAAATTCTCGGAAAATTCTGGGAAAATTCTCGGAAAATTCTCGGAAAATTCTCGGAAAATTCTCGGAAAAATCTCGGAAAATTCTTGGAAAATTCTAGAAAATTCTCGGAAAATTCTCGGAAAATTCTCGGAAAATTCTCGGAAAATTCTCGGAAAATTCTCAGAAAATTCTCCGAAAATTCCGGAAAATTCTCGGAAAATTCTCGGAAAATTCTCGGAAAATTCTCGGAAAATTCTCGAAAAATTCTCCGAAAATTCTCCGAAAATTCTCGGAAATTCTCGGAAAATTCTCGGAAAATTCTCGGAAAATTGCCAGAAAATTCTCGGAAAATTCTCGGAAAATTCTCGGAAAATTCTCAGAAAATTGTCAGAAATTCTCGAAAATTCTCGGAAAATTCTCGGAAAATTCTCGGAAAATTCTCGGAAAATTCTCGGAAAATTCTCGGAAAATTCTTGCAAAATTCTCGGAAAATTCTCGGAAAATTTTCGGAAAATTCTCGGAAAATTCTCGGAAAATTCTCGGAAAATTCTCGGAAAATTCTCGGAAAATTCTCGGAAAATTCTCGGAAAATTCTCGGAAAATTCTCGGAAAATTCTCGGAAAATTGACGGAAAATTCTCGGAAAATTCTCGGAAAATTCTCCGAAAATTCTCGGAAAATTCTCGGAACATTCCCGGAAAATTCTCGGAAAATTCTCGGAAAATTCTCGGAAAATTCTCGGAAAATTCTCGGAAAATTCTCGGAAAATTGCCGGAAATTCTCGGAAAATTCTCGGAAAATTCTCGAAAATTCTCGGAAAATTCTCGGAAAATTCTCGGAAAATTCTCGGAAAATTCTCGGAAATTGACGGAAAATTCTCGGAAAATTCTCGGAAAATTCCCGGAAAATTCTCGGAAAATTCTCGGAAAATTCTCGGAAAATTCTCGGAAAATTCTCGGAAAATTCTCGGAAAATTCTCGGAAAATTCTCGGAAAATTCTCGGAAAATTCTCGGAAAATTCTCGGAAAATTCTCGGAAAATTCTCGGAAAATTCTCGGAAAATTCTCGGAAAATTCTCGGAAAATTGACGGAAAATTCTCGGAAAATTCTCCGAAAATTCTCGGAAAATTATCGGAAAATTCTCGGAAACTTCTCGGAAAAATCTCGGAAAATTCTCGGAAAATTCTGGGAAAATTCTCAGAAAATTCTCGGAAAATCTCGGAAAATTCTCGGAAAATTCTCGGAAAATTCTCGGAAAATTCTCGGAAAATTCTCGGAAAATTCTCGGAAAATTCTCGGAAAATTGACGGAAAATTCTCGGAAAATTCTCGGAAAATTCTCGGAAAATTCTCGGAAAATTCTCGGAAAATTCCCGGAAAATTCTCGGAAAATTCTCGGAAAATTCTCGGAAAATTCTCGGAAAATTCTCGGAAAATTCTCGGAAAATTCTCGGAAAATTCTCGGAAAATTCTCGGAAAATTCTCGGAAAATTCTCAGAAAATTCTCGGTAATTTCTCGGAAAATTCTCGGAAAATTCTCGGAAAATTCTCGGAAAATTCTCGGAAAATTCTCGGAAAATTCTCGGAAAATTCTCGGAAAATTCTCGGAAAATTCCCGGAAAATTCTCGGAAAATTCTCGGAAAATTCTCGGAAAATTCTCGGAAAATTCTCAGAAAATTCTCGGAAAATTCTCGGAAAATTCTCGGAAATTTCTCGGAAAATTCCCGAAAATTCTCGGAAAATTCTCGGAAAATTCTCGGAAAATTCTCGGAAAATTCTCGGAAAATTCTCGGAAAATTCTCGGAAAATTCTCACAAAATTCTCAGAAAATTCTCGGAAAATTCTCGGAAAATTCTCAGAAAATTCTCGGAAAATTCTCGGAAATTCTCGGAAATTCTCGGAAAATTCTCGGAAAATTCTCGGAAAATTCTCAGAAAATTCTCAGAAAATTCTCGGAAAATTCTCGGAAAATTCTCGGAAAATTCTCGGAAAATTCTCGGAAAATTCTCGGAAAATTCTCGGAAAATTCTCGGAAAATTCTCGGAAAATTCTCGGAAAATTCTCGGAAAATTCTCGGAAAATTCTCAGAAAATTCTCGGAAAATTGACGGAAAATTCTCGGAAAATTCTCGGAAAATTCTCGGAAAATTCTCGGAAATTCTCAGAAAATTCTCGGAAAATTCTCGGAAAATTCTCGGAAAATTCTCGGAAAATTCTCGGAAAATTCTCGGAAAATTCTCGGAAAATTCTCGGAAAATTCTCGGAAAATTCTCGGAAAATTGTCGGAAAATTCTCGGAAAATTCTCGGAAAATTCTCGGAAAATTGACGGAAAATTCTCGGAAAATTCTCGGAAAATTCTCGGAAAATTCTCGGAAAATTCTCGGAAAATTCCCGGAAAATTCTCGGAAAATTCTCGGAAAATTCTCGGAAAATTCTCGGAAAATTCTCGGAAAATTCTCGGAAAATTCTCGGAAAATTCTCGGAAAATTCTCGGAAAATTCTCGGAAAATTCTCGGAAAATTCTCGGAAAATTCTCGGAAAATTCTCGGAAAATTCTCGGAAAATTCTCGGAAAATTCTCGGAAAATTCTCGGAAAATTCTCGGAAAATTCTCGGAAATTGACGGAAAATTCTCGGAAAATTCTCCGAAAATTCTCGGAAAATTATCGGAAAATTCTCGGAAACTTCTCGGAAAAATCTCGGAAAATTCTCGGAAAATTCTTGGAAAATTCTCAGAAAATTCTCGGAAAATTCTCGGAAAATTCTCGGAAAATTCTCGGAAAATTCTCGGAAAATTCTCGGAAAATTCTCGGAAATTCTCGGAAAATTCTCGGAAAATTGACGGAAAATTCTCGGAAAATTCTCGGAAAATTCTCGGAAAATTCTCGGAAAATTCTCGGAAAATTCCCGGAAAATTCTCGGAAAATTCTCGGAAAATTCTCGGAAAATCTCGGAAAATTCTCGGAAAATTCTCGGAAAATTCTCGGAAAATTCTCGGAAAATTCTCGGAAAATTCTCGGAAAATTCTCGGAAAATTCTCGGAAAATTCTCAGAAAATTCTCGGAAATTTCTCGGAAAATTCTCGGAAAATTCTCGGAAAATTCTCGGAAAATTCTCGGAAAATTCTCGGAAAATTCTCGGAAAATTCTCGGAAAATTCTCGGAAAATTCCCGGAAAATTCTCGGAAAATTCTCGGAAAATTCTCGGAAAATTCTCGGAAAATTCTCAGAAAATTCTCGGAAAATTCTCGGAAAATTCTCGGAAAATTCTCGGAAAATTCTCAGAAAATTCTCAGAAAATTCTCAGAAAATTCTCGGAAAATTCTCGGAAAATTCTCAGAAAATTCTCGGAAATTCTCGGAAAATTCTCGGAAAAATTCTCGGAAAATTCTCGGAAAATTCTCGGAAAATTCTCAGAAAATTCTCAGAAAATTCTCGGAAAATTCTCGGAAAATTCTCGGAAAATTCTCGGAAAATTCTCGGAAAACTCTCGGAAAATTCTCGGAAATTTCTCGGAAAATTCTCGGAAAATTCTCGGAAAATTCGCGGAAAATTCTCCGAAAATTCTCGGAAAATTCTCGGAAAATTCTCGGAAAATTGACGGAAAATTCTCGGAAAATTCTCGGAAAATTCTCGGAAAATTCTCGGAAAATTTCTCGGAAAATTCTCAGAAAATTCTCGGAAAATTCTCGGAAAAATTCTCGGAAAGTTCTCGGAAAATTCTCGGAAAATTCTCGGAAAATTCTCGGAAAATTCTCGGAAAATTCTCGGAAAATTCTCGGAAAATTCTCGGAAAATTCTCGGAAAATTCTCAGAAAAATTCTCGGAAATTTTCTCGGAAAATTCTCGGAAAATTCTCGGAAAATTCTCAGAAAATTCTCAGAAAATTCTCGGAAAATTCTCGGAAAATTCTCAGAAAATTCTCGGAAAATTCTCGGAAAATTCTCGGAAAATTCTCGGAAAATTCTCGGAAAATTCTCGGAAAATTCTCGGAAAATTCTCAGAAAATTCTCAGAAAATTCTCGGAAATTCTCGGAAAATTCTCGGAAAATTCTCGGAAAATTCTCGAAAATTCTCGGAAAATTCTCGGAAAATTCTCGGAAAATTCTCGGAAAATTCTCAGAAAATTCTCAGAAAATTCTCGGAAAATTCTCGGAAAATTCTCGGAAAATTCTCGGAAAATTCTCGGAAAATTCTCAGAAAATTCTCGGAAAATTCTCAGAAAATTCTCGGAAAATTCTCGGAAAATTCTCGGAAAATTCTCGGAAAATTCTCAGAAAATTCTCAGAAAATTCTCGGAAAATTCTCGGAAAATTCTCAGAAAATTCTCGGAAAATTCTCGGAAAATTCTCGGAAAGTTCTCGGAAAATTCTCGGAAAATTCTCGGAAAATTCTCAGAAAATTCTCGGAAATTTCTCGGAAATTCTCGGAAAATTCTCAGAAAATTCTCGGAAAATTCTCAGAAAATTCTCAGAAAATTCTCGGAAAATTCTCGGAAAATTCTCAGAAAATTCTCGGAAAATTCTCGGAAAATTCTCGCAAAATTCTCGGAAAATTCTCGGAAAATTCTCGGAAAATTCTCGGAAAATTCTCAGAAAATTCTCAGAAAATTCTCGGAAAATTCTCGGAAAATTCTCAGAAATCTCGGAATAATTCTCGGAAAATTCTCGGAAAATTCTCGGAAAGTTCTCGGAAAATTCTCGGAAAATTCTCAGAAAATTCTCAGAAAATTCTCGGAAAATCTCGGAAAATTCTCGGAAAATTCTCGGAAAATTCTCGGAAAATTCTCGGAAAATTCTCAGAAAATTCTCGGAAAATTCTCGGAAAATTCTCGAAAATTCTCGGAAAATTCTCGGAAAATTCTCGGAAAATTCTCAGAAAATTCTCAGAAAATTCTCGGAAAATTCTTGGAAAAATTCTCAGAAAATTCTCGGAAAATTCTCGGAAAAATTCTCCGAAAATTCTCGGAAAATTCTTGGAAAATTCTCGGAAAATTCTCAGAAAATTCTCAGAAAATTTCTCGGAAAATTCTCGGAAAATTCTCGGAAAATTCTCGGAAAAATTCTCAGAAAATTCTCAGAAAATTCTCGAAAATTCTCGGAAAATTCTCGGAAAATTCTCGAAAATTCTCGGAAAATTCTCGGAAAATTCTCGGAAAATTCTCGGAAATTCTCGGAAAATTCTCGGAAAATTGACGGAAAATTCTCAGAAAATTCTCGGAAAATTCTCGGAAAATTCTCGGAAAAATTCTCGGAAAATTCCCGGAAATTCTCGGAAAATTCTCGGAAAATTCTCGGAAAATTCTCGGAAAATTCTCAGAAAATTCTCGGAAAATTCTCGGAAAATTCTCGGAAAATTCTCGGAAAAATTCCCGGAAAATTCTCGGAAAATTCCCGAAAATTCTCGGAAAATTCTCGGAAAATTCTCGGAAAATTCTCGGAAAATTCTCGGAAAATTCTCGGAAAATTCTCAGAAAATTCTCAGAAAATTCTCGGAAAATTCTCGGAAAATTCTCAGAAAATTGTCGGAAAATTCTCGGAAATTCTCGGAAAATTCTCGGAAAATTCTCGGAAATTCTCGGAAAATTCTCAGAAAATTCTCAGACAATTCTCGGAAAATTCTCGGAAAATTCTCGGAAAATTCTCGGAAAATTCTCGGAAAATTCTCGGAAATTCTCAGAAAATTCTCGGAAAATTCTCGGAAAATTCTCGGAATTCTCGGAAATTCTCGGAAATTCTCGGAAATTCTCGGAATATTCTCGGAAAATTCTCGGAAAATTCTCGGAAAATTCTCAGAAAATTCTCGGAAATTCTCGGAAAATTCTCAGAAAATTCTCGGAAAATTTCTCGGAAAATTCTCGGAAAATTCTCGGAAAATTCTCAGAAAATTCTCAGAAAATTCTCGGAAAATTCTCGGAAAATTCTCAGAAAATTCTCGGAAAATTCTCGGAAAATTCTCGGAAAATTCTCGGAAAATTCTCGGAAAATTCTCGGAAAATTCTCGGAAAATTCTCAGAAAATTCTCAGAAAATTCTCGGAAAATTCTCGGAAAATTCTCGGAAAATTCTCGGAAAATTCTCAGAAAATTCTCGGAAAATTCTCGGAAAATTCTCGGAAAATTCTCGGAAAATTCTCAGGAAAATTCTCAGCAAATTCTCGGAAAATTCTCGGTAAATTCTCAGAAAATTCTCGGAAAATTCTCGGAAAATTCTCGGAAAGTTCTCGGAAAATCTCGGAAAATTCTCGGAAAATTCTCAGAAAATTCTCGGAAATTTCTCGGAAAATTCTCGGAAAATTCTCGGAAAATTCTCGGAAAATTCTCGGAAAATTCTCAGAAAAATCCCGGAAAATTCTCGGAAAATTCTCAGAAAATTCTCGGAAAATTCTCGGAAAATTCTCGGAAAATTCTCGGAAAATTCTCGCAAAATTCTCGGAAAATTCTCGGAAAATTCTCGGAAAATTCTCAGAAAATTCTCGGAAAATTCTCGGAAAATTCTCGGAAAATTCTCGGAAAGTTCTCGGAAAATTCTCGGAAAATTCTCAGAAAATTCTCAGAAAATTCTCGGAAAATTCTCAGAAAATTCTCAGAAAATTCTCGGAAAATTCTCGGAAAATTCTCGGAAAATTCTCGGAAAATTCTCGGAAAATTCTCGGAAAATTCTCGGAAAATTCTCGGAAAATTCTCGGAAAATTCTCAGAAAATTCTCGGAAAATTCTTGGAAAATTCTCAGAAAATTCTCGGAAATTCTCGGAAAATTCTCGGAAAATTCTCGGAAAATTCTCGGAAAATTCTCGGAAAATTCTCGGAAAATTCTCAGAAAATTCTCGGAAAATTCTCGGAAAATTCTCGGAAAATTCTCGGAAAATTCTCGGAAAATTCTCGGAAAATTCTCGGAAAATTCTCAGAAAATTCTCGGAAAATTCTCGGAAAATTCTCGGAAAATTCTCGGAAAATTCTCGGAAAATTCTCGGAAAATTCTCGGAAAATTGACGGAAAATTCTCAGAAAATTCTCGGAAAATTCTCGGAAAATTCTCGGAAAGTTCTCGGAAAATTCTCAGAAAATTCTCAGAAAATTCTCGGAAAATTCTCGGAAAATTCTCGGAAAATTCTCAGAAAATTCTCGGAAAATTCTCGGAAAATTCTCGGAAAATTCTCGGAAAATTCTCAGGAAAATTCTCGGAAATTCTCGGAAAATTCTCGGAAAATTCTCGGAAAATTCTCAGAAAAATCCCGGAAAATTCTCGGAAAATTCTCAGAAAATTCTCGGAAAATTCTCAGAAAATTCTCGGAAAATTCTCGGAAAATTCTCAGAAAATTCTCGGAAATTCTCGGAAAATTCTCGGAAAGTTCTCGGAAAATTCTCGGAAAATTCTCGGAAAATTCTCAGAAAATTCTCGGAAATTTCTCGGAAAATTCTCGGAAAATTCTCGGAAAATTCTCGGAAAATTCTCGGAAAATTCTCAGAAAAATCCCGGAAAATTCTCGGAAAATTCTCAGAAAATTCTCGGAAAATTCTCGGAAAATTCTCGGAAAATTCTCGGAAAATTCTCGCAAAATTCTCGGAAAATTCTCGGAAAATTCTCGGAAAATTCTCAGAAATTCTCGGAAAATTCTCGGAAAATTCTCGGAAAATTCTCGGAAAGTTCTCGGAAAATTCTCGGAAAATTCTCAGAAAATTCTCAGAAAATTCTCGGAAAATTCTCGGAAAATTCTCGGAAAATTCTCGGAAAATTCTCGGAAAATTCTCGGAAAATTCTCGGAAAATTCTCAGAAAATTCTCGGAAAATTCTTGGAAAATTCTCAGAAAATTCTCGGAAAATTCTCGGAAAATTCTCGGAAAATTCTCGGAAAATTCTCGGAAAATTCTCGGAAATTCTCGGAAAATTCTCAGAAAATTGTCGGAAAATTCTCGGAAAATTCTCGGAAAATTCTCGGAAAATTCTCGGAAAATTCTCGGAAATTCTCGGAAAATTCTCAGAAAATTCTCGGAAAATTCTCGGAAAATTCTCGGAAAATTCTCGGAAAATTCTCGGAAAATTCTCGGAAAATTCTCGGAAAATTCTCGGAAAATTCTCGGAAAATTGACGGAAATTCTCAGAAAATTCTCGGAAAATTCTCGGAAAATTCTCGGAAAATTCTCGGAAAATTCCCGGAAAATTCTCGGAAAATTCTCGGAAAATTCTCGGAAAATTCTCGGAAAATTCTCAGAAAATTCTCGGAAAATTCTCGGAAAATTCTCGGAAAATTCCCGGAAAATTCTCGGAAAATTCCCGGAAAATTCTCGGAAAATTCTCGGAAAATTCTCGGAAAATTCTCGGAAAATTCTCGGAAAATTCTCGGAAAATTCTCAGAAAATTCTCAGAAAATTCTCGGAAAATTCTCGGAAAATTCTCAGAAAATTGTCGGAAAATTCTCGGAAAATTCTCGGAAAATTCTCGGAAAATTCTCGGAAAATTCTCGGAAAATTCTCAGAAAATTCTCAGACAATTCTCGGAAAATTCTCGGAAAATTCTCGGAAAATTCTCGGAAAATTCTCGCAAAATTCTCAGAAAATTCTCGCAAAATTCTCGGAAAATTCTCGGAAAATTCTCGGAAAAATTCTCGGAAAATTCTCGGAAAATTCTCGGAAAATTCTCGGAAAATTCTCGGAAAATTCTCGGAAAATTGACGGAAAATTCTCGGAAAATTCTCGGAAAATTCTCGGAAAATTCTCGGAAAATTCTCGGAAAATTGACGGAAAATTCTCAGAAAATTCTCGGAAAATTCTCGGAAAATTCTCGGAAAGTTCTCGGAAAATTCTCAGAAAATTCTCAGAAAATTCTCGGAAAATTCTCGGAAAATTCTCGGAAAATTCTCGGAAAATTCTCAGAAAATTCTCGGAAAATTCTCGGAAAATTCTCGGAAAATTCTCGGAAAATTCTCAGAAAATTCTCAGAAAATTCTCGGAAAATTCTCGGAAAATTCTCAGAAAATTCTCGGAAAATTCTCGGAAAATTCTCGGAAAGTTCTCGGAAAATTCTCGGAAAATTCTCGGAAAATTCTCAGAAAATTCTCGGAAATTTCTCGGAAAATTCTCGGAAAATTCTCGGAAAATTCTCGGAAAATTCTCGGAAAATTCTCAGAAAATCCCGGAAAATTCTCGGAAAATTCTCAGAAAAATTCTCGGAAAATTCTCGGAAAATTCTCGGAAAATTCTCGGAAAATTCTCGCAAAATTCTCGGAAAATTCTCGGAAAATTCTCGGAAAATTCTCAGAAAATTCTCGGAAAATTCTCGGAAAATTCTCGGAAAATTCTCGGAAAGTTCTCGGAAAATTCTCGGAAAATTCTCAGAAATTCTCAGAAAAATTCTCGGAAAATTCTCAGAAAATTCTCAGAAAATTCTCGGAAAATTCTCGGAAAATTCTCGGAAAATTCTCGGAAAATTCTCGGAAAAATTCTCGGAAAATTCTCGGAAAATTCTCGGAAAATTCTCGGAAAATTCTCAGAAAATTCTCGAAAATTCTTGGAAAATTCTCAGAAAATTCTCGGAAAATTCTCGGAAAATTCTCGGAAAATTCTCGGAAAATTCTCGGAAAATTCTCGGAAAATTCTCGGAAAATTCTCAGAAAATTGTCGGAAAATTCTCGGAAAATTCTCGGGAAATTCTCGGAAAATTCTCGGAAAATTCTCGGAAAATTCTCGGAAAATTCTCAGAAAATTCTCGGAAAATTCTCGGAAAATTCTCGGAAAATTCTCGGAAAATTCTCGGAAAATTCTCGGAAAATTCTCGGAAAATTCTCGGAAAATTCTCGGAAAATTGACGGAAAATTCTCAGAAAATTCTCGGAAAATTCTCGGAAAATTCTCGGAAAATTCTCGGAAAATTCCCGGAAAATTCTCGGAAATTCTCGGAAAATTCTCGGAAAATTCTCGGAAAATTCTCAGAAAATTCTCGGAAAATTCTCGGAAAATTCTCGGAAAATTCCCGGAAAATTCTCGGAAAATTCCGGAAAATTCTCGGAAAATTCTCGGAAAATTCTCGGAAAATTCTCGGAAAATTCTCGGAAAATTCTCGGAAAATTCTCAGAAAATTCTCAGAAAATTCTCGGAAAATTCTCGGAAAATTCTCAGAAAATTGTCGGAAAATTCTTGGAAAATTCTCGGAAAATTCTCGGAAAATTCTCGGAAAATTCTCGGAAAATTCTCAGAAAATTCTCAGACAATTCTCGGAAAATTCTCGGAAAATTCTCGGAAAATTCTCGGAAAATTCTCGGAAAATTCTCAGAAAATTCTCGGAAAATTCTCGGAAAATTCTCGGAAAATTCTCGGAAAATTCTCGGAAAATTCTCGGAAAATTCTCGGAAAATTCTCGGAAAATTCTCGGAAAATTCTCGGAAAATTGACGGAAAATTCTCGGAAAATTCTCGGAAAATTCTCGGAAAATTCTCGGAAAATTCTCGGAAAATTCCCGGAAAATTCTCGGAAAATTCTCGGAAAATTCTCGGAAAATTCCCCGAAAATTCTCGGAAAATTCTCGGAAAATTCTCGGAAAATTCTCGGAAAATTCTCGGAAAATTCTCGGAAAATTCTCGAAAAAGTCTCCGAAAATTCTCGGAAAATTCTCGGAAAATTCTCGGAAAATTCTCGGAAAATTCTCGGAAAATTCTCGGAAAATTGACGGAAAACTCTCGGAAAATTCTCGGAAAATTCTCGGAAAATTCTCGGAAAATTCTCGGAAAATTCTCGGAAAATTATCGGAAAATTCTCGGAATCTTCTCGGAAAAATCTCGGAAAATTCTCGGAAAATTCTGGGAAAATTCTCAGAAAATTCTCGGAAAATTCTCGGAAAATTCTCGGAAAATTCTCGGAAACATTCTCGGAAAATTCTCGGAAAATTCTCGGAAAATTCTCGGAAAATTCTTGGAAAATTCTCGGAAAAATGACGGAAAATTCTCGGAAAATTCTCGTAAAATTCTCGGAAAAATTCTCGGAAAATTCTCGGAAAATTCCCCTTAAAATTCTCGGAAAATTCTCAGAAAATTCTCGGAAAATTCTCGGAAAATTCTCGGAAAATTCTCGGAAAATTCTCGGAAAATTCTCGGAAAATTCCGGAAAATTCTCGGAAAATTCTCGGAAAATTCTCGGAAAATTCTCGGAAAATTCTCGGAAATTCTCGGAAAATTCTCGGAAAATTCTGGGAAATTCTCAGAAAATTCTCGGAAAATTCTCGGAAATTCTCGGAAAATTCTCAGAAAATTCTCGGAAAATTCTCGGAAAATTCTCGGAAAATTCTCGGAAAATTCTCGGAAAATTCTCGGAAAATTGACGGAAAATTCTCGGAAAATTCTCGGAAAATTCTCGGAAAATTCTCGGAAAATTCCCAGAAATTCTCGGAAAATTCTCGGAAAATTCTCGGAAAATTCCCGAAAATTCTCGGAAAATTCTCGGAAAATTCTCGGAAAATTCTCGGAAAATTCCCGGAAAATTCTCGGAAAATTCTCGAAAATTCTCGGAAAATTCCCCGAAAATTCTCGGAAAATTCTCGGAAAATTCTCGGAAAATTCTCGGAAAATTCTCGGAAAATTCTCGAAAAATTCTCCGAAAATTCTCGGAAAATTCTCGGAAAATTCTCGGAAAATTCTCGGAAAATTCTCGGAAAATTCTCGGAAAATTCTCGGAAAATTGACGGAAAACTCTCGGAAAATTCTCGGAAAATTCTCGGAAAATTCTCGGAAAATTCTCGGAAAATTCTCGAAAATTATCGGAAAATTCTCGGAAACTTCTGGGAAAAATCTCGGAAAATTCTCGGAAAATTCTGGGAAAATTCTGAGAAAATTCTCGGAAAATTCTCGGAAAATTCTCGGAAAATTCTCGGAAAATTCTCGGAAAATTCTCGGAAAATTCTCGGAAAATTCTCGGAAAATTCTTGGAAAATTCTCGGAAAATGACGGAAAATTCTCGGAAAATTCTCGTAAAATTCTCGGAAAATTCTCGGAAAATTCTCGGAAAATTCCCCTTAAAATTCTCGGAAAATTCCCAGAAAATTCTCGGAAAATTCTTGGAAAATTCTCGGAAAATTCTCGGAAAATTCTCGGAAAATTCTCGGAAAATTCTCGGAAATTCTCGGAAAATTCTCGGAAAATTCTGGGAAAATTCTCAGAAAATTCTCGGAAAATTCTCGGAAAATTCTCGGAAAATTCTCGGAAAATTCTCGGAAAATTCTCGGAAAAATCTCGGAAAATTCTCGGAAATTCTTGGAAAATTCTCAGAAAATTCTCGGAAAATTCTCGGAAAATTCTCGGAAATTCTCGGAAAATTCTCGGAAAATTCCAGAAAATTCTCGGAAAATTCTCGGAAAATTCTCGGAAAATTCCCGGAAAATTCTCGGAAAATTCTCGGAAAATTCTCGGAAAATTCTCGGAAAATTCCCGGAAAATTCTCGGAAAATTCTCGGAAAATTCTCGGAAAATTCCCCGAAAATTCTCGGAAAATTCTCGGAAAATTCTCGGAAAATTCTCGGAAAATTCTCGGAAAATTCTCGAAAAATTCTCCGAAAATTCTCGGAAAATTCTCGGAAAATTCTCGGAAAATTCTCGGAAAATTCTCGGAAAATTCTCGGAAAATTCTCGGAAAATTGACGGAAAACTCTCGGAAAATTCTCGGAAAATTCTCGGAAAATTCTCGGAAATTCTCGGAAAATTCTCGGAAAATTATCGGAAAATTCTCGGAAACTTCTGGGAAAAATCTCGGAAAATTCTCGGAAAATTCTGGGAAAATTCTGAGAAAATTCTCGGAAAATTCTCGGAAAATTCTCGGAAATTCTCGGAAAATTCTCGGAAAATTCTCGGAAAATTCTCGGAAAATTCTCGGAAATTCTTGGAAAATTCTCGGAAAAATGACGGAAAATTCTCGGAAAATTCTCGTAAAATTCTCGGAAAATTCTCGGAAAATTCTCGGAAAAATTCCCCTTAAAATTCTCGGAAATTCCCAGAAAATTCTCGGAAATTCTTGGAAAATTCTCGGAAAATTCTCGGAAAATTCTCGGAAAATTCTCGGAAAATTCTCGGAAAATTCTCGGAAAATTCTCGGAAAATTCTGGGAAAATTCTCAGAAAATTCTCGGAAAATTCTCGGAAAATTCTCGGAAATTCTCGGAAAATTCTCGGAAAATTCTCGGAAAAATCTCGGAAAATTCTCGGAAAATTCTTGGAAAATTCTCAGAAAATTCTCGGAAAATTCTCGGAAATTCTCGGAAAATTCTCGGAAAATTCTCGGAAAATTCTCGGAAAATTCTCGGAAAATTCTCGGAAAATTCTCGGAAAATTCTCGGAAAATTGACGGAAATTCTCGGAAAATTCTCGGAAAATTCTCGGAAAATTCTCGGAAAATTCTCGGAAAATTCCCGGAAAATTCTCGGAAAATTCTCGGAAAATTCTCGGAAAATTCTCGGAAAATTCTCGGAAAATTCTCGGAAAATTCTCGGAAAATTCTCGGAAAATTCTCGGAAAATTCTCGGAAAATTCTCGGAAATTTCTCGGAAAATTCTCGGAAAATTCTCGGAAAATTCTCGGAAAATTCTCGGAAAATTCTCGGAAAATTCTCGGAAAATTCTCGGAAAATTCCCGGAAAATTCTCGGAAAATTCTCGGAAAATTCTCGGAAAATTCTCGGAAAATTCTCAGAAAATTCTCGGAAAATTCTCGGAAAATTCTCGGAAATTTCTCGGAAAATTCCGGAAAATTCTCGGAAAATTCTCGGAAAATTCTCGGAAAATTCTCGGAAAATTCTCGGAAAATTCTCGGAAAATTCTCGGAAAATTCTCGGAAAATTCTCAGAAAATTCTCAGAAAATTCTCGGAAAATTCTCGGAAAATTCTCAGAAAATTCTCGGAAAATTCTCGGAAAATTCTCGGAAAATTCTCGGAAATTCTCGGAAAATTCTCGGAAAATTCTCAGAAAATTCTCAGAAAATTCTCGGAAAATTCTCGGAAAATTCTCGGAAAATTCTCGGAAAATTCTCGGAAAACTCTCGGAAAATTCTCGGAAAATTCTCGGAAAATTCTCGGAAAATTCTCGGAAAATTCTCGGAAAATTCTCCGAAAATTCTCGGAAAATTCTCGGAAAATTCTCGGAAAATTCTCGGAAAATTCTCGGAAAATTCTCGGAAAAATTCTCGGAAATTCTCGGAAAATTCTCAGAAAATTCTCAGAAATTCTCAGAAAATTCTCGGAAAATTCTCGGAAAATTCTCGGAAAATTCTCGGAAAATTCTCGGAAAATCTCTGGAAAATTCTCGGAAAATTCTCAGAAAATTCTCGGAAAATTCTCGAAATTCTCGGAAAATTCTCGGAAAATCCTGTCTCGGAAATTCTCGGAAAATTCTCGGAAAATTCTCGGAAAATTCTCGGAAAATTCTCGGAAAATTCTCCGGAAAAATTCTCGGAAAATTCTCGGAAAATTCTCAGAAAATTCTCGGAAAATTTCTCGGAAAATTCTCGGAAAATTCTCGGAAAATTCTCAGGAAAATTCTCAGAAAATTCTCGGAAAATTCTCGGAAAATTCTCAGAAAATTCTCGGAAAATTCTCGGAAAATTCTCGGAAAATTCTCCGGAAAATTCTCAGGAAAATTCTCAGAAAATTCTCGGAAAATACTCGGAAAATTCTCAGAAAATTCTCGGAAAATTCTCGGAAAATTCTCGGAAAATTCTCGGAAAATTCTCGGAAAATTCTCAGAAAATTCTCGGAAAATTCTCGGAAAATTCTCGAAAATTCTCAGAAAATTCTCGGAAAATTCTCAGAAAATTCTCAGAAAATTCTCGGAAAATCTCGGAAAATTCTCAGAAATTCTCGGAAAATTCTCGGAAAATTCTCGGAAAATTCTCGGAAAATTCTCGGAAAATTCTCGGAAATTCTCGGAAAATTCCAATTCTCAGAAAATTCTCGGAAAATTCTCGGAAAATTCTCGGAAAATTCTCGGAAAATTCTCGGAAAATTCTCGAAAATTCTCGGAAAATTCCAGAAAATTCTCGAAAATTCTCGGAAAATTCTCGGAAAATTCTCGGAAAATTCTCGGAAAATTCTCGGAAAATTCTCGGAAAATTCTCGGAAAAATTCTCGGAAAATTCTCAGAAAATTCTCGGAAAATTCTCGGAAAATTCTCGGAAAATTCTCGGAAAATTCGGAAAATTCTCGGAAATTCTCGGAAAATTCTCGGAAAATTCTCGGAAAATTCTCGGAAAATTCTCGGAAAATTCTCGGAAAATTCTCGGAAAATTCTCGGAAAATTCTCAGAAAATTCTCGGAAAATTCTCGGAAAATTCTCGGAAAATTCTCGGAAAATTCTCGGAAAATTCTCGGAAAATTCTCAGAAAATTCTCGAAAATTCTCGGAAAATTCTCAGGAAATTCTCGGAAAATTCTCGGAAAATTCTCGGAAAATTCTCGGAAATTCTCAGAAAATTCTCGGAAAATTCTCGGAAATTCTCGGAAAATTCTCGGAAAATTCTCAGAAAATTCTCGGAAAATTCTCGGAAAATTCTCGAAAATTCTCGGAAAATTCTCGGAAAATTCTCAGAAAATTCTCGGAAAATTCTCGGAAAATTCTCGGAAAATCTCGGAAAATTCTCGGAAAATTCTCGGAAAATTCTCGAAAATTCTCGGAAAATTCTCGGAAAATTCTCGGAAAATTCTCGGAAAATTCTCGGGAAAATTCTCGGAAAATTCTCGGAAAATTCTCGGAAAATTCTCGGAAAATTCTCAGAAAAATTCTCGGAAAATTCTCGGAAAATTCTCGGAAAATTCTCGGAAATTCTCGGAAAATTCTCAGAAAATTCTCAGAAAATTCTCGGAAAATTCTCGGAAAATTCTCAGAAAATTCTCAGAAAATTCTCGGAAATTTCTCGGAAAATTCTCGGAAAATTCTCGAAATTCTCGGAAAATTCTCGGAAAATTCTCAGAAAAATTCTCAGAAAATTCTCGGAAAATTCTCGGAAAATTCTCAGAAAATTCTCCGGAAAATTCTCGGAAAATTCTCGGAAAATTCTCGGAAAATTCTCAGGGAAAATTCTC